>BMAV01002394.1:0-44349 GCA_019973955.1 Trichonephila inaurata madagascariensis | reverse complement strand
CTTCAAACTATTTTCAAATTTTCTGGGTTTTAAGTTAAATTTTTTACATTAAATTTTTTCTTCTTGTGCATTTTAAATAAAAAAACAATAGTAGTTAATAATATTCGTTAAAGAAATATGAACTGAGCTAAATTTTTGTAATTCTTAATTTATTCCCATAAATATTTAAAACAATTTAAAAAATGTGCAAAAATTCCAAAAATTAAAATTGCATTCTATTCTAAAAATTTTTAAATCCGTTTTTTTTATAAAATATTATCCCTTAAAGTTTTTTTATTTCGAATAAATGAATATTTATCTTTTCTGAATAATGCATAAAATAGCTTAGAATTATTGTCACGGGCCCCATAATAAAACAGGTTGAAGACCACGACCTTCAAGAAAAAGCGCCGCAAAAAGGATCATAAATAAAAAGCCTTTAAAGAAAGACGAAAAGTACCCACCCCGCAGTTTTCGACTAAATGGAACAAATGGCATTTCATCGGACCATTCCTAAAATTATATTCAAGAAGTTTTTCCCAGAAAACTATCTTTCAAATACTTTCCCTTGAATTTTTAATTTTTTGAGTTTTGGGAAACATTTGGGATGGAAATAAATATCTATTTTCTGTACCTTTTTCCCTTTAAAAGGATATTGATGTCGGTCATATTATTTTTCGGCACTTTACGCCTAAAATGCCTCTTCAAAGTTTAAATTTTTTTTTTTTTAAAAAAAAAAGGAAAAAAAAATAGATGGATGCTAGTTTTTTTTTTAATCACAACACTCTTATAATTCAAAAAAAAATGATTCTATTATATTTTTTAAATCTTTTGAACTAATTTTTAATATTTACCCGGTATCATTTGATAGTTTCTGATATAAATCCATTTAAAAAAAAATAATTATTATTAGTAAATTTTAGTAGCCAAAGTTATAAATCTCTATTTTTCAACGCATAGTAAAAAAGCACCCCCCACCTGCATTTATATTATTAAAATTAACTTTGAATTTAATGAGTATTCAATTAATTAATAGTTAAAAATTCTTTTTGCAATGGACAAATTCATGTGACGTCACAATCCTGTTTCCCCGGGCTCTTGCGCACGTGCATACACGTCATTTGTTTACATCGTTTGCTCTTACACCCCCGTATAGATAATTATTTTTTTTTTACGTTCAGAAATAACATACTGTGCTGCATATGGTTTTTTTTTTTTAAAAAAGGGACGCTTTAAAAACAAAGTGACTTATTAAATTTTAAAAAAAAAAAACAACTCAATTACTAAAATTATTTATTAGGTCTGCGGCTTAAATATATTGAGTTACTTTTAAAAAATTAAAATTTTGTGGAATGTCAATCAACAATCTTGTGATTTTTTTTTTTAAATTAACATTTTTTTTAAATGTATTATTCATCATTTAAATTGTTTAAAAATATTTGTTTAGTCACATCAAATACATTTTTTAGTTTTTTGTGAATAGAGATTTTTTAGGGACTATTCATTTATATATAGTTTTTTTTTTTTTTTTCAATCAAATTTAAAACATTTGTGTAAAAAAAAATTGTTTTCATCAAAGCATAAGTATTTAAATCAAAAAACTTTCATATTGACTCTCTAATAGAAAAAAAAAAGGTTTTAAAACAAGAAAACCCTTTTTTACACGTTTTTCGGAAATCTATTTATAGATAAATCACGTGAATTCAATAAGAAAAAAATATATATTTAAAATTGAGGATAATTAAATAGTTTTCGAAAATATTGCACCTTTTCTGAGTACTTTCCCCTTTTTTAATATTGTTCAATTTTAAAAAATTAGATCTACATGTTATAGGCACTTTATATGAAAAAAAAAAATTATTGAATGTGTTTAAAAAAATTGTAATGTACTTTTTTCATTTATTGCCCTTTGTTGGCGCATCATATGTATGTTTCCACATTTTTTTTTTTTACTGAAAGTACACAAACCCTTTAAATTGGTTCTTGATTTCATATTACTCTTAAATTAATGGGGAACCATTTTAACACCCCATTTTAATGTTATCTGATTTTAAGTTCAAATTTGAAACCCTGTTTTATATCCCCTTTTGCGAATCGTCAAGTCTGCAGATTGTTGAATTAAAGAGATCTAAAAAACAATGTTTACGATAAAATTTATATTTTGTAAAAAAATTAAGTTTTCATGTAAAAAGAATCTTTTTTAGTTTTTGATCAGGCTGGGGCCCCAGTGCATAGCACATCCCTGCTCTCCCAGAAGGCCGGCCCCTTTTATGTACTTTTATATAATTCAATAACTTGTAATTGGATAATTATTAAATTTAAAAATTCCTATAAATTATAATTAATATAAGTAATTTTTTTTAATGGTGAAATAGTATTTTCTTTTTTTTATCTTAACTCATTTCTAAAAAAATTTGAAAACATTTTTAAAGGACAATTAGTAAGTAAATCAACGTTAAAAAATGGGGAAAAGTTATTTTTTTTTTGAATAATTTTTAAAAATCTTCAAATGCTTTATAATATTTTAAAGTATTTATATCAACATAAAAAATGAAATTCATTTTCATCTAAATGATCAACAATTAAATAAAATATTCATTTGAACTTTTGGGAGGTAGGCAAACTTTATGTAAAAAAATAATATAGTGTATAGAAAAAATTTTTACTTTTATCTCTAAATAACACTTGATTTCCAGTGGCACTGGAAAAATACGCACTATAATATAATATTTCGTAAGTTGAAGTTTTTTAAAAAAAAAGCGGTTCGAACCTATACTTTGAGCCATTCTTTGGGAAAAAATATGAAATAAAACAACAAAATTAATTAATAACTAAAATAATTGAGCTGTATCTAAGTGCTCAAGAACTATAAATAAATATCCCAACTAACACTAACGAACAGACGAATACCTAATTTGATAAAAAATTTAGAATAAAAAAAAAATTATACAAAGAGTTTTAAAAAAAAATTTTCCTAACAAATATATATAAAATTTAAAGCAAAAAATAAAATGATATCATATATTTTAATTAGATAAAATTAAGACACAAGAATGTCATCAACAAATATATAGGAAAACCCATTTATGAAAAAAGTGGGGATTTGCAGCCCGGGAAAATTTATTACCCGATTGGCGCCTACTGTTGCGCAAATACCCATTTCAAACAAATATATAAGTGCTCAAGTGATCATGGTCGTCACTTTGTGGAAATTTTTTGTCGAAAATCCGTTTGTTTTGATACCAACAACGATGAAATAGTTGGTTGACAATACTTAAAAAATTTTAGAGATAAAAACCCGACATTTCAAAATAATTCATTTATATTAAAGAATAAAACTATTTCGGGAAAAGGGAAGTTGATATTCTGACTGCGAATATACAGGCTTGAAGCCAGATGCATCAGAAAAACCAATGCAATTGAAAAATTTATGCTAATTCCAAAAGGTGTTGTTATCTTTTTTAGATTTGAATTTAAAAAAAAATCCCGATTTTGCAATGAATAGAAATTTTTCTGATCCAAGGCATTAAGAAAAAATCAATTTTATTTAAATTCGGTACTACGTTTTAAGGAAGTAGGTGCTGCTGGTTATTTTGTCTTCTTTCACGTATAAATACTATAATTCAACAAACTAAATAATTACTGCAAGAAAGGGGTGTTAACTCCCGTTAATTTTAAAAACAAACAAGATTTAACTTTTTTGCCAAAAAAAATTTGTATTCATAAAAACGTAGGTTTATTTTAAAAAATACATCAAAACAAACATAAATTCAAGAGCAAGAAAAATTAAGGTTTACGTTCTGACGCTTGACACCTCTTCTCTGCTACTGTCCTTCCTATTTCGGGAGAAATTTTGATGTTTTATTATATATTATCGTGTACCGATGTACTGGTCAAGCTGCAATAATGTTCGTTGTAGGTCACGTGCGGCTCGCGGGCCACGAGTTTGACACTCCTGCTTCTATAAGAGGAAGACCAATAACTACTCAACTCTCCGCAATCTGAAGATAATGGAAACATTATAAAAAAAAATTATAACAGTTAGACAAAAAGATAGAAAAAAGCAATCGACTTAAAGACAATAAGTCTTATACTGTTCAACTAGCAAGGTTTGTACCTAAAGCAAAGTAGTAAAAAAATAAATAATATTTAAAAAAAATAATAAAATAAAAAACAAGTTTTTATAGTGACTCGAACTAAAAAGTAAAAAAAAATAATAATTCTTAATACAAGAATAAAATGACTAACGAGAAAATTTATGTCATTGTGGCAAAATTGAGAGGTGATCTATGTTAATTGTTATAATTTCTTACTAGTTCTATTCTGAAATCCTGAGATAGTGTAAAATTGTAGCACAAAGCACACCCAAGCTTTTAACACAATGACATTAATTTTCTCGTTAATCACTTTACTCCTATATTAAGAATTATTTTTTTACTTTTTAGTTTGATTCACTATCAAAGATGTGTTTTTAAGGTTTTTTTTAAAAATTTTATTATTATTATTAAACTATAATTTTTCACTTTTTAGTTCAATCTACAATGAAAGCCTGGTTAGGTCTACTAAAAGTGTGTTAAGAAGAAATATTACATGTCAGTCGTAATATATCATCTTTTAAGCGTATTGCTTTTATAATAATTCATTTCATTACTTTTAAACATATCGGTTTATCAAAATAAAAAAAAATTAGCAGTTAGAACATAAATTATTTTTATTCACTTGCACCAGTCTTTTTTCCCCTTTCTCACATAAAGAACACTTTTTTTTTCTGGTTTTATTTGAAAAAATAACAAGTGTTTTCATTTTTAGGGTTGTTCCTTTTTAAGGATTAGGGCAGTGCTTCTCAAACTTTCACTACTGGCGACCCAATTTTCAATCATAATTTTCATCACGCCCTCCTCCCAAATAATAATGTGTTGAATGCAATAATAAATGTACTTTTGGAGTATTAAATTTGTATACGTTACTTTTAAGTAATAATATATGTTTCTATAAGCAAATTACTTTTAACAATAGTTATAAGGTTATGTTATTTTTCTTTCTCTAATTTTTATATTGAAACAGATTGCAAAATGATATTTAATTAAAGATTCTCCTCCATCATCCATTTCTAAAAGTACAAATGTCATTAGGACAAGTAATATAAAAAATAAATTTTTAAGTCAATTCCTACTTAGGCCAAGAAAGAAAAATTTATTTTAGTTGCTTTTTATTAAATAATTACAATTAATACAAATATGTAATACATATGACAGAATCACAATGTTAAGCGACAAAATAGAAAGCGATTTTCGTTGCAATTTTTCATTTTCCTTTCTATATATGGTACAGGACTATTCTTTTTTTGTATTACTATTTATTCATTAATTAAATTTAATTAGTGTAAGAAAATAGTATAGTAAAGAAGAAATCACACACATTCTCAGAAATTAGGCCATCTCAGAAGGAATTCGAACCACCGCCCTTCAGATCAAAAGCCCAGCGCGCTATCCATTGCGTTACAGAGGACAACACGAAAAATTTTCCTTTCTATAAATGCTGTGCGGCTATAATTTTTGTTTGTTACTATTTTTATTCATTTTTTAATTTAATTAATGAATTAGCATTTGAAAGATCTGTATTAACATGAAGTGTCATCCACTACAAGTTTAAAAAAATATATTTTAACTTGAATGAGCGCAATTATGAAAGCATTTTATCAAAGGATTATAAATTTGAACAAGATATATATATATATGTGAGAGTGAACATAGTAGAAATTGGAAAATAGTCTACTTTATGTTGCGCTCCATCATATCCATCACATCTGGCATTCTCGCGAGAGTCTGCATTAAACTATCAGACGGCTGCGCAAAACATGCAATAATGCTGTATCTCGTACAATTCCAGTCAGTCTTGGTCGATTCGATGCTTCTATAGCTACCAAATCTATCTTGAATGTACATTTTATAATTTGCGCATCAGTTGTAATTCACGGTATTAAGTATTTACTGCAGAAGAGAGATTGAAACAAAAAAATCAAGGATAAAAGTCGTAAGCGAAAATTCGACGATAATAAAGCATCAACAAGTGCACAGACGAGCATAGTTCCGAAAATTAAATCAAGGAAATATTCTCAAGAATACTGGAATATTAGATTTACCATTACTGAAGTAAATGGAGAAGAAAAGCCCCTGTGTTATTTGCTCAAAAATATTGGCAACAGACAGTATGAACCCTAATAAACTTAAAAGACATTTCAAAACGCTTCATGGTGAGTACATTAACAAACCTCGAGAGAGTTCTTTGAATCAAAACTAAAATCACATGAAAAACATTTTTTAAAAAAATTTTGTCAGTGAATGAAAAAGCTTTACTTCTTCTTACAAAGTATCATATAAGATAGCCAGATGTAAAACGCCTCACACTATTGCCGAAAAGCTTATTTTGCCTGCAGCAATTGAGATCGTAGAAACTATGTTTGTTTCCCGTCGAATTGATGATATCGCTGAAGATGTAGAGCAACAGCTTTTCGGTAAGTTGCGTCATAAATTGTTTTCAATTCAGCTTGACGAGGCAACAGATAGCAATAAAGATGCTCATTTCTTTGCGTATGTTCGATTTTTAGATGGTATGTCAGCAACAGAAGAACTACTTTTTTGCAAACCAATAAAACTTAAAGCAACACTAATAGCATTATTTGATATTTCAAATAATTTTATAAACGAGGCAAATATAGAATGGAAAAATTGGGTCGGAATATGCACCGATGGTGCTCGTACAATGTCAGGAAGGTTTAAAAGTATACAAGCACTTGTTAAACAAAAATCTCCACTGTGCATCTGGACACATAGCATGATCCACAGAGAAGCTCTGACTTCCAAAGAAATGAGTACTGGTCTGAATATTGTGCTAACGACAGACAGTTGTGACTGTAGTAAATTACATTAAAATGGGACCCCTAAAATCAAGAATCTTTTCTGGACTTTGCAAAGACATGGGCGCAATGCATTCATCGTTGCTATTTTATTGCGAAGCAAGATGGTTATCACGCGGGAAATTTTTGCAACGTGTTTATGAATTAAGAAATGAAATTACCATTTTTCTAAAGGAGGAAAATCTACCAGAAGCTGAGAAATTTCGAGATGGTTTATTTCTGATGAAGTTGAGCTGCTTAGTCGATATATTTGAGAAATTAAATATATTGAATCTTCAACTTCAAGGATCAAATGTACATATGTTTGCCACGAGTGATAAAATTAATGCTTTTTGTAGAAAATTAGAATTATGGAGCCGAATTTAAAGCAAAACCTAGAAATGTTTGAAAATACGATAAATGTGTAAAAACTTACGAAACTGAAGAACAACATGTGGAAGTTGTTCATAAAACTATTGAATATCATTTAGATATGTTGGCAAAAAATTTTAAAAAATATTTTTTTTGCTGAGGACAACTTGATATTAAGTTACGAATGGGTTAGAGATCCATTTCAAAATACCCCAGAAGGGCTCTCAACTACCGAAGAAGAAATTTTCATAGATTTCACATCCAGTGGCGAAATTGAAAGACAATTCAGTAATAAAACTCTCTTTTAATTTTGGGCAGAAGTAGATGATGAATTTTCTGCACTGAAAACAAAAACATTTCGTATACTATTACCATTTTCAACATCGTACCTTTGTGAAACCGGATTTTCTGCGGTGGCTGCTTTGAAGACAAAATATAGATCTCAGCTAAATATAGAAAAATAAAGAGTGTCAATTTCTAATATTAAGCCTTCATTTGAAAACCTTTGCTCTGCAAGACAAGCCGATGGAAGTCACTAATAATAATGAAACTTGTTCTTAAATTGGTATTAATAAATTTAGTTAAAATGCTGTGCAAGTGTTGATACATTTATAGTACACCGGCTGAAGTAATTCCGTTCTGCGATTATTTTTTAAAAAAATAATACATTATTCTTGATATAATAGCTTAATTGTAAGGAGAGAAAACCAAGTAAACAATAATGTGTATAAAAATATAAAAGGATTTTTTTTTAAATGGATGCTCCTATTATAAATAGTTTAAAACGAATTGTAATTTTAAGCCCTCCTACAGAATTAGCAAGCATTTTGAATTAATATTGTTACAAAACGAGTAAAATCTACAATGAAGAATAATTGTGTTATTTTTAATATTTAAAGCGAGAAACCATCAAAATGTTTTAACCCGTGAGCAGGCGCCTACCCACACTAACGTTAATATGGTGTGACTATAAGTCACCCCTAACTTTTTTATAATTATTTTTTACTATACACGATAAAAATCACAATTCCAGTGAATAATTTAATTAAGAGAAAATATACTTACCTACTTTCGACTTTTTAATTTTTCTTTGATGATTTGAGAAAAATCCAATAAAACTAAAAGAAACTGTTCCAAATGCAAGTGACCTAATAAAACATAAATCACAGACACTTTTCACTAACAACACAAGAACGTTATTTGGCAGCAAAATTGTCATATTTTGCTCACGTTGTTGTAATTTTGCTGTTCTTTGATGATCTACAAATAGCATGTTGAACCTTTTCTTGCTTGTGTCTTTTGACAAGGCGACGTGCGTTACATTTATGGCTTCTGCCAGTTTTCTTGATAGAGTCTCTAAGGCAGCATTTGAAAATTTTAATTCAACTCAAACGTTTCATGTCTATCGCTTTTCTCAGATTTACTTCACCATCACTTATTTAATATGCATTACTTCATCAGGTTCTTCAATTGCTTGATAAGTTTCAACTTCCTTCAATAGAGATCACAGATGCCCATTTTTTTTATATTCTGCTCATTTACATTTATAAACCTTAATAAGTCGTACAACACAGCAATCAAAACCACAAAGTTAATCATAGGGGAAAGTATAGCATATTCATAGAAAATATTTTTGAACAAAAGTGGTCGTGCAGGGAACTCGATCAAAACAAATACCTTGATTGTAAAAAAACGTTTGCCACTCTCAAAAAAAGAGGCATATATGTGACAAATTCATTTTAGTTCCTATAAAGACTCTAATAGGAGGATACTGTCAAGGTCACTGTTAACGAATAAAGTTTTACCAGTATTAACAATTTCGTGAGCCTGGAGTGATTCAGCTCCTCATGCGACCGCTCCCATGTAAAAAGTGTATTCGATACAAAAACACCGATGTCAGTTCTAAAAAAATAATTGTGTAAAACGTTTTTCATTATGCATTATATGTTTCAGAATACTCATAAAAATACATGTTGGCCAAAGAATCCTTCTAAGTGCTCAATATTCTTATACATATATCATAAAACTGATTCACATGGGGAAAAAAAGCAACAGAAAAATATTATTTACAACTCTCCTAAAAGGAAAAAGAGACAGAGTTAAATATAACAGTAAGTTTGAAGGTCAAAGAGGGATTGAAAGAAACGTAATAAAAAAATCTCTCATCGTGGAATTACAGCAAAGCAAATAAAAGGTATCTTTTTATTTGGTTTTAGGATCAAAGATAGCTAATGAGCGTTTGAAGTGGAATCTTTTGAAAGTGGAAAACCAGATGATATATATATATAAATTATATCAGTGTAAATGCGTATTTTTTATTTTGTCAGAAAGCATTTCGTTTTATTCCATTCGAAAAATTTTTAAACCTTTATTTTTAATAATATGCTCGCGCCCCCTTGTAGTTATAAGTACCAGGGGGGCGCGCCCCACAGTTTGAGAAACACTGGATTAGGGTCTTATAGTTGCTATATCTGGAATAAGCCACCAAATTTGGAAATGGAATATGGAATTAGTTGCCAAATCTGGAAACAATATAATGAATTAGTCGCCAAATCCCGTAAATCCTTAAAATCGTTATGTTTGACATCCTGATCAGGACAAAGGAACGAAATTTTGAAGTTATTGTATTGTCATTGGTCCTTGAATTGTGTGCAAAATTTCGAAGTAATCTGACCTTTTAAAGTGGGTAAAAGTCGAGTCAAAAGATTCCATTACATACAAAGGAAACTTATAAAAGCTTGTTAAAAATTGCAGCTATTCAACCAACCAAAAAATATCGATTTACCAAATACTATAAATTTGTTGTGACCGCTCTATCCGCAACCTTCTTATTAAAAAATCCTCTAGGGAATCTTTGGTCCTTAAAAACTATTTTATCAGAACACCACTCTCCCTGAAGAAGAGTACGTAATCATGTAAATGAAGTCCAATATGTATAGTTTAGACTTTCAAGTTAAGAGAGATAGGACAGTTTGTGCTAGAGGTACAGTGATTAATCGAATTTATAGTGTAACGCAGAGAGATATTTGCTATTTGATTATTGTAATAATGAAGGAGACGATTTGTCACTAGTGATTAAATAAAGATTAGATAGCTAAGCAAGAGTGTATTAACCTGAAGTAAGTGTACTGGTATTTAAAGTCTTCGCGTACTTTGTTAATTGTCTATCTATATAGTTTTAATTGGGTGCATTTCATAATATTGATTGATTGAATTTGTGATGTTCACTATCTTACAAATAAATTAACTGATTATGAGCATGGCTAGTCTTTCTTCCCTTTCTTCCACAACTCTTGGCACGAACTGGAGATCCCACACTGTTTGTGGCAGAGCCGATCATAAAGTCTGAACCGTGATTTTGTTAAGCGCATAAATGGGGAATTTTCATGATATTTAGTCATAGATACGTGTATAAAATTGTTTTAGTGACATGATTAAAAATTATTAAACACAACATTTGGGAAAAGTGTTTAGAATGGCCTTTTCAATGAGGCCCTCCTTTTGTAAAATGCTTCTTATTGTGGCTAATATTTTTCCAGATTCTCAGCTCAGACATCAGTACAGTGGCTCAACTAGAATTTTTGAAATGCATAACTTGAAGTCGGTTTATCCATGTTTTACGAAAACAGAAGGAAATTCCTTAAGAAAATACGCCGATAATTATTTCAAATGGTTGTAACTCTGAAAATAATTTAAATTTTCAAACATCATAGTTGAGCTCTGTACAGAGGTCTGAGTTATATAGAGTGCTGTAAAATAGTAATACACAGAACCTTTACAAAAAAGAGAACATTTGGAAAAAGGTTATTCCAAGTTCATTTTTTGCCAAAATATTGTATTTAAATAATTTGTTTTTGTCAAAATATCCTTAAAACAATTTTATACATGTATTCTAATCTAAGTGACACTAAATATCATGAAAGTTATCCATTTATGTGCTTTTTTAAAATCACGGTTCCGAACGTAGTCGGAAACCTTAATTTGAAAATATTGATATTTTTATAATAAATAGTTATATTTACAATAATTAAATGACTAAATTTTGGTCTTTACGAAATTTCGATCCATTCTAGAGAATACTGGGGGAAGTGTTTAGTTCGAGAGATTTCTTGAAAATTCCTGGAAGGAAATCAGGCCAGGAAATCAGAAATCCTAGCTTGCATGATATAAAAGTCAACCCAATGACTCAAGTTAAAATCATTCAAGTATATTCCTAGTACGACGTTGACAAGCAATCAACATGTCAAAGATAAAAAAAAAGACGAAATAATTTGCATTAATTTTAGTACTTTTAATTTAAAATAAAATATACTTGAGTTTTTAAAAAAAGCCTTTAGTGAACTGAAAAAGTTCAATTATCATTCTATAATTGCAAGTAAAAATATAATAAAACTATTTAATTGCTCTTCACACCACGCTAAAAAAAGGCATGGTATGATGAGCAATTAAAAAAAAGGAAGACCTACATAATGAGGTTTGCATAAAATTCCTCCTGGAGAAGGTCTTATTTGCAATCATTGCAATTACTGCAACGTCCTCACAGATTATAGCCAATGAGTTTCAGTATAAAAAAGTGATTAAAGCCTTTCATTAAGTTCACAGCTGTATCGGAACCTTCTCGTTTGAGACCAATTTCGTTAAGACTTCAATTAGAGCATTCGAATTTTCATTATTACAGTAGCAATGTTTCTGAGACCAGAATCCTATCCTTTTTTGCAGTTTCTTTGGTTTCTCTATGCAAAATCGTAATTATTCGGACGCTTTAATTACTGTTTTGCAATTTCACCTTTTCTCATTAGCATTTAGTTGTCTATTTCCATGCTTTTTGCGTTTGTAAAGTTTATTAGAATAGTCTTTTAATAACAATGCTAATGTGTCATTTGAATTCTTACTTTTTTTTAATTTTAAATTCTGAATTTTTTGCTGAGCAATTTCTAGATGAAAAAGAAACTATCTGAATGTATTTTTAATGAATTCGACCTTTTTGCAGTGTATACTAAAAGTATTTGTTAAATAAATTTCTTCAAAATATTTAAGCTAAAGTCTAAGTAAATATGGATGAAATTAAAAACGTTTTCTACTTGTTTTTAAATTCGAGAAATTGTTCATATTACTTTAAAACAAAGACTTTTCCCTTAAGAAACTTTATAAAAAAAATGCTATAAGAAGTATATTTGTTTATATTATTATCATTTACTCTAGCAACTAAGGAGTAATTTAATTCCTATTATAAGGTGATATATTATTATTTTATGATACATTTTTATTAAATGAAACTGAAATAATACTACATTAGAATCATAAGAAACTCCAATAATAACCATCTTTTGAGGCATGTATTAAAATTTAAATCTAAATAAAAATTAACGCATTAAATGTTTATTATAAAAAAAGCATTTTCTCGAAAACATGCAGTTAAATAAAATTTATTGTTTTTTTTTTTTTTAGAAAAAAAAATGATTACGCAAAAATAATTCCTTTATTTGAACAGAAAAATGTTTTATAAATATGAATAATTTTAAAGGTAACATATTTTACTTCTTAGAACGATGAAATGAATTATATGTTACCATATTTTATACTAGTTACTAATGCATATCTATATTATATAGATATGAATCAGTTCTGTAGTAGTTACTCATTGTTTCAATAATGTTTACATATATTTTCCCCCAAAGAGTTGGAGAAAATTTATTGCTTTTATTCTGTTAAAAAAATATGTATTCACTTTCTTTGTGCATTTTTCTGGTGGAAAAAATTTTCTCCCTGGACAACAAAGAGAAAAAAAGCAATCAAAAATTTTGTAAAAATATCAAATGCATCCAAGGGAATTCATAATTTTTTAAAAAATAAATTTCAATGTTTCTACAGTATAAAATTTTTACTTTAACTCAGAACTGTGATATCATTAATTTATATTTTTAGAAAAAAAAATTTGCTTATGATTCACTACGTCCAATAAATATTTGATTTCTACACGGGAATTATCGTCAAGTTTGAAAGTTGCTTTGGCTTATCATGCATTAAAATGTTACAATAATATATATATTTTTTTTTACCATTAATACATATTTCCAAAGTTAATAGATTGTGTTTTTGCAATGAAATTGGAGTCATGCGTATAATTATATGAATTAAGACTAAGCATTATATATTTACTAAGATACAACAAAGTTATCTTTAAAAGCAAATCACATACCTCAGTGTAATTCAGAATGCACCTGTCTTTTTTTTTTCTTTCTTTTTTTTAAAAAAATTTTCCTTTTGAAATTTCTTTTACAAAGCTTATATAAAACAACATCTAAACAAACATATCTAAACTTAGTAAATCCTTATATATAAATCTAAATTTTTAATATTATCATTATTAAAACGTAAAAACCAGTTACCTTAAAATCCCAAATGTCCCATTTATAGTTAAATATGTTTGTTTTGAACTAAGTCTACTTTTAGGGAAATTAGAAATTAATATTATTTCTGGTATAACATCTCGTTCTTCTATTAAAATATTTTTATTTTTACTTACTCTCTGCTTTTCTAATACAGTTTTTACCATTATTTCTTACTACTTAACTGAAAGAAATTCAGGTTGTTCGGACAAACGAAAACAATCGTGCTTCGTTGAAAACACAAGGAACGGAATTAAAAGTTTAAGAACATCTTGAAAAACCAAAAAAAGAAAAATTTGTGAGGGGAAAAAAAGCGTAAAGTTGATTGAAAACTAAATCGCAAATATTTGCGATACTTATATTTGGCTTAGCTTCATTCATTTAAACATTAAAAAAATGATAATAAAAATCCTGAACCAAGGTTTTTGTTTCTCTTTCGAAAAGAAATTAAGGGAACGAAAATGCAATTTTCCTTAATTAAGTAAAAGGCATAACAACCCCTTGATTGTTTTTTAGCTATCTTAGGTTTTTCACGCGTATTTTCTTTTTTACGGTAATTCGCTTTCGTTTTATAATTTGCGTGCTTTTCAAGTAAACTTCTTAATACAGCACGAATTAAATTTTTAAATTTTGCGTGAAAAAAAATATCATGTGTGATTCGTCTTTTTTTATAAGGTATTTTTTCTTTTGTTGAGAAAAATGTTGGTTTAAAAATAAGTGAATCATTAACGTGTGTTTAGTAGGATCAAGTTTTTAAAATCAAATACAATAAATGGCTATGAAATAACAATATTGTCCTTGTAAAATCTTAAATTCTACAATTATATAAATTTAACTATCATCCACTTTAGTATACACTCCTTACTTCTATCTTTACTCCGCTCCCTGCTAACTTTGCCATTGTTCCAAACAGTGTTGGAGTGAGTGGATGTTTACTGTCTTTGCGCAGTAAACACGGGAGTTATTGGGAGAATTCTCAAGGGAACCCTAAGCTCACCCGAAAGGGGTTTAGAGCTACAAATCGATCCTTCGTGATAGTTATTGTGGCAATGAAACTAGTAATTTTTAAACCCCGCTCAAATGATGAGGATGAAACGTAAGCTGCCCCTCTTTCTAAACTTCTAAACCACGATAATTATGGAGGAATTAAAGTTTAGGCAGGTTTAAAGAGCGTCAGCCCCCCCCCCTTCACGGGAGGTGTTGAGAATAAAGATGACTTGAACTCATAACATGCCAGCCACGAGTGCGTGACCAAGACCACTAGGCTACCCCAGCCACAAAACTACTGAAAATGTCATCATGAATTATCTTACAGAAAATTGTGAGCTAATTCATGACGCGTGTCATATCATAGATATGAGTACAACGGTCTGAAATCTTGTTTTCTTTTTATGTGCAAATTGAATTGATTGATATTGATGAACAGGTGAAGGTCTCATGGTTATAACGTAAGGGGAATTAGATTGATAGTTTATATATAAAACTGGGATGTTATGCATGGTAAGGAATACTTTGAAACACCATGAAATATGAGCGTGTCGTTATGCTACAATTTGCCTTTCGCACACATCGTTTGTGAATATCTGCAGTCTTAACAATTGCAGGAATAATTAAATTTGGGCAGATTGGGTTAGGGATTAAAAATATATATATATAAAAGTTTGGTAATCTATTTCTGTCTCAGAAGGGCGTCCAAGGCAGGTGAAATCTTCCGCGTCTTTTCAGACATCGCTGAAACGCTATACTACTCAAAATACCCCGCATGCAATAAACATTTTTTTCAGCATTGAATGTTTACCAGCAAAATAGTTTCATACGAAATTTCATGACAGGTTCGTTGCTCAAACACAACACTTATCTTCTTCCGACAAAAACAAACAAACAAACATGTATTATACAAACGAATATCACGGTCGGATTAGTATGTTTACAAACAAGTGATCGAAAGAGAGAAGTTCACACCCACACACTAAACAATTGTATGACACAGGAGTGTGCTTAGTTTGTCTGGAGTCGCATCAGTCTCATTATTTCAGAGCCACAACTCATATTTATTTTTCAATAAAAAAACAAAAAAAGTTTAATTCATTGTGTTTATATATATATAGGAAATATAGGGTATACAGGCCTAAAGTCTCACCTTGATTATAAAAATTTATTACAAATTAAGCGTTTGATATAATAATGTAACTTTTGTATCATTGAATAGGTTAGCTATAGTAGAATTTTTGGCAGTATATATATATATATATATATGACGCTAGTGTTTTTGAAACAGTGACATCATTTTTTGGCGAAGAGTAGATTCAAGATAAAAGCCCAATGTGTGTTTTGTTGTTTCACGAAAAGAAATCGACCATTAATGCTCAGTGTAAATTCCAACATTGTTATGGAAGCAAACCTCCTGTGCAAAATCAATAAAGCAAAGGCATATCATGTTTAGAGAAACAGGTAGCGTTGAGGATCTTCCTAGAATTGGCAGCCCTAGTGTGAGCGATGACATATTGAACACATCCAACAATCGTTTTAACGGAGTCCTACAAAATGATCTTGTGAAGTATTACGTGAGCTTCAGACATCGCAATTAGTATGGTAAGAATTCTTTATAAAAGGCTTAGGTTGTGTACTTTGTAAGTGCAAAACATGTTAAAGAACACTTGAAGGGATATTCTTAGGACATTCTCCAAGAGGGCACACGTTTAAATTTATTGAGATAAATGGCCTTATACTAAAAAAGTTTGCATTAGTACTTATAATATATCCTAACAAACATGTATCTAATTATAATAGTTTGAACACAATAAATATTTATGATCAGGGAAAAACTTTTGTTTCACGCTATATATTAAAAATGTTTTAATTTAAGGATGCAAGGTTTACTACTTAGTTATTTCACTGTCATGAATGTAAAAATAGCATCGGCGATATGTTGGATAATGATACTACAATATACAGGGGTGATAAAGAAAATGTGTACACACTTTGAGGGAAAAAAGTATATATTATCACAAGTGTTACAGTAAATAAAAATGACAAAGTTACAATAAGTGTTCAAACTATAATCCCCCCTCCTGAAAACATTTTTTCAGTACGATGCTGTACATTGTTGGTGGCATCTCTCCGAGTAGCTATTGGACTTGCTATTTCATTTCATAGCGTGCTCTAATGCGTACGGTTTCTTGCTGAACACAACGTTCTTGAGATAACCCTGTAAGACGAAAAATGACCACATCACTTGGAAACAACAATTGCATCTTTTTCAACCTGCTTGAGATACCATTCACAAAATTGAGTTCTTCTGCTAGGAATATTTTCGCTCAGTGAGTTTAACAATTGTGGTACGTAAACTGTCCATTTTGTTATTTGCAAAATATGATCTGCACTAGCAATACTCACAGCTGCTTCAAGTGCACATTGGGATTTCGATTTTTCTGGTGATCGTGCAAAGTAATCAAACACTGTAAAAGAAGACTCTTCTCTTGTCTTCACCGGCCGGAACTGTCCTTTATTTGTTTCATCAGCTTAAAACTTATCACAAAAGAGAGCAATATTTAAGCGTGTTGGTGGTATCGTTTCATATTGTTTCCTTCAATCCCATGGCCTTTCATTGAATATTGTAAAAAAACATCCAATACCATTTACAAAATGTGTTTTCTCTGCTTAAAAGGTCAGACGTACTTGTACCATAGTGTCACTTTCCCTACTAAAACATTAGCATCATCTGTTTCTGAAATATTGTTGAACTCGCCGAAACACTAATACCAACCCTTACAACTTAACCCTATAGCCAATGCGATCTCAAACTTGAAACGACAACATGTTGTCCAGTCTTAAAATAGGTATACATTTTTGATCACCCCTGTAGTATACAAAATTGTGGCATATTTCTGCTTATTAATGGTTTTCCGATCACTGAGGTTGTTTTTGATTAAATCGTGCTGAAGTGTGGAGATATAAAATGCCTTTTTGCTGATTCTCACGCACATTTTTTCTTAACTAATATCTTGAAATTCTCAATGACTTTATGGTGAGAGCCTCTCTTTGCGAATGTGAGCTGTGTTAAACGTAAACAGGTATTGCTACAAAGTAGAAGCATACAGAATAGAAGCGTCGATGCTAGAGAAAAAGGCAATATCATGTTAAGGGTGCTCAAATAAGATTGATAAGGATCAGATAAGTAGAAGTATTCCTGAAGATATCCTTTGAAGATGCTTCTAAAGAAAAATGGTATATAGTTTGAAAGAAACTTAAAGATCCCAAGACTAGTAGTATTAACATTATATGCATTTGTCCATGGTTTAGGGAAACAGCCATACAGGTGTGACTATTTTCGATATTTTATTCGAGCTGATTAAAAAGAACATATTATATAGATAGTCCATTATCTGTTATTAATCCCACGGTGTTCAATGAGAGTCCTCTTATATAACAGTCTTTATGTAACTTAATAAATCACGCGTTATCTCCGGTTACGTACTTTATTTTGATGTGAAATCTGTTAATCTTATTTTTTTAAACATGTTATTAATTGTTTGATTCATTTTTTCTTAAAAATATTTTACTCATTATTAAACGTTTTAAACGAGGAACATGTTAATAGAATGAAAAATAAAATCTCATTAAGTAGTCGTCTTAACATTCTATAGTTATGTAGAAATTTAATGAAACAATATAACTGCAAATTTGTTAGTTAAGATAGTTTAAAATTAAAATTTATCCATCCCTATCAGCGCAGCAGGATTCCAGACAAAACAGAGTATTATTTTTTTATAGAATACGGTATAAAATTAAGTACTCAAATAAAATTTATATACATTACTATTTTATAGTCAACTTAATTATCTAACAAGAATGCAATTCTAGCAGAATTATTTAATTAAGCCTGAAGAAATAACTATCCTTTCTTTTAAGAAAAGTTAATTCCGTGGAAGCAAGAAAACGGTAGTTAATATATTGAGCGATATATTGAGATATTACTATAATAAATAACTAACACAAAATTTAATTAAATTAGATTAAAGTTTTGCAGTTAATTCTTACTTTAGCTTCTCATTGATTTTATTTTGTTTAAATTTGTGTTGTACCAGGCACATTAGAAGTAACTTTGCAATTCAGATAATTAGTAAATGAGAAGCACTTGCTAATAAAAAATAAACTCATTTTATTTAATTAGTGGAATTTAATTAAAAGGTTCATTTTTCTCTTCTTGATAAACTAGATGAAGTGCCTGGTGTTTTGTTTTTTAACAGTAAAAATTTCTCTACGTGATTAAAATATAATCTCCAGGACTTGAAATTTTATGAAATATTTACTTTTTTAAGAAAAAAAAAGCTTTAATGTTTAATAAAACGTATTATAAATAATTAAGCTAGAAACATTTATTAATAACTATATTAAACATAGGATAATTATATGCATTCTATAATATATAAAAACGTTTCATTATGTAGAGCGTAGAAAACGAAATATTTAACATGCATCATCCCTTTCTTGCCCCACACGGTGTAAACTTGCGGAGAAAATATTTTATCGCACAAGGATAATATATTCCATGAGTAATCGGAGAAAGAAAAATAAATACTGTAGTTAAACATACGAAATAATATTGTTTTAATATCTTGTCAAACATCAAACTCCTTTGGAAAATTTTATAGTAAAAACTTGACTTTAAAGGGTTTTATATGTACAATCAATAACTATCCGACTACTTGCGACAAATTTTTTTTTAAAAAAATGGAACTAATTTTCAATTTTTCAATTCGGATGCGTTGCTATGTTATTCATTTTAGAAATGATCTTCAGGATAAGAGATATTTTAATTCTTACAAAAACTAGAACACTTTATCTTACTTATTGTATGATATTTGCTTAAGAAAAACAGTGATCATAATCACATAAGCGACTGTAAATTTTGTAATAAAACAGCGATTGATAAATATGATGGTTAAAAAACTTCTACTATTATACAGAACATACAAAAAAAAAAATTCGGTTAATTATTTTAAAACTTTTTGAGCATTCGCTGTCCCCGATTGAGCGTTTTTTAAAAAAGCCCATTTTGAGTTGATTGATTGATTGAATATTAACGTCGCACTGTTCAGCTACACGAGGGCTTTTGGCGACGGACCACGTAATTTTGAACCATGGTCAAGTGACGTGGACGACACCTGAGCTGGCACCCTCCTCTCCTAACTAACACACCACACCAACGGGAGGACGTTTCAGCACTCGACAGATTTAACGTGCATCGCTGCCCTCATGGCGGGTCTTTAGTGGTACTGAGCTCAAACTCGTGAGACAAGGCAAGCCACGATCCGATACCTACCTATACCACTCGGCTACCGCAGCCACGGGTTTTCAGCGGCACCAGGCTCGAACTCTTGACACGCCAGCCACGAGGGTGTTCTCTTGGCCTTTAGAGTAAGGTAGCCACGTAATTGACCAAGAGCCTTGATAGGCAACTAGGATAGAAAATTGCTAAATTGACACTCGGACCCAATGCCAAACTATTTTGGGGGTTAAAAAGGTCGATACGGACTAACCTTTTTTAACACATCGTCAGATGACTTCTGGTGGTTTTGAGTATGACCTACATGAAATTTCGCTGATCATAAATTTTTGTTAAACTCATGTTATATTCAATAAAAAAACCTTCCCAACGTTTTGCGTCTTTGTTTTATAATACTCGTTCCCCATCCGCTACACACCAAATTCCATCGATATGACAACCACTTACTTTTTTCAATACTAAACCCCTTTTCCCTTACAAGGCGGTCCCCAAGATTCGTGAAAAACTTTAACCGTTCCGAAACTTGGTTGTTTTGGGGGGCCCCAAACCTGATTACCTTGAGGCTACGGGCGTTAGTCCGTGTTGTTTCCCAAATTTTAGTGCCCCGTGAAATAAATGGGGTAATGGTGTTTTTAAAAATTCAAATGTTTTTGGGTCAAAAAATGCGGGGAAAATAGTTACAAAAAATTGATTAGTTTGAAATTCTAGACATAATCTTATGATTGTCTTTTAAAAATTTAAATGTATTAGTCATTATTTTTTTTTTTTGATTCTTTATTACATACATAAAATTACATCGATTGATAAAAAAAAATATTTATTTTATTAAGTGTAAAATTTGAGCTCATGTGTTGTGACGTTGCTTTTTCGTGGCTTCCCCACTTGGGGAATCTTTGGGGGGAGAATGGATTTTATTCAAACTTCCGAAGAAAAAAAGCGATATCTTTTTGGAATGATTGTATATATTGGACCTTTTTTTATCCCGGGGGAGTTGGAGGTCGGGATTATAGGCCATATGGAGTCGGTTAGAAGCCGAAATTGAAAGAAGTGGATCAATTTATAAGAATAATATTGGGAAAAATAAAGCTTGGTACCCTATGATATCGGTAAGCGGGAATAAGGGGTTTACTTTTAAGGGGGGTTTTTTAAAATAAAGCTTCAGGGTTTTTATCATAAAGATATAGGGTAGGTTTAATGCCCATTTCAAGAATTGTTAAATTACGTCATATCACTCCTGATCGTTTTCCTCTAAGTAAGACTTGTGTTGAATTGCTAAATATATTTTGAGATAATAATAAACTAGATTTAGTATGGAAGGTTCTAGTGGTCAAACTTTTATGCCTTCAAATCTAAGTCACGTGGATGAAGAGATGATATCCCAGGGCAGGAGGGTATGACAGTGTAATGTAAGTAAATTCACTTATTCAAAAAGTTGTAACTGGTAAAACATTTCAATTTCTTTTTCTTTTATTGGTTGATTAACCAGTTAACGGTAATTGACATGTATGCTCGTAATGGAGAAGTTGTGTCAAGTCTAAAAAGTAGTGACCATAAAATTATAACTTTTGAGAAAAAAACAAAACATATTCTCAAATTTCAAGATGTTTAGAATATTTCGAGGCCGGCTGGAGTAAAACAAATAAGTAAAAAAAATATGGAAAATTTAAGATGAATTCATGCGTTCTTTTAAACAATGGCAGGAAAAGCAGCTGAGTTGCTGAAAGCAGTGCTATTACGGTAAGGATCGGAATTTAACGCGTGATTATAGGACGGGTTTTAGCTACTAAATTCTAAATATAACGTTAAGTAAAGTTAAGCTATTAGGATTTAATGCACTTATTTAAATAGAGTTTTGAGCTATCGTTATATCACTCTAGATTTTCCTCTATAGTTGGCTTGTCTTAGATTATTAGATTTGGTAATAATAAATTGGATTTCTTATGGCTAGTTTGGGTCACACATCAATCTTTACCACCTACAGATTTAGGTCGAGTAGATGAAGAGATGGCTTCAGGCGGGAAGGGCCATTACATATGTAATGGATTTCGTTCCACTCTCCAAGCTTTCACACAACCCGAACGAGAGGACTTAGAGATTCTATAGATTTAAGGTACATCCCAGATCTTCAGTGGCAATAAGACTCGATTTTATGACTCGATAGAAGTAACACCGACCATGAATTCTTGACCATGCTAAACGACTAAACGTTTCATTGCATTGTACAGGTAACATTAAATTAAAATAATAATTACTTCTAAAGTTTACTGAAAATTTATAGTTTCGTAATTTCTGCTTGGAACGAATTTTTTTGTAACAAATTAGAACATTTTTTTTTTTTATTTCTAAGATATAGACACGTCAAAGGAAAAAAAAGTCTATTTATAAAAATACAATTTTCGAGAAGACCTTTCAAAGATTCTTTGAAATCCGTAAAAGCGACGGGAAGGTCTCCCCGTTCATCTTCCTCTCCCCTCCCCGCGTTCTTCAGTCAATTGAGATCTTGCTTTGATGCACTTTCAAAGGATAAAGAAAAATGGGTGGGGTTGAAGATGTAAGAGAAGAATCCAATTACAAATGTTCAACCAGTACTATTGCTCAGGATTTACGCTGAAGAAATTTTTCGATTCAATTCCTTCGTTTCTCTCGTGGGGGTGAGGTCATTGCTTTGGTTTCCCTTTGATATTCAATTTGGAAACTGGACCAAATCGTATGAACTACTCTTTACAGTTTCATAACCAGCAAAAAAAAAAATTAAGTTTTAATGCTTAGTTTTTTCAAAATAAACTTTCTAAGAAAACATAAATACAATTATACAGTTGTAGCAAAACGTCCTGAACACACTTATTTATTGCCTAATTCTTGTTTTGACTTAATTTTTCACTAAGAAAATACCATAAAATCTTATAGCTATTCTAATATATTTCTTCATATTAATTTAAAATATGTTACTAGCTTTTTAATTCCACAAGTATTTTTTGTAGTACAACTGCCTGAACACAAGAATGTGTAGTGTTTACAGAAAAACACAATACAAAGTTTGACACCAATAAAAAACGAGATTAAGTGTGTAGCTTGAAAAATAGAGTGGATTTGGCAACAGCCGTTTTGGTGACGTCATCCCACGCACCTCCTTCATTCATGTGATAAGTTTCCCAATAATCGATCGTGTCAGTTCTGCGTCATTGAGTGAACACGTGCAATTGCATTCTGCCAAAAAAGTGTCGAATAAACATCGAATTTCTTGAGAAAATAAATCATCCATGAAAACATTTCAAGAATTAACTGAGGATTATAGAAATGAATGTCTCGCGAACATGCGTTTGAATGACATAAGCTGTTTTCACGGGAGAGGATCAAAGTGGAAAATGATGAACCTGCTGGGCACCCAAGGTCAGTAATTCCAGACCAGAACATAACCAAAATTCGTGATATCAGTGGGTTCTCACTCGCATCAGTGGTCAGGCTGTTAAAATACACTACTAGATTGAAGTACTAGAAAGACTTCTTAAAAAAAAATATGGAAAACGACCAGAATTGGTGATGAATGTCTGTTGCACCAAGAGAATGCACTTTCTCACAATGCCTTATCCTTCAAGCAGTTTCTGACTAGCGAAAAAATTACTGTGACATAGAATCTTCCTTATTCACTAGATTTGGTCCCATTCGGCTCATTTTTTTTTTTTTCCTACAGTTAAATCATGCTAAAAGGAACCCATTTTACCTCAGTTGAAGAGGTTCAATCAAACATGGAGAATGTCCTAAGGCTACTTCCAAAAACCTCGTTCAAGAACTGTTACCAGCAAAGGCAGCATCGAATGCAGAAGCGTGTAAATACTGAAGAGAACTACTTTGAAGGTGGTATTGTCACGAAGAACTGATTCTGTAAGTGCAATGATTTATTGGACCACTCTTTTTGTGTCACACCTTGTATGCAGAGTGATTCATAAAGTATACAGTTTCAATGCACAATAAATCAAGAACAATGTAAGATATTATATGTCACCTGCATTAGAATTCTATGGGACAATTTTAAGATTTGTTAGAGACAGTCACAAATGTTCCATGTTTGAACCTTTGGTCACACGACATACATCGAGCCAGCCATTAAACCTAAACTCGTGTTAAGGTCCGTTGATAGCGGCTGTGATGCTCTGTTTCAGCTCATGCAAAACTTTAAAATTTCATCACATACAACTCGTAGTTTTAAATATTTTTTTTAACCATTGCTAGATAGATTTCCTGGTTGTAGGTTCTTCACCAAATCGTGATCAAAACTGCCATTGCACAGCACTTACGGATTCCATTCAATAACACAAAAAGTCTTTTCACTGCAGACACCGTCATTTCGACTGATTAGTTTCATGACAGGCATTCTATTGCCTACGTCATTTCCATCAGGGCCTAAAAATACATTTGTCTTACGGTTTGTTACTGTTTTACAGCATCTGGAACGTGCATACTTCTGTATGAATCACCCTGTATGAAATAATAACGTAGATGAATAATACAAAAATTTACAAGAACGATACATATAATATACATTTTGAAAATGACATGATTGTTGAGTGTTTAAGCATAGATGTTTTATGGGGCAACGCTAAAGATCATTACAGCTCTACATCTTTTTGTAATGGAAGCACAAATTTCACAAGAGCTTCTTTCGAGACAACATAGTTGATGGAAAGTAGTAAAATTTCAGGTAACTCACTATCTTTGAAAATATTTTCTTTTAAATATCATAACCAATTTTATAGCGCAGGATTAAGATCCGGAGAATGTCCTAGCCAGTTCCTCTTAATCACATCCTATCTTTCGAACCATTTCTGGACAAACTTTGAGCAGTGACATGAGTGAATGAATATTAGCTCGCACTGTTCAGCTACACGAGGACTTTTGGCAAATGACCACGTAATTTTGAACCATGGTCAAGTGACGTGGACGACACCTGAGCTTGCACCCTCTTTCCTAACTACCACACCACATCAATGGGAGGAAGTTTCAGTACTCGACAGATTTAGCGCGTGCATCTCTGCCCTACACGGCGGGTCTTTAATAGTACTGGGATCGAACTCGTGACAAAGCCAGCCACGATCTGATACCTATACCACTCGGCTACCGTGGCCGCCGAGCAGTGACACGGAGCAATATTGACCTGAAAAAAACATATGGCTCATCCTTCAAAAAAAGATGTCCTGTTGTTTGTAGGAATTACATTTTGTAGAAGTTTGCAGTGGTTATCGCTTGGTTTTCAATGTTCCTCTTCCTATGTGAAATCTGCCAACACCACGAGAATACATATCATCATTTGTTTGGATGTTGTACTGTAGGCTTCAGTCACTGATGGTTGAATTCCTCATGAGCGGTCGTCTTACAAAAGCACCATTTTGGTTATCGAAAGAAAAAAACTGCATTTTAGCACTGAATATTACCGTTTCTCAGTTATTGTTCCATAATGAATTTTATTCATTTCCAAAGTCAATTACCTTTTGCTATAAAAATCAGCCCGTAATGGTTTTGAGCAATTTTGTAGCCATGTACATCAATTTTCAACAATTCCTCTTACAGTTCATGGGCACATATTCACAATCGGTGCTTATGTCCATTTTTTAGTTATTTTCAGTGCTTTTTGAAAGTAGAATCCTGTACAACACCCTATATTCACGAAAAGTTCTTTTTCCATTCTGTTATATCGCTTCCTATTCCCAAAAGAGTTTATTTCAGAATATATTTTCAATATTCTTACGGCAGTAGGGAATATCATATCGTACTTCAGCAGAAATTTGGTGCATAGGATAACCATCTTCCTTTTAAAAGCAGTGTTTTGTATATTTTATCAGACACAGAAATGTACATGCACATAATTCCATTAATTTCCACGCATAAACTTGAAATTGAACTCTGAAATTCTTTCAATACAATAAAACATACTACGCATTCTACTTTAAATTCTTTTACCATTCATTCACTCTCTAACTGGTTAGAATAACAGAGATTGCATTAGTTGAAAAGGTAATCACTCAACAAAACGTTGGTTTTGTGTTTGATTATGATCTTTTTTTTTTGTTCAAGATATTGTTGAATCTATTTATTCTATAAAAATACTACAAATAGGTTTTAAATCAGCTTAGAAAAATATTTTAGAATCAAGTAAAATATTAAAGACATTTTTTCGTTGTAAAATTATCGTACTAAGTCAAACACAAAAATTAGACAAAAAAAAAATGTGTGCATTCAGAACTTTTGGCCACAACTTTATTTACAAAACTCGATACAAAACAAAAAAAAAGGATACCTTTAACAATAGTGTAGGTCATATTTACATTTTCTTTGTCTATTTTGTAAATACCACACGTTATATAAATTATTTTTTTTAACTACTATGCGAAATAAAATGAAATTCGATTTTATTCCATAATTATGTTAGTTGCAGAACATATTCAATAATGCAAAATTTAATTAACTGGTCACACTGTTGATAATTTTCTTCTAGATTTATTATATAAAGATTTATAAAGGTATACTTAAACACTCCGAAATAAATGTCAATGAAAACAATATAATTGAATTATTTTGAGGGTATATAATGTTCTTAATTAATATAGGGGACTGTATTTTGGCCATTCACCTAACTTTTTTACACAGTTGTGAAATAACAGGGTTTCCCCAAAAATTTTTGGTTTTTTTTTAACTGACATAGATCGTGTATTAAAATTTCTACGTAATCTTAAATTTTTTGTAGCAGGATATCAAGACAAAATTGTGAAAACAATTTCCCCGTTCCCCTAAAAAAACCCCTAACAAATGATTGGGAAAACCCGAAAAACCCAAAGGCAGAGACTATAAAATAACGAAGGGGAAATTTTCATTTGAAAAAAACCCGACAGTTTTGATACACTCTAAATAATATTTATATCACTTTTGGCCCCAAACCAAAATAAAGGGTGTAGGGCCATGACAGAACCCCTTTTAAAAAACTAAATTTTTTGGTAAAAAATATCGATTTTTTTTTTTTAAATTTTTATAATAAAATTCAATTTTTTATTTTTTGTAAATCTGTTGAAATTTGTTTCTATCTTAATTAGAACCCGAGTTACAGCTTTCTAAATATTTTATTCATAAATTTCCCCGGCCCGGAAATTTTTTTCCCTTCCCAACCCGGAAGTCCCCTTGAGTTGTTTTTTTACATTTCTTTTTTTGGTATATGACATAAAAAATATTAAAATTAATTAACAAAATAAGTCAGAAATTAAAAGGGAACCCATTTAAGAATAAATATAAATGTTTTTGGGGAAATACATGTTTCCTTTTTTATGTTGAAAATCTCAGCAAGTTTGTTGGGGTTTTTGTTTACATGTGCGTTTTTGTTTTTTTTTTAAAAAGAACTGACAGCGAAAAAAGTTTATTTGATTGTTTTATTCTGTTTTTTTTTTAACTTAAAATGGTTAAAATATTGCTAGAAAGCGAAAGGGGGGGTAATTTTAGGGAAAAAATTTTTTACAAAAACTTCAAAAGGGGCCACCCTTTCCCAGCAGTTCCTAAATATTGCTGCTTTAAAGTTGGGGGAAAGGGGGTTTTTTATAAACCCGCAAAAAAGGAAATTGGTCGGCCCTGTTTTTTGGTAACAAAAATAATTGACCTTAAAATTTTATTGGGGAAGTCTTTGCTCAACTTTGCTGCCCAAAATTTTTTTCCCGAAAAAGTAGAACTATTTGAGGTTTCCCAGATAGGGGTTGTGCCCCCCATTTTACCTAAAATGTAAGTTTTTGTGATTTTTTCTTTTGCTTTTTGTTTCCCATAAAAAAAGTTGAAAAATGCCCTGTCATAAATAGGGGGCTTGTATTTTGGTAGGGGAGATAGGCAAAAGGTTTGTTGGGGCATTTAAATTATGTAACATTAAATTTGCCTCGACAAACCAAAATTTCTTAAAAAAAATCGGGAAGCAAAAGTTTTTAAAAAAAGTTTTGGTTCAAAAGTAGCTGGGGAATCCATGAAAAAAGCTGCAAATAATTTGGGAGAAAAAAAAAATTCCCTCATCTGATATTGAAAAATGGGGTTTCCCCGGGGGAAGGTGGCAAAATGGCAGCGGGGGCTATACATCTATGAATGGCTGTTTGGCAATATCTTTTTAAGGGTAAGGGTGTTAAACTTTTAATTTCCTTTGTCGCCCTACTTTCTCACTTTGGGGGTTTCCCGGGGCTTGAAAAACCTTTTGAATTTTGGGGTCGTCAAAACCCCACCCCATGTAAAGGTGAAAACCTACGGGCCCCTTTTCAAAAGGAAAGGGGGGTTTTTTCCCGAATTTTTTTTTGTCAAAAAAACCGCGGGGTTTCCCTACATAAATTTTTGGGGGAAGGGTTAAAAGGCTTTTATGGGTGTTGGGGGCATTAAGGGAATCCCGGTGGCCCGGTTGGGAAGTGCTTGGGGCCATTTCAAAAGGTGGGCTCACGTCTGGAAAAACGGGTTTAAAACAAAGGCCCCGGGAAAAAGGGTTAACGGGAAAATTTTTATCGACAGATTTTAAAAGCTTACGGAAAAGGGCTTTTCCCCCAGCAATGTTGGAACAAATGACAGCAAAAATGAATTTTTTTGGGAAATTAATCCTGTGAAAAGGGGTGCCGATCTGGTAAACCCCAATAGGAAAGAAAGTTGGTGTTATTTTCCTTGGAAGGGGGGAATTTTAAATTTAAAAATTTTCCCCAAAAAATACCCCTTTTTTCCCCAAATGATGTTTAAAAAAAATTAAACCAGTATTTTAGAAAAAAGGAAAAAACAGATAAAAGCAATTTCCCAGGACTGCAAAATCCCAACGGTTTTTTAATGGAATATTTTGGGCCAAAATTTTTCCAAGGAAGATTTTTTTTCCCCAAAAAACCCAATTAAATTTTGGGGTTTAAAATATGCTTTTATTTACCCCCAATGAAAGGTTGGCGGGTTTCCGGGGGTTTTTAAACCCGGGGGGAATATGAAAATCCGGGGTTTTCCAGGGGGATATAAAACATTTAGATAAATGCAGAATCCGTGAATAAATTATAATGCAGACCCCAAAAAAAAAGAAACAAAAGGGAAAATTTTTTAAAGACTTAAAAAAAAAAAAATGTGTTTTAGAAATAAAAAATGGGGAAAAATTTTAAAATCGGGCATTTTAAAAAGAAAAATAAAATGTTTTTTTTTGGAAAACAGATGAATTTTTAAAGTTATTTTTTTCGTTTTTCAAAATAAGTTTTTTCACATTTTTTTTTTACCGCAAAACACAATATCTCAAAAGTTATGCTTGAATGAAATAAAAATTTTAAAATGTATGTTTTTTTAAAAATTTTACAGGGGAAAAGACCTTTTTTAAAATTTTTTGTTGATTAGAAATTTTTTTTTCAGCAATAAAAATAAAAAACCCAATAGTTTTGAAAATTTCAAAGGATAGAACTTCGAAACACAAAACTTTCCCACGTAATCGTTACAAAAAAAATAAGAGTCATTCCCCAGATAAAAGGGTTTTATGCTATATTATTCAATTTACAAAATTCCCCCTTTTTATTTTTTTTTTTCCTTATAATGTTTTTAAAAACTTATTTTTGCTTATTTTTTTTTAAAAATACCCTTTTACCGCCAAAATGTACACTTTTTAAAAATTTTTTTGGTGCCAAAATTTTTAAAAAACCCATAAAACCCTAAAATATTTCATTTACTGGCAAAATTCGGGGTTAAAATTTAAAAAAAATTTTTTTCAAAAAATTATAAACATTTTTGATAGATGCAAGGGAAACTGGAATCGATTCCAAAAGCAGACCCAAAAAAAAAAGAAAAAACAGGAAAAAATTTTTTTGAGCACTTTAAAAAAAAAAATAGTGTTTTTGGGGCTAAAAAGGGGAAAAAGGGTTATATATCTGGTGTATTTTAATAAGAAAGGGAAAAGTTTTTCTTGTAATCGGTGGTTTTGGCCGTTTTTCTCAAAAAGAGTTTTTTCACATTTTTTAAGCAAAACCAATAATTAAAAAATTATGTTTAATGAAAAAAAAATTTTTAATGTTTTTAAATACTTATACGGGGGAATTCCCTTTTTTAAGATTTTTTTGTTGTGTAGAAATTTTTTATATAGCATTAAAATTTAAAATTACAATAGCTTTTAAAGGGAAAATTTTTCAATATGAAGCTCGAAACACAATAACTTCCCAAAAAATAGTTATATTACCAAAATAAGAGTCATTCCCTAGATAAGGGGTTGGTTGCTATATTATTCAAAAAATACAAAATGTCAAATATTTATTTTCTTTTTTTAATTTTTATGTTTTGCGTAAAGTCTTATTTTTTCTTATTTTTTTTTAAAAAACCCCTTTTAAAAAGGGAAAAAAAATACACTAACAAAACTTTTTGGGTATTTTTTTTAAATTTTTTGGGGAATTTTGGTCAATAAAATCTGCATTTTACGGGGGAAAATTTAGGTTAATTCAAAAAAAATTTTTTTTTCGAAGGTGCTCTGTTACCTTAATATTGGGTTTCGAAATTTTTAATGAATAGTTTTTTGTAATTTTTATTCCAAATTTTCCAAATTTTAACTTGAGACTTATTTTTTACTGTGCACTATATTTATTTCCCGTTTTAAAAAATTTTTGTTTCTGTTTTATAAATAAAATTTGCCAAAAATTTTACTTTTCCGCACCATTTTTTGGGAAATTCAGAGATTTTTCATCTTGCACTATATTTTTAAAAAAAATTATGGAACATATCCCAAAATTTATCATATATCGCATGCAATTTTGCTAAAAAAGGGAACTACCAAAAAAAAAATGGAGGTTCTGAGTTAAATCAACTCTAAATAACTATCATAAATTGATGAAAATTTTTCATACAGTTGATGACAAAATAACAAAAAAAAGGAATGCCAAACAGCAAATTTTAAAAAGGGTTTTAAATTTTTAGGCCCCGCAATTAAAAAAAACTTTTATTACCATAAATTTGAGTATACAATTGAAAAGGGTTAAATTACATCTAAAAAGGGAAAAATAAAAAACATCGAAAAAATCAATGAATTATGGTAGTCAAAAATAACCTTTCACCGCGATCGGAATAATTATAAATGGTTGGGCCATGAATCATTTTGGGAACACTATCTCAATTAACAGGGGGTAAAACCATTTGAAAGTAACCCTTTTTGGGGAAATATCTTTTTCAGATTATTAATCAAAGTTTGAGTTTTTTGGGCCCAAATTTTAATGGTATTTTGAAAATACGCATTAATTTCGAGTTAAAGGGGGTTTTTCATAAAAATGTAAAAAGGAAATTTTAAATAAATTTGGGGCAAATTGTTCTGGAACCCAAATTTTTGTGGGTTTCCCCCCAATAAAGGAGTAAATTATTACCGAAATGACTAAGCATCCCCTTTTAAATTTTTAGCACAAAGCCAATTTTTTTTAAAAAAGTTTTTATATCCCGATTTAAAATTTTGTTAAGTCCATTTTACAAAACTCATAGCTTTTTAAATTTTAAAGTTATATTCAAACTATAAAATATTACAGTCAAATTTTTATTCCTAAATGGAAAAAAAAAAAGATTTGGATACTTTAATTTGCCCCTTTTTAGAAATTTCTGATATATTTTATGTTTTTTAAAAAGGTTAACCCCCCTTGTTTCCCATGGTGATTTGAGATGTAATCTAGATTCAAGCCAACGATTCAACTCGAACTTTGCCAGCGAATATACACCTTGGACCACTTGACTAAATTGGTCCATATATTACAGATGTTTTATTGATATTGGTTTTTCCCTTAATGTTGCATTTCCAATCAAAAAACAAGGACTATTGACCTAACCCAAAATCAGGTTTTGGGACAACGGCCCCAGGGGGGGGCCCAAACTGTGCCCATCCCCGGATATGTGTTATTGAGTGTGCCGGGGAAAAATTGGCCACGCGGGGCTGCTGTGTGTACCTCTGTATCAAAACTGTAATTATCGTAAGTGTGTAACTTGTATCGTAGCATTTAAACCGTAATCTTGGGAATTCATTTAATTAAACATTTCTATACTCAAATTATGTCATGGGAAATTCTTTTTTGTGGACTGTAACCAAATTGCACGGATAAAACCATTTCGATTCGATACAATTATGGATATTTTTCTTCGTTTAAATTCGTTTACATTGGTGCCTTTTGGGGGCCGGGAAAAGGGCTTTTCACGCTGGGGAAGAAGGGATACTTTTGTTTTGTCGCACTTTTAATTTGGTTTTGTTGTTTTTATTTCATAATTTTTTTATTTTGGGTTTTTTCGTAACTGTTTGGGGATTTGGAAGGTTTTTTCGGTTTTTAGTTTTTTTTTATTTATTGGGACATATTGTTAAAAGAATTTTTTTTTGAAGGTGTTGGAAAAATTTGTACTAAGTTGCATTTAGAATTGGGTTTTTCCCTTTTTTATATTTTTTTCGCAATTTAGTGTTTTGGTTTTAAAAAGGATTGCAGCAAATCAGGCCTTTTATTAGAAAGAGCGAAAAAAACTAATCTATTTGGTCCCCCGGCAAAAAAAAAACAAATTAAAAAAATAGAATCCGAAATAAAAAAATTCAGCCAAAAAAAACAACAGTACATGAGATATATATCTTAAACTAAATTTAAAGGCTGATACATAAAAGGAAATTGAGAGTTTAATAGATATTGAGAGTTAAAAGGGGGAATTTTAACTCACAAAAAATATCGGGGGAAAAAATTTTTATAAAAAATCCGTGCTGAGGTTACTTGGGGCCGTTTTTTACTTTTTAAAATTGGTGGAAAATAAAGCAAACGTAACACTTCCTTTAAATAATACAGCTAGTTCTGTTTTAACAAATAACCCGCGTTTAAAACTCACTTGAATCTTTTCGGCAAGGTAAAATATTTTTCCCCAGTTTTTGGGCAGTTTGCAGTTTTGGGGGTTTAAATGATGTGGAAAAATTTTCTAAAAATCGGTTTCATCGTAGAATTGGCTATATACGAGGCTTAACTTAACATCGGAAAACATCCAAAGTAATTAAAATTTTAGAAGATCGGTTCGGCAAGAACTTTTGTTGACTTTCATATGAATCCGGGTTTTTTTGATTCCCCCAAAATCCTTTTTTCTTTAAAAATTTAATATAGTTGTTTTTTGGGTTTCCCCCAATATTTTTTTTATTTAAAAAGCTTTTCCCCTGATTTAGCATTGAATATAAAAAAAAAACAAATAAAAAACAATCTCAAACCCTCAATTTGCCCCCCGGAAGTTGAAATCGCGAGCGTACAGAATTTTTTAGTAAAACCGCTTAACTCACAATTGAAAATTAATAAATCCTGCCCCAATAAATTTCGAAGACGTCTCATAACTATCCGCAGTCAAATCAAAGGGTTCAAGGTCTTTTTGGATTCCCACCCTTCTCAAAAAAGTTTTCCCCCGCAAAAAAATTGTTGACGTACATTTTTTTTCCATTTTTTTTCCCCGGGAACTCATATGTCTGATTTGTGTGAGAATTTTTTTCGTTAGAAAAAAAAGCTAAAATTTAAATTTGGATGTGAAAGTTTTATTTGTTGCAACACGGTTGTTATGTTAAAAGTGCAAAGAAAGTGGTTTGCCTGTTTTTAATGGCGACATACCGGGTATTTGTTTTAAGTTAGAAAAATCTTAAAAAATTTTTTGGATTTGGAGGAAAAAAAAATTGACGTTAAAACTACGTCTTCAAATTCTGTTTTTTTATAACAGAGATGGGGTTCTATTGCAATGAGAGTAAGCGAAATATAGGTCGTTCTTCATCAGATGTATTTTTTTTTTTTGATTCAGAAGTGAAAATCGTTCATCAAAAAAAAAAAAAGTCTCGTCGGTTGGGGTTGAAAAATTTGGGTTTGAGGGTGAATATTTTTTTTGTTCGGTTTTTAAAAATCCCAAAAAAAAACTTTGAAGATCGAGGTTAACTAAGGAATGTATTAAACGGAAAAGTTGGGTTGAGGCATTGGAAATTAAAAATTTTAAAGGGGGCCCTTTCCTACCCCAATTCAGATGGGGCAGAAATGGAGATGAAAGGGTTTAGGTTAACATTCGTTGTAATGAGTCTTTTGAGAATTGTAAAAATTTCATTGTTAATAGGTTCCAATTTTGTGGTCTGCCAATACATCGGATAAAAGGCCTATAGGTCATCATCGTTTGGCAGTCGAAACTAGTCTAGGAGGTGCCTCTTCAGGGAAGGTGCGATGAGTGGAGTAATGGTACTTCGGTACATTTGGTTCTACAGTGGTGGTAAATAGGGGATGAAGAATGCGGTGAGTTTGATAAATCAGTTAGTAGTTTTGTAGATGGTCGATATCGTGTAAATTTGCCATGAAAACCAGGCTTTACAAAATAGTAAAACTGTCGCTTACATGCTAAGCGTTTGCAGGGGTTGGTTCGTAGGTTTAAATGTGATCACTTGTTCTGCGAGTATATATATAAGGATGTAATTGATGACTATGTTAGAGATGGTATTGTTGAACATACTTCTTGTGATTCTTTATCGGATAGTCAGGGATTTTACCTACCCCATCATGCAGTGATACGTAGCGACAAAACCACAAGTCGTATTTGAATAGTATTTGATGGTTCAGCACACGAAGGTGGACAGTCATCGTTAAACCAAAGTTTACATACGGGACCAAATTTGCATCCCAACATTTTAGAACTTCACTTATGTTTTCGAAAAAGTCCTGTAGATATAAAATATAAAATCGGCTTTTCTGCAAATTGAATTAGACCTTCGTGATCGAGATTTTACAAGTTTCTTCTGGACTGATAATTTGAATAACGAGCCATACGTTTTGAATTTCAAGAGAGTTATTTTTGGACTAAGACCTAACCCATATATTCTCGCAGCAACTTTAAAATATCATTTTAAGTACAAGGAGCAATATCCTCACACATTTGAGTTGCTAAATAATTCCATTTATGTTGATGATGACACTCATTTGTGGTCAGAATAATAATAATATTCGGACGCTCTTCGTATTTACTACCTTGGAGTGCTTGCTTTGCAAATGTCCAGTGACGCGAGCATGTTAATGCGCAATGGCAGTAAGTCGAAACAACAGGTGTTTTTGGTATCGAAACGGAATCCTCGAGGAAACTAATGCTATTGATCTTAGACCACCAATAGGTTTTAGGACTTGCTTGGGATCCAGAAGGATTTGAGCTTTATTTCAGTCAGGGATATTGAAGTTTGCCGTACGTAGGAGAATCAAAAGATTCATTCACGGGGGCTGTGGTTGGTCGCATCTTACCACGACTCAAGCTGATTTCTTGCCCATTCGTTATCAGGTGAAATGTGTGCTGGATCTTTTTTTGGACACTGGGGGTAGACTGTGACTCTGAACTTCCCCAAAGCTACGACACAAAAAGTGTAGCAATGCGATATACTTAAACTGAAGAGGCTTGACTGGAGGATAATTCTACCACAGTTTCCTATTGGTGACAGATCAAAAATATCAAAGAGGTTACAGGAATACATTGTTTTCGGGCGCGGTAAAATCATCTTATGGAACAATATTGGCCTTATGATTTGTTACTTTGCTGGCAACGAAATCAAAGCCTTCAGTTTTATTGCTCAAAGGTCGTGTGGCACGCTTTGAGAGTCGTTGACGCTATAGCCGGGCGACGGCGGCTTTATTTTAGTAAATACAGGTTGGCCGAAACGGTGCAATCTTGTGCTCAATTTGTTACTTCAATGTATTAGTGGACGAATTCCTGCGTTTGTACTTACTGGATACATTTGGCGTTCTTCAACGTTCAGGCTCGCCGCGGGTTAAAATGTGTTTCGAGGATACCATCCTGATCCCCGTAGTGAGGACGCTTTTCCGGCAAAAGACGGCCTAAATCTCTTTTTTGCGTGTGATAAAATGCGCGTCAAATTGGCACTGAATACGAGCTGTGGTGGCGCGCCCCATGGCCAACTAACACTGGCTGAAATCATCCGCCAGATATTTTTGATTCCGGAAGTTCGCATGGAAGAATGCATAACATATGAACGTTCTGGTAACATGGCGGTTACCCAACAAGGGAAGCTCTTTACGTGACGCAAATCAATTCAACAAACGCGCCGAAGGCACTGCGAAACGGCTTCGCGGACTTCCTGAATTCCTGGTTTCAATACTTCAAAACGTAATATAAATCCGTGGGCATTTCTATATTGCTGCGGGTATTTATGCAAAATACTGCGAATGTGCGGCCCCAATGTGCGTCCGAATTTTATTTAAGCTAAGATGACAGCAAAGCCAGCTTGAGCAACTTCGTCTGGCTCACGAAATAAAAGGTTTGGTACTTGTTTGGATGAAAGCTGTTGTACGACACTGGATGGTTTCATGACTGACTTACGCCTTTGGTAAAGCGTCTATTCGCTATAGAGCGCATAAATTTGCAGAATTACTTTTGTGGGTCTGGGAACGCCCAGACGCAGGCCCGATTCGGTTGCTTTGGCGTATCTGCCCTTTTTGGGGGCAACTAGGAAAAATATTAGAATTATCACAAAGATTCGTCAATTGGCGAAAACAATGATTCGAATCACCAGCATGTTTTGTATATTGCGATTTATACCTCCAACTGACCAGTTAGGGTGGCTGATTGCTTTACGAATAAGGGTAAATCGCTAATCCTTTTCTTTTTCAGAGTAAACAGGAAGCCGTTTTACGAGGTCGCGTATCTTGTTGGACGTGAAGGGGACTCATATAGAATCGTATATTTTGTTTCTTTTCGTTTATATGTGCTGCGGTTCTACTCGTGCTGCCACCGTACGCTTAGGGCAATGCAAACGTATCACAAGTACTGCTTGATTTGCGAGGAATTCCTCACTTTCAATGAGGCAGTACAAAGTGATATACTTTCCGATATTGCTGTGCATTTTAAGCCAGTTCCGAAGAGGTAAACATATATTTTTGCCGCTTTATCTTATGAAAAGAATTTAATTTCAAAATTTTCATGCCGATAAAGGTATCCCAATGATTCGCGAGTTCCGAACTTGGTGACATGCGCCTGCCGGTGGGGTTGCAATCTTGTTAAAACTTAAAGGGTTGTCACTTTAAATGGAAATACTTGAGACACTTCAACGTTGAAGAACTTTCAAGTTGAAGTGTCAATAAATCTGTATTGCAGCGCGTGGAATGATCCAGAAAGATAACCGGGGAACGCTTTCACCGGCCGCCTTCAGCAGATTAGGTTATTGGCGACTCTGAAGTGCCATGCCACGACATACAGAACTGATCGACGCCACTACGGCAAAGTGTTTCGAAACCAAGACTTACCGAACTCTTCTTTAAAACGGCTGGCTTTGGGGCGATAAGGAGAGCAGTAATTTTCATATACATTAAAACAGTTTATCATTTTACAAAAACACCATCTGTTCTGTAAAATTTACTAAATGACATTCTTGTTTGAGAGGAAATGTATAGTAAAATTACTAAGGAACAGAATAATCAAAAGAAATAATATTTATTGGAAGGAACAATAATGTTAGAATCTTGTCTTTGAAAACTTTAAAGTTAACAAAAACCCATTCTCAATTACTGTACTCTTTGAGGTGAATAATATAAACTGAACTAATTTTGTTTTTTGCATATTTCCGTTTAATGAAGAATGAAACACATTATTGTTAAATTTATTACGGTGAGAAATCTTGAATTGTATGTCTGGTATTTTTGATATAGTCCGGTGAAGCTTTTGTCATCTTTAAATTTCATTATATTTTAATGCTTTTGCTCTCCATTTGCTTTTTGGCACATGTCTGCTATAATTTTGAATTTTTTGATTAATAGAATGTTGCGTATATCGAAACATTTCTTTGTTAGATTTGTATTTACGACCAATTGTTTTGTAGTAGTGTGGTTTGACCTTTTGCACTGGGTGAACTTTCATTTCCTGTTGCAGAGTGGGTATATGTGCGAAATATTGGCCGCGCAAAGTAGCTGTATTACTTACCTCACAACATCAAAATTGGCATTAATAAATTTAGAAGGTATTAGCCAACTTAGCAATGGTACGATAAATAATAGCAAAGAAACATTACTTCCTCACTCAGGCGTGCTCTATGTGAAGGAACACCTACATACAGCATTCGCACGGATACACCATTTCATTTCAGGTTAGAACTGGTATGGATGACCTTCGTTTTGTAATTCGTACATGAGCACTGAGGGGTGTCAAGCAGATGATCGGAATCAGGGTGGTCAGTTATCGAGTGAGAACGGTGCTGCGAATCACCGAAGCAAGCTTGCCTTTGCACTCATTTATCGAACCGCCCGCGGTAGAGACGGGAATGGCTGAGTTGACGCCACAGCCCGGAGGTGAACTTGGACCTGTATGGTGTGGAAGCGCAGGTACTTGCTGCACGCTTTCGACGCATAGGGACTGACAATAGAGCCGCCGCGTTTTGCCGCGTTGGTGAGGCCCAGGTGTTTTCCTCGAACGCCTATATCCCACTTCGCCGGGGCTCATGACTAACTTAGAGAATTGGCGAGCGCGGCCATTACATGCGTGTGGCCAGAGCGCTGTTTTGGTATCATCATTCTTCAATGAAACTAAGTCAAATATTTTTAAATGTGCGCGGTGGCAGAAGAAATATTATTAGACTTCCGTCCGCGCGATATTAGCAACACACACCACATGTACCGACGTTTTATAACGTTTTACTGTATAGCAAAGTTGTTCCAGAAACTTACAATAATACTTCCAAAAGGAACTTGATTTTGTTACATAAATACCGTATAAAAATTTTAAAATTTTGTTCTTTTTGGCTGCACCGAAAAGAAAAGAGGAAATGACTATTTGTTAACATATATATATGGCGTACTTTTACGATACTTTTTTGTAGGCAAAAACTTGCTAACAGCAACACCTACTAAATTGAAACCATAGACAGAATATAAGCTCAGATATCTGAATCTGCACTTTACTTACATCTGAGTTTTCGATGAAATGAATATGGAAAGCGGCATGAATCTGAAGTGGCGCACTCATCCGGGGCGGGAACTTACGACAGCTATTATTCCGCTAAGCGCGTTACATACAGCACTGGGCAAAATAGTCCACATTGAATCCGGGAGGCCCATTTTTGGCTTATATATACCGCTACATACTACCCAACAGTTAGTCGGGGGATAGGCGAACGAATGACATAGTTGTTATGGTGAGCGTGTAAGTTGTTGCTGTTAATGGGTGGAGCTGCGTCAAGTGAATTAGACGACTTTGTTAGCTGCGCCAACTGAGTCTGACGAGTTTGTTTGCTGCGTCAGTGGTCGACGAGTTTGTTTGCTGCGTCAGAGGCCGATCCTGACGAGTTTGTTTACGCGCCGCGTCAAGTGAATCGGCGAGTTTGTTTGCTGCGTCAAGTGAATCTGACGAGTTTGTTTGTTGCGTCAAGTGGATCTAACGAGTTTTTGGGGTTGCTCTTTTTGCGGGTAGGTGGCGTAAAACTGCGATGAAGAGGCGCTTTGCTAATTCAGCCAGGGTCACCAATGAGAGTAATGCATCATCCGGAGAGGACAGAAACCGCGACGACTTTAGTGGTTTCCGTAACACTGCGCGGGTATAATGATTACATATCAAATTAATTTTCGCAGTGATTTGCTGCGGCGAGGGTAAAAATAATGATTTATTCAAAATACACCTTAAAAAATTCAATAAATGCCAAACTATTACAGCCACTCACGGAACTGCATTTATTTTTAAAACATTTTGATTCCTCCTTAATATCGAAATAATTCCAGCGAAAAGGGGAAGTTAACAGTGTAAAAGAAGATATTATGTAGCATCGTTTTTTTTGGAATAAAAACATAAAAAATTCCATTTCCTTCCAGATTAAATACAAAGTGGTACTGGCTTGTTATATCAATTCATTGAAATGACGATGGTAAATTGATTTAAAAGGGCAAAAAACTACTCTTAAAAAGAAAAATACTCAAAGTAAGGAAGGAGGAAAAAATATATATATATATCCTGTGGTACCAAGCAGCGCGAATTATATGTGAAAAGTTAAACTGCATCCGATGAAGATAAACCATTTTTCAAATAGAAAAGAAAAAATGCACGGTACTTTTAAAATCATTGGAAACATTTTGATAACTGCTTGTATCAATTTGGGTTAGTACTTTCGTTCCAGAAATCATTCATTGTTTTTTGAAGACTTTTTTCTATCAGGACTGATGACCCCAAAAAGGATTGTTTGTATTATCACGTGGTACTTTCAATTTTTTGCATTTTTAGCATGAAGGCTGGGAGTAGATTCAAGTGCATCTCATTTTCCTATTGAGCATTTTATTATTTTGTATAAAAAGTTTTTTAAACAATAAAAATTTCATAAAATGTTTAGTGATGTAGAAATGACGCAATGAGTATTTTTTTGAACTCCTTCATATTTATTGGCTTATACTATTTTTAGTTTCTTTTTTATGGATCTTTAGAATTCACCAGGGCACAGAAAAAGCAAAGCGAAAAAATAATAAAAACTACTAAATGTACAAAGAATTTTAAGGAATATGATGTTGTGTGATGGAATTTTTATAGTTTTGAATCAAATGTTAGAATATATATATTTTTGTGTACCATTTTGCAGTTATTTTTCTCTACTCTTTTCTTTTTCTTTTTTTTGAGAAAGAACATTGCAAGCCCCAAGATACCTAGAGAGCACCACGACATCTTGATGGCATATATATAGTGATATAATCATTATGTACAGATTTAGATATATATATAGGCACTTACGTTAAAGAGTATCTGGACCCCAGTTATTTCGTAGGAATAGCGGTATTTCATGAATAACTAGACAAGACGGATTAAGAAGTACATATAATAGATAAAAAGTTTATACCGAACTTGGTTATTGTGAAATTAATACCTATTCTACAAAGTGACTAATAAGCTGACCAGGTATCTGACTGATTTAAGGTGATTTTCACAAAAAATAAATGGATAATATTTATGATATTTAGTGTCACTTAGATTAGAATACATGTATACCACCATTGTTTTAAGGGACATTATGACAAAAATTATTTAAATACAATATTTTGTAAAAAATTAATAGCATAGAATAACCTTTTCAAATGTTCTCCTTTTGTAAAAAATGCTTCTATTGTATTAATATTTTGCCTGTATTCAGCTCAGGCCTCATACAGAAGGTAACTAAGTATTTTTGAAATGCATAACTCGGGGAAGTCGGTTATCCATGTTTGCAGAAACAGAAGGGGAGCAGATTTTAAAGAAAAATACGCCGATATTTGGCCTAAATGGTTTGTAACTCTGAAAATAATGTGGATTTTCAAAATCATGGGGCAAGGCATGTGCTGCAGAGGTCACGGAGCTATATGAGCATAATATTAAATCCGGCGTGCATAAAGAGGATTTTGTTGAGGGCCGATAAGTTATTTAAATATTTTTGATCATGTCGCTAATTGAAATGAAAATCTCCATTTTATAGCACGCAAAATGGACAAGAACATGGTCATTCGCGCTTGACTAAACATTTTCAAGAGTTATTTTTATAAATTAATTGAACATAAATAGCTAAAATCTTTTCGAGAAAATGAGCATATAGCGCGGATGAATTAATTTATAAATAATAAAACGAAAAGTAAAAGATGAGAGCTATTGGCTAGCAAGATTTACAGTAACTTAGTTAAACGAAAAAGAAAAAAAGGGCATTAATATATTGACACAATTAACCTGCTACTCTTGTTCGAGTAACCAATAGACACGTAATACTTTGCTGCTTTAGCACATTTTGCTTCTGCTATCGGGATAATATTTTTTCACTTTGAAGTGCAAACTTTTCTTGTGGTCCCGCTTATTTAATAAGGTGAATTCCTCATTTATTTTACTTTCAGTTTCACCTTTTCTTAGCTCACACACTACATATACTGTATTTATTTATATATATTTATTTATATATATTTATATTATTTATATATATTTATTTATATATTTATTTATTTATCTGGGTGGAATTTTCAATCGTTAAAGCATTTTTATAGCTCTCAATAGCTGTGAGAGGTACATTTTGGATGATAGCTATATGTAATTGGCTATAAGTGGTACGTTAAGCATATATTATTTACTAAAATTTTCAATACAACCCCGTTGTCATTTTTATTAACTTGGCGACTCTTTTTGGCAACGTGATAAAACTTTCAGAAAGGACTTTTTCTTACGTGTTAAAAGTATTCAGTTGAGGAAGTAAGAGGAATTTATATACACGATTGTTTGGATGACAATACGGTGGCGCAAAGTGACATCTCACACGCGCCTTATAACATAATATGTTATTTTGGCAAAGCACGATTAATGGTAAATCTTTTCAAACTGAAATCCAAGAAGTGGAAACAGAAGCATAGATGCAAATAAGATAACCTTTAAAAGGATGAGGTTTTGAAACCTTGACAGGGTATTTTGTTTAGAGAAAGTTCAGTTCAGAAGATAGAAGTGTTGATTGACGGTTGCATCTAGAATCCTGTAAAAGCTCAACCACTTATATCCAAATTTTATACCATTGTGGCCGACCCTTAGGAGAAATATTTGAGAAGGTGGACGTTGGTAATTTAAACCAAGACGAGAATTATATTCTGAACGCGAATATATTATTGAGATTGAGAGTAGGTGGATATGGTATAATTATATAATGATAAGTGATCTAATTGCGCGATCTGTTTTAATTAAGACTACGTGTTTTGGTTTATTCTCACTTAGTATAAGTTTGTTCGATATCTGTTAAATTCTTAAAAAAAAGTCATTTTGAATTCCCCAAAATGCCCCATCATTTCGAAATCCCACACCTCTAATTTGGCTGAAACCCCACGATATGGTCATCGAAGGACGTCCATGTCGCAACTTATGATAATAAATAAAAATTAATGACCACTTAAGATTGAGATTCTGTCATATGTATATACAAACTTATATTAATTTAACTTTTTAAATAAAAGTAGCAAAAAATGAAGATTTTTTTTTTGTTGTTCTGTGGAATTGACTTAATTTTTTTTTTTATTGCTTTTTTCAGGTGAGTCTCCCATTCTTGTAGAAGCCATTGCTTGAAAATAGTTAGAAAAAATATTTATTACTAATACAAAATGTAAAAGGGTAACATAAACACGCCGCCTAAATTCACGATTAAAAGCAACGGAAGAAAAGGTACTCACAATACGTCACTGCGAAGTAGCTATAAGCATTTCAAAACTGATTAAAGGCAACTACATTGGTTCAAAAAAGCTTCCAGTGCTGCATTTTATGCATTAACGATCAAGTAATCGTTATTCTATAGAATACGTAGTTAAAGTGTAGTATTCCATAATTTTATACAGTAGAACCTGTTTTTGTATGGTCTTCTTTTATGCGATTTCCTTTTTGTGCGATTTTAATGTGCGATCTTTTTTTTTATGTGATGTATGAATTTTAATGGTTTTGGCATCACTGTAATGTCTTATATTTTTGTTAAGAGAATGTTGGGAGCCCCCCCCTCTGAAAGTCGGGGTTTCACCTTGAGTATTTTAAAAAGGGTAAATAATATTTAGTGTTAGTTGCCTTGGGCCCCAGAGTCCTGTCCCCCCGTGACAAGACTCGATGGCTTTGGCCCCACTATAATTTTTTTGTATCTATTTACAAGTGGTGTAACGGAGAATGTTAGGACCCCTTCTGAAAGTCAGGTTTGCCTTTAAATTTTTTTAAATTGGGTAAATATGTATTTAGCGTAAGTCGGCCGGCCAATAGAATCCCCCCCCGGTGAGGGTGTACGTTACGCCACTGAAATGTAGACACTTCAAGACGCTCTGTTCATTTTTGTTATAAACAGCCCCCAAATGCGCATTCACTTGCTTTTCTCAACACTCCAGCACCCCCGCTTGATTGAAGACGAAACTTTCAATGACAGTAACATGATGAATAATTTTATAGATTATGAAGACGGACGAGAAGAACTGGATTCCAGTGTATATGTAAGAAACACATTATATAATATAGCACTTATTTAAAATAATAAATATCATTCTAACACATAAAAAAAAACAATTTAAACACAATCAACATTCTTACAAAATAGTAATAGTTTTATAGAATAAACAAACTGTTTGGAACGTCTAGTGCTGTAAATGGTATACAAAATGAGTAAAATATTTTGTTTTTCGTGGTATAAAAATTTAACAAATAAATAATGTAATAAAAACAACTTTACTCAACATGCAAACCAAAAAACTTAATTCATAAATTACGCATTAAGTAAGAAAGATTTAAGACCCCATAATATTATATAATACTAAAAAATATTTGTCCGTGTAATATTTATCGAAAAAAAAAAGTTTACAAAAAATCAGCATCTTCCCTGGTAAAATGAAAATTTAAAGTATTTGGGATTTGATAGTCGGGAAAAAATCCCATTTCAGAAGGTCTTTTTCTAATTGAGGAAGTTCTTTAAAATTTTAAATTTAAAAAGCCCCCCT
>BMAV01002393.1:0-12045 GCA_019973955.1 Trichonephila inaurata madagascariensis | reverse complement strand
TTTTTCCCCAATCAAAATTTTTACACACCTAAAAATAATTGTACTGAATGCAATAATAATGCACTTTGGCTAAAAACCACAAATATGATCATAATTAGAAACCGTACAAATTAACAAGTAGTTCAAATTTTGTATGTGTTACTTTTTAAGTAATATATATTTTATTTTTATTTTCCTCTTTAGTTTGGTTCACTATAAAAGCGTGTTTTTAGTTTGTTTTATAACAAAAGTTATTTAAATTTATTTTTACTATACACGATAAAATCACAATTCAGTGAATAATTAATGAAAAAAAAATATACTTACCTACTTTCAAGGACTTTTCAATTTTGCTTTGATAATTTGAGAAAAAAATCCAATTAAACTAAAGAAAATGTTCCAAAGTGCGTGCCCTTAAATAAAGTACATAAATCACAGACTTTTCGCTAACAATACAGAAACGTTATTTTCCAGCAAAACTGTCATATTTTGTTCTCGTTTATGTAGTTTTGCTGTCGTTTGATGATCTACAAATAGCATTTTGAACTTTTTCTTCCTTGTATTTTTCTGACAAGGTGAAGTGCTACATTATGGCTTCATAGTCTTCTTCATAGAGATCTTTAGGCAGCATTTGAAAAGAAATATAAATTATTAAAGAAATATATAGTAATATCCAAATATATCATATATTATTAACTACCTAGATGTTCAATCCATGAATGGCGTAATGGTAACTTTTCAAATAATTTAGTTCAATATTTTTTTTATTCTTAGTATTTCACTGTAGACAGATACAAATTATTCTTTGTGTTACTTCTATAATTTTTAGTATTTATTTTATTTTAATTAGTTCATTATTATTTTAGTAAAAATAATTTTATATTTATTGCAATGCTACAGTTTGACCAGTATCTCATTGCAGTATATCTAGTATAGCTGTAAATTTGAATTTGAATTTGGCAGAAATTTACTTATTGTTCACTGAGTCATTGTGATCTATGCATTCTTGAAACATAAGGTAAGTTGCCTTTTTCTTAGAATGGATTAAAAATTGTATCCATTTCTTTCAATATTTCACTTAGTATTATAAACAGAAAGGAAAAGGTTGTGGCTAGTCACAAAAAAGGTTAAACCTAACTTTTATTTAAAATTAAAAGCTATTCTTAGACACCATCTACTAAACACTATATAATAAATAGTATAGAGAGATTTTATAATACAGCAGCATCCTCATCTTTTTTAAATTTCCAATATCTGTATGATTCTTCTATCTGTGATATATAATCAAGTCATTTCAGTCTTTCTAGTACAATTTTCTTAAAAACTTCATGTATATAAACGGACATTATTACTCAGATTTTTAATATATTTTAAATTTTCTATGTAGTATAAATATATTATAGTGTTTTAATTACAGGATCAATTTGTCATTTTTATTAATGTACTTAAAGTCAACGAAGGAGGTAGTTAAAGATTGGCCTTTGTTCGCCTATCGGCAAATTCATATTGTTTATTTTTTTTAACACTAATATTCAGTCAAAATGAAAACGTTAGGTTTTTTATTTATTTATTTTTAATAATCTTTTATTAAATAGAGAAAACAGGAAAAAAAATAACATGTAACAAAAGACTTCGATTATATTTCCTTCTCGCTTTCACTGGCTGAATTGGTACTGTACCATCCAGTTGAAGCGTCTTGATGTGCATCAGCATATCCAAGTCTTGGTGTTTTTGTCTGAGTGTGATTATGGAGCCAGTATCCCAAGTACCAAAGTACACATGCAACATGTGTTTTCATCAGCCAACAATTCAAGCACCAACTTTGGACTGACGATACCCTCCAATGTTTGGATTATGACCTATACATGTTCTTATCCATATGTTATATACTTTTGATCTTGTGTGTCCTGATCTCAACTGGAGTCGAACAACTGAGGAATTTTTTGGATTTAGGTAAAAAGAGTACAGGTGTTTAAGTTGTTCGTGAGTGCATTCTTTTTTTAATAAAATACACAAAACGCATACAATAATACGTAAAATAAGGGCCACAATACAAAAGAAATATTTGTATTACAGTATGACATTTGCGAGGTGAAGACACGTTTGAACACGCACGTGACGTATGAGTCTGACCTATTCGTGGACAAGCTATTTTGTTTCGTATCACATCGACACGCTCGATGCACCAAAACAAATGAATATCAGTTTAAAAGCCTTATTATTGTAGTATTTGAGAGACCAAATAAAATAGTGGTGCTTAAAGCTATTAACAGTGTATTTTTTTTAAATGAACGTTAGAAAATTACTTAAAATAACAAAATTCAACGAATTTGTCAAGTTTGATGACTTTTTTATGTGACTTACTACTTTACAATAAAAGTAATAACAAAAGAGTAATAAAAAGATCAATACCTAAAGTTCGCATAAATATAATAATATAGCTCCAAAAAATACTTTGAATTTCCATGCAAAAAATTGGGCAAAAAAAAGGCCGATCTTTACCCACCTCCTTTGCTATATTGAGAGGCCGCGGTAGCCGAGTGGTATAGGTATCGGATCGTGGCTTCCCTTTTGTCACAAAGTTCGACCCCAGTACCACAAAAAGACCCGCCGTTGGGGCAGCGATGCACGTTAAATCTACCCAAAAACGCCCCCTCCCGTTGGTGTGGTGTGGTAGAGGGGGGGTTCCCCACCCCGGGTTTGTCGCCCACGTCACTTGCCCCGGGTTCCGGTTACGGGGTTCCGTCCCCAAAAACCCCGTGTACCCGGAAAATTCGCTTAATTTTTCAACTCCATTGCTATATTGGGGATCTTTCAGCTTATAAGTTTTTTGAATTTGTTTCTTTTATTTTGAATGGCTTTTTATCTGTTCATATAGAAATAGCAGTTTAAAAGGCAAGTGGTTTAAAAAATAATTTCTTTTAAAGAGTATGAATATTTCACAACTTTTTTTACCCTTCATTTAAAATATCAACATATGTTTCAAAATGCAAAAAAAAACTTAAATTTTTCAAAATACTAAATTTAATTAGCCAAAAAGAGCGGCGAAGAAAGTTAATGTTTTTAATAGTCAAAAAATGAGTTATTTTCCATAATATGCAAAACATTTTGCTCACGCCAAATTCAATTTTAAAAAATCCCCCAAAAATGGGGTTCATGCAAAAAAATTTAAATTTTTTTGCCCTTATAATTATTTAATTGCAGAAATTTCCACAACAGCCAATTCAATTTCAATACTTAGTTAAATAAGGTGCAATTGTTTTAAGGAGGAACTAATTCAAAATTCCCGATGCTAAAATTTAATTTGAAATAATAAAAGCATGAAAAAAATTTTTTATTATTTTTTTTCTATTTGATACAACACGTTTAAAGTACAGAAATTTTTTCCTTTAGAAATAAATCTCAAACTGTTAATATTTTTTTTTTGTTTTTGTTTTACTAAGAATAGCACAGTTACCTGTATTCGCGCACAAATCAATTTAAATAATGATATTTATTTGACCACAAAACATTTAAAGCTTACGCCATAAACACACGACGTCATAAACACACGATGCCATAAACACACGACGCCATGAACACAGTTTCATTAGGACTACTTCACGTCTAAAGAAAATGGAATGGGGAATTGGAAAATGGGATTTCTTTTATTTTATTTCTGCGTCTTCTTCAAAATATAAATTCCCCGTTATGACTCCTAAGGTCGTTAAAAAAATTTTTTATTTTGTTTTTGAATTGTTCTAAAAAAAACATACAATCATTCACTTGAAAAAGCGGGATAAATGTTTAATATTAACTGAAATATAAAAACAAGATATGCTTCAAAACCCCCAAACGTGGGGGAATTTAAAAAATTTGAGGGTTTTTATTTTTTAAAAAAACCAGCATGTAACGATGCTATTTTTAAATTTCCCCTACCATAAAAATGTTTTTTTTTTAGAAATATGGATAAGATTTGGGGGAAAAAAAATATTTTTTATATATATATATAAGCCCCACTAAATATTCATAAATATTTTTTAAAAGAAAAGTATTGTTCAATTGTTTACAGGAAGTTTTCCTTGAATATATATTATTATATATATATATATATATATTTTTTTTGGGTTATTTTTAAATGTTCTAGGTACAAAATTAAACTGGCATAACTGCAAAAAATTTATCTTATTTTAGAAAACCTATTAAAAATTTAAAAAATAAATCTGTATAATTGTAACTTTCCCCCTTGTTGAAAAGAAGTTTTAACACTTTTGCTCTATAAAAACTGTTAAACATTATTTTATATTTATTCGATGACACCCCAAAAAATAGATACATAACATTTGAATTCATTCTTTTTTGGGTGTTTATAATGCCACAGCTTAAACCCTTTTTTTTAATTTTTTTTTCGTAAAAGGGGTGTTTTGATTGTAAGAAGAATTTATATGCAAAAATTTTTCCCGTATTTACGGGAGCCAGATAATTTCTTTTTTTAAAATTAACACGCTTTTACGTTTCCTATTTCCCACGGGGTTTACATGCAAAGGCAAATTTAACAGTATTATAAAAATTTATTCCTTTTTAATTTAAATATATTGAAAAATAAATTTCCATCTGACTTCTTTTTTTTTCTGTTTTAAAATCTAAAACTTATGGTTTTATCTTTAAAAAAGAAGAAAAAGGTTTTGGGGGCGATTTATTTTTTTTCTGTACTTTTTAAAAAGAAGATTTGGTACCCGACTACGTTGGGAACCCCATGATTTTAAAAGCGTAAAAAAAGGGTTATTATTTATGATATTTAGTGAAAAGGGGTTAAAAAGAATATAAAATTTTTTTTAAGAATAGTATTACAAAAAAAAGTTATTTAAGTAGAATTTTTTGGGAAAAAAATAAAATAGAATGGCCCATTTTCAAAAATCCCCTTTTGAAAAACTGCTTCTATTATAATATATTTGCCTGTATATATTTCAGACCTTTTGGCGATTCCGTAGTATTTTTGAAATATAAAAAATTTTCAGGGGGTTTTTATCCATATTTTACGATAACAGAGGGGAGAAATTTTAAAAAAAAAAACCCCGAAAATTTATTTCAAACAGTTGTAACCCTGGCAATAATGCAAATTTTTTAAAAAATCGTAGTTGACCCCTCTTCAGAGGCCCGAGGCCATAAAGGCAAAATATTATTATAATAGAAGCATTTTTCAAAAAAGGGAAAATTTTTTAAAAAAAGGTTATTCTAAACAAATTTTTTTGCCAAAATTTGTATTTTAAAAATTTTTTCCCAAAAATGTCTTTAAAAAAATTTTTTATACTTTATTCAAATTTTAAATGACACTAAATATCATAAAAAAATTTCCATTTATTTCCCTTTTAAAAATCACGGTTCCGAACGTTTTCCCAATTCCTTAAACAAAACAATTAAGGCAGTGGGGTGTATCAAAATCCCCCCCAAAAAGGAGCACGAGAGCTATTGGAGACGGACCTCTTTTGAACCATTTTTTAATTTTTGGGGGACAAACTGGGGTTGGCCCCCTTCTATCCGAACTTCCTCATCATGCCAAAGGGTACGTTGAGCCTCGACAGTTTTTAACGTGCTCATCATTTTCCCTCTACACGACGGGTCTTAAAAAGAACTAGGCCTGATTTCCCATGACCCCCATCCAGAGTTCATGACCATGTTCATTTGACTACTGCGCCCACCAAAACAATTGGGGAGAAGGCTTCGATATGACATGATTTTTTTAAAAACCAGGGAAAATTTTATTTCTTTTTTGGAGCCCGAAGAATATTTTTTTTTATCCAATAATTTTTGAAAAGAATGTAGTAAGCTAAAAACCCAAATTATTAATCGCAATAAAAATAAAGGTGAAAGTTTTTATCGATTTTCCCCTACATGCAATAAAAGAATGCCATTTAATTCAAAAATGAAAGCCTCACTCATCACCCGAACATTCTGATAAGTTAAAACAACGTAAGCATAAGATGCTATAACTTTAAATATATACTATATTAAAAAGTTTCATTCTAATTTTTTTTTTGCAGTAGAATAATGTTTTAAAGTGTCATATTGTTAAAAAAATGACACAAAAATAAAAAAACGAAGGGGGTTTTTTTTTGAAAAAAAAAAGATATTACCTACACTCCCAAAATGTAACTGTAGCATTTAAAAATGATGCATGTTTTGACATGCGAATTTAATGAATGATAGTGGTGATATTGATTAAAAAGGAAAAAAATCATTAAAAAACCAACTTAATCAGTATCTAATGCCCCCATCTCAACCAGCTATGCGGCTTTAATACAGCGAGACTTTTTATCGATTAGTCCATTGATTTGCCTAAAGGGTAAGCGTTCCCAAAACCTTACGCTGTGCGCAGATCACCCAATGTTTTTTGGTTCTTTCCGGTTCCTGAGATCTCACAGGTGTTGATGGGGTTCAGATCGGGAAAGTCAACAGTACATCTGGTTCTGGAAAATCCCTTTAAAAAGTATTTTCATGAAATTTTTTTATGTGGGGGTTTTTGGGGGACAAATACCCAAACCGTTTCGGATAACGAGATTCGAATGAAACCGGTCTTGAATGGCCGGCCGGCCCAAATACACCAGTCTGTGGGCTCTGACGGCATTTGTGCGCCCTTATTTCTTCGGCGCGCATGTAAACCCCCCGAATCCATTGCAAAAAACAACCCTGGGTGGTACCCCGTTCTGCCCAATACGAGTTGCTATTGTGGGGCAGGACAAACCCCCCTTTATGGAGTTTTTATAATTCCCGGGCACTTTCCCGGGGCGTTAAGTTTGGTATTGTGGTTTACCAACGTCTCAGGAAAACATTTTTTACGCTTCTTCGAAAATCGAAAATGCTACGCAAAACCCCCATACGCTGTTTTTCAAAGGGAAAGGGAAAGGTTGCTGATCTTTATAGCCCAAATGTGAGTCTTAGGGGGATCAGATGCCTGACAAAATTTTATTCCCCGTTGAAACCCCCCCTCACTACCGATTTTCCTTTTAAATATGGATGCCGCTACGGGATTATTTCTTGGGTGTTGCAATTTCAGTTTTGAGAAGTGTAATAAGTAAGGGTTAATATTTCCAAAATAATTTTAATAATAAAACTTTTTTCATATATATTTGTATGCACATAAGTGAAAATGAATCTATGAAACCTATTGTCATCTTATTTTTTTCAGTTTAAAAAAAAGGAAAAATTTTAATTTATAAACTGAAGCAAATTTTTTTTTACTTCAGGAATATTTAAAAAAAATTTTTCAACAATGGAAAAAATTTTATACAGTCATTACACAATTAAAAAATTATACAGGCTAATAATATGCTTGTCTTAAAAAAATTTAGACACATTGTATTTAATGAGATACAGAATGGATATTCCTTATTTTTTCAATAAAATTCTTCCAAAAAAATTTGGTACTGTGCCAAGATTGTACACAAAGTTACTAATCTTTTAAAATAGTGAATTTGTTTTTTTTCCCAATTATACGGGAAAAACAAAAGCCAAAAAATTTTCCCAAAATAAAAATTAAAAATTTAAATATATCCCTATTTTAACACTTTTTTAATTAAACATCTCTAATACATCAAAAAACGTATAACTTTCCCGTTATATATTACTTTATATATATATCTGTTAAAGGGAAAAAGGAAAGGTAAAATTTATTTTTTACATTTTCAAATTGGCCCCAAATTTTTAAACCTTTTTTTAAAAATACCCTTTCTTTAACCTCTAGGGCAAATTTGAAGCCCCAAAAAACCCATTTTTAAAAAATCGTTGAAAATGGGCCACCCCATTTGAAACGAAAAAAAAATAAACAAAAATTTTTTTTTTTGCTTAAAAATTGGGGCGTCTGGTATAAATCAAAACATTTATCTTTTTTTTGTAAATTGAATCTTTTTGTTTTTTTTTTCTAGCCCATTTGAAGCCCCATTTGTATTTTTAACGGTCAAATCAATGTTTTTTTTACACTTGCAAAACTGCGTTGTTATTTTTGAAAATTTTGCCGGGATTCATTAACAACATTAAGCTTAAAAATTTCATAAAAATTTTCTTTAAAAAAATCGAGTTTACCATTTCCTAAAAGCATCAACCAAAGGGGGGTTTGAAACGAAGAGGAGTTTTTTAATAAAGGAAAATGGGAAAAAATAATGATTTGGGGTGTGAAGGGCATTTCCCACCTTGGGTTTCCAAAAAAACTGTGCTGAGGAAAAAAATTTTTTCTGATGGTGCAAAAAACCTTGTACCAATGAAACTGGGAAACCCTCTGCCAGTGAGAAAAATTTAAATAAGGGGTATTTCATATTCGGGTGAAACTTTTTTTGGTTTCCCGGGAAAAGTTTTGTGGACATTAACCTTTTTTTTTGTGTATTTTTGAAGCTGTGAAATGTTTAAATTGGGGGAAAAAAAAATTGCACCTTTAATGAAAAATAACTGGGGGGAAGCTTGGAAATTTCACTTAAAATGTCCTTCTTGCAAAAAATTTCACTTTTTTAAAATTTAAAGAAATGTGAAAAGTTCCGGGGAACTTGGGGAAATCAATACCGGCTTGTGTATGCTATGCTATGCATAGGGGGCGCTTTAGTCTGCTAAAGGGTGTTTTTTTCGGTATCATGAATCTTCCCCACCACCCCAAAATTCTCGAAGTACAACAAAATTTTACCGGGAGGCAACAAAAAGAAACCTGTGAAGACAGTATGGCAGAAGCTGCCCCTGAAGCAGTTGATGAGAATTTATGGGAAAAAAAAGGGCATTGCTGTTGCTGTTGATGGGAGCTGGCAGAAGCGAAAGGTTTTTTTTGAAGAATGGCGTGGGGACCCGTCACGGGGTTTTGATACCGGGGAAAAATTTTGTGTTAAGTTTTTTAAAAAATTGTATTTTTTCCCAACAAATTTAAGCACCTTTTTGAGGGAAATTTTAAGGTAAGCCCTTTAAAATAGCTGACTCTTTTCCATTTTTTTTGCCCTTCCCCGTCTCTCTTTGTTTGCATAAAAAATTTTAGGAGAGGGGGTCCAAAACTTTACTTCCCCCCTTTTCCGGGGAAAAAAGTATATGGTGACCATTGCCTGTCGGAAATTAGGAAGATAGGTCAGGTTTTGAAAAGAATGGGGGGCACGTCTTGACGCCTTTGAAGACCAAAATGAGGGCCAAAAATTTTTGAGGGCCTTTTGCGGAAAAAAAAAGATTGACAGAGGCGAAATCGACCGTCTGCAAGCATATTATGGTCTAGCCATCCGCAGAAATTTGTTAGCGGAAGGACCCCGCAAAAACCATATGCTATTTTTAAAACAAGCTTTTCGACCGATGAAAAACCCCCAGCATATTTTTTCCCTCTGATAAAAGATACATGGTGCAAATTTAAAAAGGTAAGCCGGGGGGAAATTATCATCACAAAAATAGTTTACCTGTTGATTTGGGGGGCCCTGGACCTTTTTTTTTAGGGATTTAGCTAATCCAGAATTGCTAAAAAAATGTTTACATGGAGGTACGCAAAATCCCAACAAAATGTAAATAATGTAATATGGTCTCCAACCGGGAAAAAATTTTTTACAAATAGAAGTTCTATCTTAAATTTTGGGTGCAAAATTTCCTCATTTAATATCGGAAATGTATCAAAACTACAAATATTGGGGAAAAATATGCATTGAGCCTGGGGATTACACGGGTAGGAAAAGGGGGCCTCCAAAATGAGGGGTGTTGAGCAAAAAAAATTTTGTTTACAGAAAACGGAAAGGAAAAGAAAAAAAACTTAAAAAAGGGAAAAAGAAGATGAGATACTAAAAAAAGTGATAATTTAGATAATGGAAGGGGAAAGTTTTTTAAAAAAAGGTAATTATACATTAAAATCAATTTTTCTCAAAAAAGTCAATTTTTTTAAAGTTCGATGTTCCTTTTTTAGAAACTATTGTTCAAAAGATATGTAAATTTTTTTATTAATTTTTATTTATAATGATGGGTAATATATTGGGAAAAAGAGCTTTTTTTTAAAAAAATCTTTTATTTTTTACAAATTTTTTTTGTGAAAAAAGGGGTTTAAATTAAAAATATGTTTTTATAAAAAATTTTTTAAATTATGAAAAAATTCAAAATTAGCCAAAATCATTTGAAAATGGAAATGTGTAAATTTTTAAATTTTATGAAAAATTTTAAGCATGTACATATAATAGATTTTTTAGAAAATGTACCTCGAAAAACCCAAATTTTAAAATTGTCGGTATAGGAAAAATTTATACCCCTTTAAAATACCTAGTAGTTCCCGTTCCCAAACTTTTTTTTTTTTTCTGTTTTTACTCAACGCAGCAGATAATTTTTAAATTTTGACATTTGAGATCTGCAATAATTTTTTTTAAAAAATTGTAGTCTTTTTAAACACATTGTTCCCTAGGAGTCATATGGGGAAAAAAACCATGCATCAAAAAAGGACCCTTTGGGAAAATTTTAAGATACTAAAACATTTTGATTATAAAAATTTTTTGAACCATTGAAGGTTTTCCCTGATTAAAATAAAAAAAAGAACCCCAATATTGTAAAATTTTCCTTCCCAAAAAAAAAAAGAGATGTGAAAATACAGTTTAGTTCCATGAAAACTGTCGTATAGGAGGATACTCTGTCAAGGTCACTATTTAAAAAGTTTGTTTTTTGAGAATTAACCATTTCGTGAACTTGGGGTGACTCTATGCCCCGCGTGACCACCAATTTAAGAGCTAGAATAAAATCACTGTTGTGGGGGGCTATCTTCAAATCCATGAAATAATTTGTTATGCAAAAATTTTTGCCGTTGTAGAATCTTTTAGTTTTCCAGAATGACGGGTATCCGTTAGTAATACAAAAAAAAAAAAAAAAAAAAAAAAAACAGAGAAGAAAAAGTGCGTTCAGAGATTTCCTAATAAGGCTTCTATAATGGTTTGTTGGGGTGGGCAGCAATGAAATAATCTCTGAGATTCATTTTCGGGGAAAAGTTTGGAAAAAATCACGGCTAAAGTTTATAAAAAAACTATTTTTTAAAAAATTCCTTAGCCCCTAAACGTTCAACCTGTTCAGTAAAAAATGACTTAGCTTTTTCAAAAGACTCGGCTCCTGCCTTTTTTGGGAATAGACCCAGTTATGTTTGAATGTCCCGGGCTTCTTAGAACACAAAATTTGTTTTGATCTTCCAAAGATTGGGGGTCAGGTTTAAAAATCCACTGGGAAATTTGTGATCAATATTGAAGATAAGGTGTGCTAGGTGGTATATAGTCTTGTGTTCGAAGAAATCAGCGCTGGAAATCCTCATGAAGAGTTTGTTCGATAGATAATTGGCTAAATAGACTAAAAAAAGAGCCCATGTGGTAAAGAAATTTATATTCCACTGGGCAATATGCTAAATTTAAAGGAAAAAAAAAACTGAGAAGATATGGTTTAAAATTGTTTAAAAAGTTGAGTTTTTTTTTAATTTTACCAGGGTTTCACATATTGGGGGGCACCCCTAGGGGGGGAAAAAAGAGGGGAGCGGATATTAAAAAATTAAAAAACCAAAGATTATTTAAAAAAATATACCGCCCCCCGTTAAGGCGATTTTTTAAAAGAAAAAAGATCGAAATTTACGGGTTCGGTGTGTACCCCGGAAAAAGATAGCTTCAAAAAAATAAGAAAAGAGATGAGCATGAGAAAAAAAATTTAAAATTTTTAAAAAGATTTGAATACCCAATTTTTAAAAAAATCCATACCAGTTAAGAGGGTCAGATTTAAAAATTAATTTTTTAAAAATTTTAAAATAACCGAATAAAAAGACTTTAAACTCTTACAATCATTGTACACGGACGTTCTGGTTCCCTTTTAAAAAGGGGGGGGGCGCGTTATATGGCGAATATACCAAAAAAAAAAAAAAACTTTTAAAATATAGGGGCGCGAACGCCGGGTTGTCGGTTTTTTAATTTTTTGGGAAAAAAAACAAACAATATACATTTGGACAAAATAAAAAATAAAAAATATTTTCGCCAATATAATGCCTTACAAATGATCTGTACCCGCACAATGTATTCTATAATTTTTATCAATATTTTTTGTTAAGAACAATTAAAATTACCATTGACCCCCTGGGGC
>BMAV01002392.1:127635-153810 GCA_019973955.1 Trichonephila inaurata madagascariensis | reverse complement strand
TCCATATTGGCGATCCAATATGGAAAGTTTGAGAAGCACTGTTCTAAACCAGTGGTTCTCAAACTTTTTTTCCGCCGGGCCGCATACATATGATAACTATTTCACGCAGGCCGCAACATGAGAATTAATTGCGGGACGCTATAAGACCAAGAGTATTTAAAAAGTGGAAAATTGTTAAAAATATTAATTACTTTGGATTATTTTATTTTAAAACTATTTAACTCCATCAAACCCTTCACAAAAAATCGGTTTTATGCAATTTTTACTCTGTTATGGAGTAATTTCGATTTCCTCTTTCATCAATTATCCCAATCCTACCTCTTCCCAAATATTTCGTTGTTGTTGCGAAGACTTTTGTAAGAAAGTCGATTCATCTCGTTCTGCAAGAGGTCATCAAAAAAGTAAATAAATAAATAAATAATAGGAGCCATTGAAAAATGTTGTGCTTAGTGGTACAGCGACGAGCAAAAAATTATGTTTTTTTTAAATATAGCATTTTCACGACGAATCAAACAAGTTGTTTATTCATGTTTATTTTTCTCTACGAAATAGTCAAGATATCAATCGTCTTGAAACAACAGATATTTTTTGCTTGGAATAAATGAGGTTTAACTAAAAATTAGTTTCACCCATAACATGGTTGCTATTCCACTGTTATTTGTTAACACTAACCATTTCACAATTACAAAAAGATAAAAGATACCTCTCAATTCATACCAGCACGACATCGATAGAAAAATTAATGTATGGGATTGCTTAATTGATAGAATTTCTCCCTAAATTTAATACATTGTTCTCAGATAATTGAATTTGTTAGAGTAACGGGCCATGATCGGCCACTCAGAAAGATCCGGATGGCCGCAGGCTGAATATCACTGATGTAACCGATTCAAATCTGGGTTTTGTGGATGCCAACTAAACATAGTGAAGTTGTGATACCCCATGGGCTATGGGTATCATCTCTTCATCATCCACGCGACCTAAGCTTGAGGGAATAAGAGATTAACCAACAAATGCTTGCATAATAAAATTAGTTTATTATGATCTCAATTTATATTCAGCAAAACAGCACTTGTCTAGGAGGCTTATGAACAGGAGTGATGAGACATAAACTGTAATTCTAACAAATAGCGCAATAAACCACCGAATCTATATAAACAGATGATTTCCTAACTTACTAGAATCCGCTCTAGTCTTAAAGTTTAATCTAAACTTTCTTTCCGCTATTCCACGGCAAACAGCTACGGTCCTTATATTGTCAATATACTCCTTGATCCAACTTGATCTGGCAAATGGATAATCTTCTAGTTTCTAACTTTACTTATAACTCTCCTAGAGAGAGAACTTCACTGGCACAATTAGATCTCCTCATTAGAACTACGGGAACCTCCTCTCAGAATTTCACGCGAATACTAAAGCGTATATAATACCAATATATAATACCAATATATAATTCTTCCTAATCTACATAATCGCGTTCTCTTCTTGGGTTGGTTGGAAAGAATTGCCATTTTGGCCCCAAAGGTTTCCCAAGAGGTTTTTAATAGAAGGCGCTATAAAACCACGTCACAAAGTCTCCGTCCTGTTTCTAAAATTATTTATGTACGATACCTACACTATGACAGACACATTATCCTATTGAAAGTATCCAAGGGCCATTGTGATAAATTATCAGCAATGCATAATGTACTTAGTAAGTAAAGTTTAAGTTTGATGTCTTATTCATACATCAATGCACACGAAATGAAAGACCCGTAACATGCTAGAAAAACAATATATCATAGGAACTCTTCTTGCTTGAAGTGTTATAGAAATACATTTAGACTCCACGTTTTCACGTGATTTACGCCAAACTCTTAACTTGCTCATCTATCTGATATAATGTGGCCACGATGGCCTATTGGTTATAGTCTTGGACTTGGTCAGCGGGTTATAAGTTCGAATTTTAGTTCCATTGAAGATCCACCGTGTAGAGGGGGCTAAGGCATGTTAAATCAGTCTTGGCTGAAAGTCCTCTCATTGGTATCATATGGAAATTCCAAGAGTTGGTGCCATCTCAAGTACTATCCTTGTCGCTTAACCATGGTTTAAATTTACGAGGTCTGTAGCCAAGGGCTCTAGATTTTCTTCAGAATGCCACGTAAATTAATATCAAACAATTACCTGATGTAACTTAGATTGGAATATATATATATCAGTCTTAATACTTATTTTCAGATGTCCACAACCCAGTCCACATTGAGGTGTTTTACTTCGTTTATCATGGACTTATCTGATTCAGGCAATTCTTTGATACTTACTTGGAAATTATTTAAAGATCCCTGAGCAGGAATGAAAACAGGTTCATGTTTTGTGAAGTTATGGGAGATAGTTGTCAACTGCAACCCGTTTGCAAAGGACAACGTTGACACATTTTTATGGGAAGAAGAAATGTAGGGCGAACAAGATTGGAGAAATATTATCTAAGAGGACATTTATACGGTATATCTCTTACGTCTTCATCATCGAGCAGTATGTCTCCTTGGTACATGTCGGGATTTTCCATGGGATGTCGAGGTCTTTCTGCACCTAAAAATAGATAGGAAATCCTCCATGAGAATAAATTAATTAAAATAAAAATTTAATTAAAATATATACCTATAGCTACAAATGTATAGTGTGTGTTATAATGTCACTTAATATTAATTTAAATTTAAAGTTTACATATATTTTTTAAAAGTTAATTTTGGATACCACTTTTATAAACTCAAGATGTATTTCATTTTCCATGCTAATTGAATTAACACCAGAGTTTTGACTGAAGTATTCGTGGTTTTTCTAGAATAAGAATACCTTAATAGCTGAAGCCAAACCTTTTCCATAAAACCACCTACACAATTACCCTATAGATAAGGATTATATTTAAGGATAAAATCCCTAATATTATATCCTTATAGATATTCACTAAGAGAATGCTTGGATTTTGCAGTCTGTTTTTAGTTGTATTTATAGAGATAATGGACTGAAAATAACCCCTCTCATGTTTAAAATACATTAATTCATTTCTTACTAGAGACTTTCCTTCGTGATGACTTTTTCCAGATTGTATTATAAACATATACAGAATATCCAGGCTTAAAGTATCCAAACGTTATGGCTTATTAGTATGGAACTAACCATCAGAATGTAATACACTGTTCATTGGTGGATTGGAAAACCCTCCACGATTATTTGGGGGTTTTGTCCGATCGGCGTCACTTGCACGTATTATTTGGCAATCGAAGACGATAACCTTGTTACTACACTGATATCATTAGTAAAGATGTGGACGCCACAGCAAAACGTGTAGAGCATAATTTGGTTAAAGTATCCCACTACGTTCGGAACAGTGATTTTAAAAAAGCGCATAAATGGATAATTTTCATGATATTTAGTGTCACTTAAATTAGAATACATGTATAAAATAAATTGTTTTAAGGATATTGTGACAAAAAAAATTATTTAAATACAATATTTCGGCAAAAAATTAACTTAGAATAACCTTTTTTCAAAATGTTAACCTTTTGTGAAAAATGCTTCTATTATAATAATATTTTCCCTGCATATAGCTCAGACCTCTGCACAGAAGCTCAACTATGATTTTTGAAAAATTCGTATTGTTTTCTGAGTTACAACCCATTGAAATAATTAACGGTGTTTTTTTCTTAAAATTTCTCCCCTCTGTTGTCGTAAATTATGGATAAAACCACTTCTAAGTTATACATTTCAAAAATTCTAGTGGAGCCTCTGTACAGAGGTCTGAGCTATAGACAGGCAAAATATTATTATAATATAAGAATTTTTCACAAAAGGAGAATATTTTGAAAATGGGTCATTCTATGTTCATTCTTTGTCAAAATATTGTACTTAAATCATTTTTTATTGTAATACTATTCTTAAAACAATTTTATATACATTTTCTAATCTAAGTGACACTAAATATCATAAATATTATCCATTCATACGCTTTTGCAAAATCACGGTTCCGATCGTAGTCGGACACCTTAAAGGAATTTAAATCAGTGGTGCGTGTACAGCGACGTGTTCGAACGAAATGGAATGTCGTTACTGGCTTGCCTAATAGACTTATCAGAACTCCTACAAAATGAATCACGCATACGATCAACCGTGCTTTCTATCACGAAAACTTAAGGATACTTGCCAGTTTTTGAGATACCAAAGTTCCCGTCTCCTTTAAAGTTCTTTCCCATTGTTGGATAGATTTTGATACCGAAGCATGGACATTCCATTTTGTTTGAACACGTTGCTGTACACGCTTGACTGATTTAAATTCCATTAACCAAAGTACGCACAGAACCTTTTGCTGTGGCGTCCACATATCTACTAATGAAGTCATTGTAACAAGTTTTTCGTCTGCGATTGCCGAATAAGTACGTGCGGCCGATCGGACTAGACACAAAACATCTTGGAGGGGTTCCAATCCCCGGATGAACAGTTTATTACATTCTGATGGGTAGTTCCGTAATATTAAGTCATAACTTTTGGATACTTTATACCCACACACCCTGTATATGGTTTTGAAAATGTTTATTTTCAAGTGACTGAAATTGCGGCCCTATGAAACAAGGGATTCCTATAATCGTTACGAAATGGAAACTAGTGTGACACCATATATATAAGTTTGAATCTTTGCATATTTGTATGGGACTTATACATACAAATCCACACCGTTGATCGTATAGCTCCACACTTTTACTGGGAAATTCGCTGATGTTTCAAAGGAGTTGTAACCCCATATTTACGTCAATAAAATTTTCAATTTTATTTTTTTGGGATTTTTTTTCTACAACTCCCTTGCCTGAGCAAGAATTTGTGGTGTATGTGGGAAGTCGCCAAATGTCGTGATATACAGCGGATAGTGGAAAACCATTCAAGTAAATTTTTAGAAAACGATTACTGCATTTGGCGACATGTTTTGATCTGGCAACATTTAAGAACGAGTTTTTCAAAAATCGACTTTCCACGAAGAAGAGGTGCTTCGGGGATGTTATAGATGTTCAAACTTTTCCAGCTCAATCTAATCCTAGAACTTGAATGAGTTTTCGTGGAACACCATTTCATATATATATTTAGAAGAATAACTATAGGTACTTTACCTAAAGGCAATTAAAAAGATTTTTGCATTTATTATTAAAAATTCTGTTCTAATTTTTCGATATAATTTATTCATTAATAATATTAAGAGGTCTCAGGGGTGTTAAATTTCTCTAGAGATATGAAAATATAAACAATTTTCAAACAGGTATAATTCTTTTAAATTTAAATTAAATAACTCGAATCTTTTACACATTCTTTATAAAGGAAAGGGGCTTCAGAAAAGTATAAAATGTTTAAAATATAATTATAATTTTAAAAATTATAAGTATATGAAATAATGAACTTTTCTATAAGAAATATTTATTAAGTTTTACGTCGCGCATGCTATTTTGCTAAAATAGTAGCTTTAATTACTAGCTCTATAAGTTGATTTATATACTTAAATGTATTCTTATTAAACTGTAGTTATTTTTATATAAATAGAATAATAACTTACATATTTTAATAAATAAAAAAAATACATTTTTAAAAAATATTTAAAAAAATTGCAATATTTTACAAATATTTTGAAATACAAAAGATATATAATACTAAAATTAGGTAGAGTTTAAAGAGTATGATGCATTTTATAATTCTGTAAAGTTTTATACGTCAGAGGATACTATTTTAGAAAATAGCGTGCGCAACGGAAAAAATACTTAATATTTATATTTTATACGTTTATAATTTCATATGTTTATGATTTTTAAAATTATTATTATATTTTGAACATTTCACACTTTTCTGAAGCCCCATTCTTTTGTAAATAATGTGTAAAAGATACGAATCATTTAATTTATATTTAAAAGAATTATACCAGTTTGAAAATTGTTTATATTTTGAGACCTCTAAAGAAATTTAACACCCCTGAGACCTCTTAATTTCTGATCCAAGTGTCACCTACCCATGCATTATATTTAGTAACTGGTATGTGTTCTTGCTTTTTCGCACAAACTGTCGAAGTCTAGATCTATTGAGATTTAATGCAATCGTATCACATATTCTGAGTTTAATTTGGTTTTGTAACCACTCACATTGAGAAACACATTTCTCTTAAACACAATCTTGTGAATGGCATTAAAATATCTATAGCTGTGCGAGAAGTACTGTACATTTTGCATGAATTTGCGATTTAAAATTTAGGGGTTGCTGTTCTTGCTTCAATTTAGATTTTAACATCAAATTTGTTGATATATCTCGTTATGTTGTTCCCTCTTCTTCATTATAGGTTATTTACTTTTGTAAGAAATTGGGCTAACTAACGAGTATAACCCGAAATATTAAACAATAGAATACTCACAATCTAGTAGGAAGTATATGTATAAAGATTATATAAAGATAAAACATTTTAATATTCATTTATTAGATTATAATACAACTTTAATAAGTACTGCAAATTAAAATTATTGTATATAAATAAAATTTTCAGTTTTAATGAATAGGATGAGCTTTAGATTCTAGTTTTTATGCATACTTAAGGTATCCGACTACGTTCGGAACCATGATTTTAAAAAAGCACATAAATGGATAATTTTCATGATATTTAGTACCAGTCAGATCAGAAAACATGCATAAAATTATTTTAAGGACCCATTTTGACAAAAGAAAATTACTTAAATACAATATTACGTCAAAAAATTAACTTAGAATAACCTTTTTTCAAAATGTTCTCCTTTTGTGAAAAATGCTTCTATTATAATAATATTTTGCCTGTATATAGCTCAAATCTCTGTACACAGGCTCAACTATGATTTTTGAAAATTTCACTTTATTTTCAGAGTTACAAGCAATTGAAATAGTTATCGGCATTTTTTTCATAAAATGTCTCCCCTCTTTTGTCGAAAAACACGGATAAACCCACTTCTAAGTTATATATTTCAAAAAGTCTGGTTGAGCCTCTGTACAGAGGTCTGAGCTACAGACAGGCAAAATATTATTATAATAGAAGCATTTTTCACAAAATTAAAATATTTTGAAAATGGGTCATTCTATGCTCATTTTTTGTCAAATAATTGTACTTAAAGAATTTTTCATTGTAATACTATTCTTAAAACAATTTTATATACATTTCCTAATCTAAGCGACACTAAATATCATAAATATTATCCATTTATACGCTTTTTCAAAATAACGATTCTGAACGTAGTCGGATACCTTAATAGAGAACGTGAATCCATTTTGCATACATATTTATTAGTGTCTTTTCGAATTTTTATTGTGATTCGTGGAACCCCTGGACATGCCTTGTGGAATCCCAGGGTTCCGTGGAACACAGTTTAAGAGACCAATGTAAAAGATAAAATTTTCCGCTTTCTTCACTATGAAACCAACAGACTTGAAATCAGACAAATATATTTCTTTTGTGGAGTAAGGTTTTGCTATCAATGGGTTTTGCGACAATCGTCTCAAAAGGATTGGAGTTTTTGGGGTGTTTGATATATTCTCCGTTTCAGAAATTTCAGTCGTGTTCCTTTAGAACAAGGAGAGAATGCTATGGGAATGTTTTGGAATGTAATCGAATGCTTTATGCTGAGACTTAAATATCAACAACTTAGAAAAAAACATACAGTTGTATATTACCATAAATAGCCACTGAAACGGATGAATAACGGCTAGTTTTTAATATTTTATTTTTAAGACTCAAATTTTGCCTAGTGTTTGTAACAAAACACATATTATAAAAATAATTTGTCTTGCAAACCTCTTAAAAATTGCTACCAATGAGTAACATTACGTTTAATATTGCAAAAAAAGTTTTAAATCTCATTTTAAAAAAAAGCCACGATATTTATTTTTTAGAACTAGGAACAAAATTTCATAACGAATATGAATCTTTTTTTCCTTTTTTTTACACTCTCTGCTAATATATCCTTTAATATCAGTGCTTCTCAAACTTGCAATCTTTGCGACCCAATTTTCAATCATAATTTTCATTGCGCCCTCCTTCTACAATACTAATGTATTGAATGCAATAAAAATGTACTTCGAGGCTAAAACTACGATACGAATTTAAATATAAGCCATAAAAATTATCTATATAAGTATTAAATTTTGTATATGACAAGCTCATGGAAGGCACTACTAATTATTGAACTTGTTTTTAATGTATTGATAGTCGCACATCCGGTATAGTGGTTCGTGACGCTGACTGCGGTGCTGTAGGGTCTGGGTTCGAACTCCGGGTAAGGCATGAATGTTGGTGATGTAATCCTTCTCTTCTTTGTGATGTGTGGTTCACGCTTACTTCTATGTAAGCCCCCGTGTGATACTTTGTGGTTCACGGAGTCATAAAGGTTCTCAATAAAATAATGTATTAATAAATTAATTATCAAAAACCTTGTGCGGTACTGATACATTAATAAGTAAGTTTAAGCAGGGTAAATGTGTATTTAATTTTCATTGTGTCAGAATGCATTCTAATTTGCTTCCTTTTGGCAAATTAATATTTATTTTAAATCTTTTGTTTTTGACTTTACAATATGCTCGTCCTTCCCACATAGGAATATCACGCCCCCCTAGGGGGTGCATCCCGTAGTTTGAGAAACGCTGTTTTACATACTGACTCATATTTGTTGAGCAGGCACGAAAGTCACACAGCGTCATGCAATCTTTTCATTGTAAATGAAAAATTATTTACGCAGTGAGTTCAAGAACTCAAAGGAATTTTAAGTTAATAATTGATTTTCAATTTTTTTTATACGCATGTGCATTAAATTTGCAATCGGATAGGCTAAGTTCATGGGACCTTCATGATCATATGATAAATACATTCACGTCTATTTCCAGCCAATCAGTTCAAGCGCTACGCTGTTGCCAACTTTTTCTCTTTCTTTTAAAAAGTTTACATATTTGTCAACAATAATCCCGCAGTATTGGTAAACAAAATGTGCAATCGATATAAATGTACATGTATAGCATTTATTTTTATTTTTTTATTTTTAGAATTTCTTTGAAAAAAATCTTAATATTTGAATGTATTTATCAAATTGTTACATTGGAAATCTTATTGAAGGTATCTGACTACTTCCGAAACCGTGATTTTGGAAATGCGTATAAATGGATAATATTTATGATATTTAGTGTTACTTAGATTAGAAAATGTATATAAAAACTGTTTTAAGTACCATATTTTGACAAATAATGAACATAGAATGACCCATTTTCAAAATGTTCTCCTTTTGTGAAAAATGCTTCTATTATAATAATATTTTGCCGGTCTATAGCTCAGACCTCTGTACAGAGGCTCAACTAGAAGTTTTGAAATATAAAACTTAGAAGTGGGTTTATCCATATTTTGCGACAACAGAGGAGAGCAATTTTAAGAAAAAAATGCCGATAATTATTTCAATGGATGGTAACTCTGAAAATAATGTGAATTTTTCAAAAATCCTAGTTCAGACTCCTTGTAGAAGTCTTTACTTGATATAAGCGCGAAATATTATTATTTTTTAGAAGCATTTTTCATAAAAGGAGAACATTTTGAACATAGATTATTCTAAGTTAATTTTTTAGCCAAAATATTGTATTTAAAAAATTTCTTTTTGTTAAAATGTTCTTAAAACAATTTTATACATGTAGTCTAATCTAACTGACACTAAATATCATGAAAACTATCCATTTATGCGCTTTTTTAAAATCACGGTTCCGAACGTAGTTGGACACCTTAAATTTTACAAGTAGAACTAGTGCAAGTCCATTGCCAGTTTGAATGCAATGGAAAACACGGGATTGTCTTTACCATGCGAACGTTTATGAATTCAGCCCAATGCGTTTTATTATTACAGAATTTTTTCTAATAATAAATCTTTAAACATTCAAGGAATGGTAAGAATATCTCTTAGTTTACTTGTATTCATATGTAAAGGTTATTAAATTTTTTTTAATGATCTTGGAGAGGAGGTATGGAGTAAAAAAAGTAGCAATATCTGTACGTAAACTTCCCAGCATAGGATACAGATCCCCAAGAGACAGGGATTTAAGGACATTTCTGAGAGCAACTGAACAATGGAGCAGTTTGGAGAACATAATTATGGATTAGCAAGAATTGTTCAAATGTTAGACTATTTGCACTGATGCATGTCCTACGCTTACATCGAGTGGAATGTCGAACATTGTTCTAAAATGCTTGCAGTTTCGTGGTTGTTAGTTACAGCTCAGTTTGACAATACATTGTCCGAGCATTGAACAGCTCTCATGATAAATGCAGAATAGAGCTTCATGTGTTTTACTATACAACATTTGGTTTATTAAAATACTTTTTACATGTTTTTAATTTTGTAACAACTCCACACACACCACCACTACCACTTCGCAAACTTATGTCATTGTTTCTCCTGGTAGTAGTCACAAGCCGTTGTAACCTAATGGTCATGAACTCGTAGAGTACGAGTCCTTTTCTGCTGAAGATCCACCGTGTGGAGAGCCAGGATTACATTAAATCTGTCGATAATTAAAGTCCTCACTTTGGTGTAGTGTGGAAATTTGGAGAGAGGTTACCAGCTCAGGTGTCGTCCTTGTCACTTGACTGAGGTTCAAATTTGCGGTCCGTTGCCAATGACATTCTTGTTGCTTATGCGGTGGCATTTTTAATTAGCACTCATAATCTTAACGAAAATATTTGTAGTTGTCTTTATTGTTGCTGATGCCCCTAATTTTTGTCTAGGTCTCACCCCAATTTTGAGGGAAAACACCTCGTGGTGGTCACATTTTCCTCCCCTCTCTCTACTCTTTCCACCAATCTCACGTGAGGATTTGCGGTTCGACGGTTTTATAGTACCCCTATGGCAGGCAATGTAAATTTACAAATATCCACACCATCTCTGGATGAATGAATGAATACTGTTCAGCTACACGAGGGCTTTTGACGACGGACCTCGTCATTTTGAACCATGGTCAAGTGACGAGGACGACACCTAAGCTGACATCTCCTCTCTTAACTACCACAAACCACGCAACAGGAGAATGTTTGAGCTATCGACATATTGAACGTGCATCGCGCGCGCTTCCCTACACAGCGGGTCTTAAGTGGTACTGTGCTCGAACTCGTGACATGTCAACCACGATCCGATACTTTGACCACTAGGCTACCACAGCCACATGCCTTATCCGGGATTTGAACAGAGTCCCTAAAACACAGCAGCCAGCTTCACTAACCACCATACGGGATGTGCCAAATATATTTGTAAAAATATTGATCGAACTTATGGTCTTTTACTTTATTTATCTAACGAAGACAACCTATGCAATACAAAAAAAAATGTATTTCTTATAAAATTAAAAAGCAGTTTTAATTTAAAATATTTTTGAGGAATTTTCTTAGATCCAACGTTTAAATTTTGGTGGTTTAATACAAGGTCTTTATTTCAAGTCTATTAATGAAAAATCTCTAATTATTTTCAAGTAACACCCACTTAAAAAAATAACCTTTAATTTTTATCTGATTCTGCAAAATAAATTAGAACATGCTTATTGAATTTAAGTAGTAAAGTTTTGAATAAAAATTAGAAGTAATAAACAGTTAGAAATGAAGCTGAAAATTAGGAGTGATATTTAATAAATTTCTAATTCACTACATCTCTTGAAGCAAAATTCATAATAATCGATAGTACAAACTGAATTATAATCGGATGAGTTGCTGATTGAAAATTTAATTGTCTTTTTTTTTATCCAATGTTCATTTTGCATTTAAGTATAATCTCCAATGAATATGTAATGTTACATAAGGGTCCTATAAATAATGTCTTATAGAAAAAAGTGTTGAAACTTTAGTGGTATAATGTTAACTATATAAAAATAATATTTTTTTCTGGTTTTCATTTACATTTTTTTAAAATTAGCCTCACAAACTACAATAAGACTAGGTAAATAATTTTTTCTAAGGGAAGCAACGCTTTCTAAATGTTTTAACGTTTAAACCATTTTATTTAATGTATCCGACTACGTTCGGAACCGTGATTTTGCAAAAGCGTATAAATGGATAATATTTATGATATTTAGTGTCACTTCTATTAGAAAATGTATATAAAATTTTTCTAAGAATAATATTACAATAAAAAATTATTTAAGTACAATATTTTGACAAAAAATGAACATAGAATGACCCATTTTCAAAATAGTCTCCTTTTGCAAAAAATGATTCTATTATAATGATATTTTGCCTGTTATAGCTCAGACCTCTGTACAGAGGCTCAACTAGAAATTTTTAAATATATCACTTAGAAGTGGGTTTATCCATGTTTTACGACAACAGAGGGAAGAAATTTTAAGAAAAAAAACGCTGATAATTATTTCAATGGGTTGTAACTCTGAAAAGAATGCGAATTTTTCAAAAATCCTAGTTCAGATTCTCTGGAGAGATCTTTACTTTATATAAACACACACACACACAAAATAGTATTATTTTAGAAGCATTTTTTATAAAAGGAGAACATTTTGAGGAGAAAAGATTATTCTAAGTTAATTTTTTGCCAAAATATTGTATTTAAATAATTTTTTTTTGTCAAAATATCCTTAAAACAATTTTATACATGTATTATAATCTAAGTGACACTAAATATCATTAAAGTTATCCATTGTATATAAATTATCCATTATGCGCTTTTTTAAGATGACGGTTCCGAACGTAGTCGGATACCTAAAAACATTTTATCTAAACAATAATCAAGTAATATTGGTTTACATAATAATCAGTTTGTGTTAAATAAAACGTTAAGAATTATTCCAAGATACATAATTCCCATCGATAAAAATATTTTTATTTTAAATTAAACAGGAAATCATTTTACATCATTCATTTTTTCATATCAGCATTATCAAAGAATTTTTATAAAATTTAAATTTTTAATCTTAAATTTACTCACATGTTGTAGCTATGAGTCCTAATAATACGAAAAGATGCATGATTAATTTTATCATTTCTTCTGTATAATAATCATGTTTCCGTTGAATATGTTTATATCTTCGAAATTCACCCGACAGGTTTCAGTATTCTCACGAATATAACAGATAACATTTTTTTTTTTATAATCGTATTTAAAATCTTAACACGTGTAGAGATTTGAAAATATTTCGTCCAAAGAGCTAAAAAATGGATTCGAACGTCTTATCAAAGAGAAAATCATCAGACAACGGAATTTATGTCATATATGATATTAAAAACAAACTTTCAATGGCCTAAATTACTGAGAGCAACCTGATAAATGTGTATTCTCCATTAAATTCAAAATTAAAATTCGTCTTATTCTTGTTGTTTTACTCATAAAATTTAGAAACGATTTTAAATTTAGTAACTGGGTAAAACCTTTCAAGTATACTGTTCAAGAATTAAGATTCTTGAAAATGTTTTTTCAAAATTTGAAAACAAATTCTTATATTAAAAGCGATTATGTAAATCAAGTTCAATTTGCTTATTTATTTGAGCTACTATTGTTGTCAAATATATATATTTTTTAAAAAAATTCAGTGAAAAGAGAAAGTTGGCAACTGTGAAATCCATGAACTGTTGGCTGGAAGCACGCTTTTGCCTTTACCATGAGACTACGACGTCAGACAAATTAAGAAACTGATTGGTCAGAAACACGTATTTGATGTTATCAGGTGACTAATGACGTTGCATGCCGACTATGACGTTGATTAGATGTTATCATCAAAACACGTGAAATTAAAAGTATTTCTTAAAGATAGTAGTATGTCTTTCTTTAAAAACAAGTAATATAAACAAATTTTTAAGTCCATTCCTGCTTAGATCAACAAAGAAAAATTTTATTTTAGCTACTTTTTATTAAATAGTTACTATTAATATAAATATGTATATACAGAGGACAGAAACACAACATTAAGTGGTAATTCATTTTAATCATTATCATTAAAGTATCGTATTGTCATCCAAAACAATCGTGTCTATAAAGTTTCGGTTCAACTGAATGTTTTGAAACGTGAGAAAAAAACATTTTCAAGTTTTGACACAAGTTGCCAAAATGGTCACCAAAGTGGCTGTATTTGTAATTCCTTACATAATTAGTTCTAATCCATTAATTTTTATCAATTATAATTAAATTACTGTATTGTCATCCAAAATAATCATGTATATAAAATCTCAGCTCAATGGAGCGCTTTAAAATGTATTTTATGAACGATTGAGAATTCCACCAAGATAAATATATAAAGAGTGTGAGCTAATAGTAGGAATTGAATAATGCACTTTGACGTCAAATTTACAATACGATTTTAATCATAAACCGTACAAATTATCAAGATAAGTATTAAATCTTGTATGTGACAAGCCTACGTGAATACTAATAACTATTAAACTTGTTCTTCACTTTGTATTGTGAGATTAATTATAAAATACATTGAGATAACTAATCTCAGTACTGATACATTTATAACTCTCACATTACTCATGCATTTATATATAAGTATATTATATCAGTGTAAATGTGTATTTTATTTGTATTATGTCCGAATGTATATTTTGTTTTGCTTCTTCCAGTCAATTTGTAATTTTTTTAACTCCTTTACTTTTGACTTTTTGATATGCTCGCGCCCCCTTGTAAGGTTATTACGCCTTCCTAGAGGGCGCACCCCACAGTTTGAGAAACGCTGTTATATTGGATGTGTGACACTTGATGCACATACAGTTTTTCAAATATTAATTCAATCATACTAAAAGATGAATAAAAAGTAACAAACAAAAAATAAAAAGTCCAACATCATATAAAGAAAGGAAAATCGTTCGTTGCGTCCTTGTAGTGCAATCGATAGCGTGTTAGATTTATTCAAAGGTCGTGGGTTTGAATCCCACTTGGGATGGCCTAATTTCCAAGAATGTGATTTCTTCTTCAATCTACTATTTTATTAGAATAATTAAATTTAATGAATGAATGAATAGCAACAAACAAACAAAAAATAGTCCAACACCCTATATAGAACGGAAAATGGAAAATGGCAAGGAAAATCGCTTTCTATTGTTTCACTTAATATTGTATTTCTGTCCTATGTAAATACATATTTATTGTAGCTATTTAATAAAAAGTAACGAAAATAAAACTTTTCTTTGGTCACCTAAGTAGGGGGAAATAGACTTAATTTTTTTTATATATATTATTTGTTTTAAATATTTTCAATAACATTTCTTTGACTGTTTTTTGTGGAAGTTATTACAGTAAATTATGTTTAAGAATTATTTTTGATCCTTCACTTCGCCCATTAAATTTAAGATACCCCAGTAAATTAAAACTTGAAAGTTTCCAGCAGAATTATTAGAGGTTATTTTTTCTAATTTTTCATAAAATGTGTTTGAGGGGGGTTCTAGTTCTCTAAAATAATTTTTGTATTTTAACTGTGATGTATAGAGATATGTTTAGGAGCAAATTAAGTCTAAATGAATTGTTTAACTCAAGTTTTATCTTTAAAAACAGAAAGTTTCTTTTTAAATACAAATCAAGTTTTATTCTAAAACATACTGATAAAAGTTTATGAAATTCTGTTTTGGTTTCTTGTAAATGCCTAGATCTAAGCATCAATTTATTTAGCTTTCAAAAATTTAACTTTAAAAGAAATATTTCGTAATATTGTTATTCCATTTTCTTTTCGCAGTATTGCAGCAAATATTTAGAATACATTAGCAGAGATACGGTACTCCCTTACACATTTTATTTATTTATATATTTATATGAAAAAAATTGAATTGGTCCTTTTTATGGTAATATGTCAAGTATAATATCTCTTCTGCATTTTAAATTAATCTCGATCAATTTTTTTCCCCTAAAAGCTACTATATGAACATAATTTAAAATAATCTTCATCTTTTTTAAATCTTTACACATTGTTATGCATTTGTATGTTTTAAAACAAACTATAAACTTTTCCTCCAAAATTAACTAAAATAAACTAAACATATGTCAGAATTTTCAGGAAAATTATCCATATTTTTAAAACCGTAAATGTTTTTTGTATATCAAACAGTAAAATTCTGCCATTCTATTTCTGAACTGAAATATTATATTCCAATACTAATGACGTCAAAATGTTTTATAACAAACAAACAAAAAAAAAAAGAAAAACTAGTTCGAAAATCAATGTCGCCATTTGCTCAAACATGTCAGCAAATTTTGAAGTCCTAACCTGGCTATATCAATTGCCTTCATCCGCGTTGTTTGGTTACTTAGATGACGTCATCCGTTACCTAGGCAACGAAGCCTGGTATCTCTGTTTAAGAGCAAGATGCTTGGGACCTATAGCTGCCATTAAAATGCGCCATACTTAGCATTTTGTAGCGGGTATAAAAGTATAAAAAGTCCATATAAATCGGGATATAAAAAGATTCGCGCTATAGTTTTTCGTATCCACGTTGTTAAAACCGCCGAAGTTTTTGCCTGGATCCGAATTTGCTTTCAGATAAGAAATACTGAAATGTTACTTGACTTTTAAGGTTTTAAAAGAAGACGGTTATAAAACCATAGAGCGTTTTTTTTTTTTTTTTTTTTTTCTTCATTTTTTTAAACAGTGTTGTATTTTTTATTACGAATACTTTTAACAGTGACTCTCAACTGTGGCAAACAATTTTTTGCTCTTTCTTTACGGGTTTTTTTCTTTTATTTTCTTATTTGTCTTAACTTTACAGATTTTTTTAATGCGGAATAAAAGTATATGTTTTAAAGAAATATTTAAAATACTGTATTGTTTTAGGGTGTAATGAATCGTGGAATTTTTTTCTTTACTCGGAAGCTTATAAAAATAACTGTTTGTTAAGTATTTTAAACTAGAAGTATAAACTTTTATCTTAAAAGTTTTCCATATAATTGTAGATTTATTCCGGCTTACTTAACTCAGTCTTTCAACCCTTCAGTGAGTTGATAAATGTGTATCAAGATTGCATGGGAAGTAAACACCAGGGATTTCACGTCATACTGACCACCTGACTGGAACATCTGCTTATGCACCTCACTGCCCAAGGTCATGAAAACTGAGATGGGCACAGTAGGCCTTTGCCCTCTATGAGGTATTGCGCCACTGAGTTTAGTTTAGTAGTATCTCTGTTTGGAATGTATGCAAATCCACACCATTGATCGCACAGATCCAAGATTTTGTAGAGAGCTTCCCTCATGTTTCAAAGAAACCGTAAGCATATTCCCTTTAAAACGTTTTTTAAAATTTATTTTGAGTGAATTTTTTTTTCTAAAACCTCGTTGAGAGTTTCCGTGTGTCCATGTGAAGATGCCAAATTCCATGATATGCAACCAATAATGGAAAACATTTGCCGCTTATGTTTAAAAGATGATTCCTGCATTTGGCTACAACTTTTGATTTGGCAACATTTATGAACAGGTTTTTGCGGAAATCTGCAGACAGGAGAGGAGAAGGGTAGCGAGGGTGTAATTGATAAAATTTCCGTTGTTGAACTTTGAAACCTACAGACTTGAAATTTGGCAAGGATGTTTTTTTTTTTATTAAAAGTCTATTTACGGAAATCGTCTCCTAACAGGGGGGGACTAGAAGGGTGAAAAAAATTATAAGAGTTTTTTCTGTTTTCGAAATGGTGGCGTGGTAGTTGCGGACGTTGTATTTGCGGACACATAACATTTCGTGGTTTGAGCTGACATATTTCCCCCCCCCCCTCCATCTTAGAACAGATAAAGGGTGCAGATAAATAAGGAAATAAATACTTTTAGAAATCACAAACATAATTTAAAATAGTATTTTGAGTGGCAAATCTCTTTCACGTAAAAACGTTTTCTTTCTTTTTTTTTTACCGAAGTTTTCTGTTTTTACACTCGATTATCGAACTACAAGGATAAATACATTGTTGCCAATCAAATTTAATTATTTATATTGAATTGTTAAGATATTATAGAGTGAATGCATTTTAAACGTAGCAAAATGTAATAAAAATAAAAACTTTCAGAGAAATACTTATTTAAAAATTAATAGTAAGTAACAGTATAATGAAGGGCATGGACAAATTTCAGGGAGTTGTATTTTAGAGTCAAATAAATATAAGAAACATGTGCAATTACCATAAAATTAATTAGTTTCATTAATGTAAGTAAAGATAAATACTAGAAGTATATAAAACAGATACAAGTAAATAAAAGAGAAATAAATACAAGTAAATAAATACTAACTAGAACCTTTATTATAAAGGCATAAATGTCGTTTACGATTGTGTGTGAGTGTGGATTTAGTCTCTCTCACCTGGTACAAAACTTAAGATTTTAGATATTTTTTCTAAATTGTTCGATGTTTCGAACTCTTTTATGATGTTTTCAATTCTTTCATTCAGTTTTGCACATGCGTTTTTCCTTTATATTCCAGGGATCGCCAATTCCCTGGTTTTACATTAAAAGACACTTTTTTGCGGTTCTTCTTTTAGTATTTTATGTAATAAGGGGACATTAGACTGGTTTCCCCGCCAGTGATTGCATTTAATTTGGAATTCCACCCTTCGACAGAATATGTCCTATGACGCTGTCCATATACATTCCATACTTTAATGGGCATATTTGTATTGTCCATCCACTGCTCGACAAAATAATCAATGATTGGAGTAAGTTTGTCAATGCTAAAAGCGTTTTTCTGTACAATGCTCCACACAAGCATCATCTATGTGTTCCATTGGCAAGTAAGCTAATACAGAAAGCATTGTACAGCCATTTCTAATATATTCGTTCTCTTTATATTCCTTTACTAGACCCATTTCTTGAACTTTACGCCCCAAACATGGATTAAAATGAAAGTTACAACCGGAAATAGCCAAACTGGGAAATTTTAACTTTCAACTTTTGATGGCTCTGCAGCTTCAAAATCCAATTTTATAATGTCCGGCTTCCACTTAGGACACCAACGTTTCACTCCCTGAAACTTTGCAATGTAAGATGTTTGTCTCTTATCAGGCAGAATTACAAAAAGCGCTGGATACACGTTGATCTCAGTTACGCTACTCCTTAAGGTATCCGACTACGTTCGGAACCGTGATTTTGAAAAAGCTCGTAAATAGATAATATTTAGTGTCACTTAGATTAGAATACATGTATAAAATTCTTTTAAGGACATTATGACAAAAAAAAAATTATTTAAATACAATATTTTGGCAAAAAATTCTTAGAATAACCTTTTTTCCAAATGTTCTCCTTTTGTAAAAAATGCTTCTATTATAATGATATTTTGCCTGTATATAGCTCAGACCTCTGTATTCTAATCTAAGTTACACTAAATATCATGAAAATTATCCATTTATGCGCCTTTTTAAAGTCACGTTTCCGAACGTAGTTGGATACCTTAACAATGTGTGCGAATTTTGTAAAAATAGAATTTATAAACTAGCTCCTCATTGGGAAAGATTACTGAACGTTCGAAAATAAATTATGATGCAGAATTATTCTGTGCAAAAATGTACATATACCTTCATGTGCTCTCAATTAATACAGAAGAGAACTTTTTTGAACACCAGATATATGAAATCGTTCAACTATTCAGTCAAATTTTAAGTTCTGAGTGAAATGGTATATAATATATAAATTAAACTGAACGAGAAAGCTTTATTCAGCGATTTTTTTATAGTTTGGCTTTAACATATTTTTTAATATTAAAATATCCAAAGAAACATTCTTAAGTTTCAAAAAAGTGAAAGGTATATAATGAAATACCTTAAATATTACACATGCCCACTAGCATAAGAGCTAACATTTTTTTTTTCGCAATCTCTAACACCTCCTCCAATACCCTGACATAAAAGCACAAGAGCGTAAAATACACTCTCTATATATTAGCTCAATGAACCGACTGGGAGAGATTAACGGACTAAGTTCTCATCGTTAGATTGCCATTGCAGGCAGATAAATGGATGCTTTCATCGCTGGACTGCCCACTAGTTGCGGCTTATATGTCGCTTGAGGGAAGGGTGGTCATCGCGCCAGGTGCGAGAGGGAAGACATAAATTCATATGGACCTCAGGTGTTTCTGAAATCTGCTCTTTCAATTGGTGGAGGTTAAAATACGGTAATAATATCTTAATACGTAGAGGTAAAAATATAGTCTTTGCGAAGAATAGTTTTATCCACCAAAGCTACTTTTTATATGGATATTATTACGTTGATCGGGGTTCGAGGATTTTATGCAGATCAGTCGCAAAGAGCAAAACAGGTCTTTAAGAGCGATAAGAATTTATTGTCGAAAATCTAATCCTTTATAAATACAGGATTCGGCAGCTATATTCGCAGAATAAATCTCAGAAGGTCTTCACACCTTCAACAGCACTCAGACACAATTATCGGTGTCTAAAATACACGTATATAAAAGATTACTCACAGGAAATCACTCGTTCAACAGCCAAAGTAATCACTAATCACTTCAACAGTCAAAGAAATACTAACTGATCGTGAGTCAAAACCAGAATGACTGAATTTCGGCGAGCATCTCTTTATTTAAATCCCTCGCGGATAATTCGAGAAAGACCCGCTTATGTCATAGGTCTTGAAATGAGTGGATATCTCGACTAATTTCTAGAAGTATCCAGAGGGTTCCGAATTCGCCAAAAATGGTCACCAACATGATCATCAAGTCACCAAAATGGTCGCTAAATTCGCCAAAGTCACCACATTGGTCACCAAAAATGACACCAACTTGGCTCTATCGCCAAGATTTTACCAATTTCCCATTGAATCACCATTTTAACGTAAGGGACGGCGTTGCTTGTGAATATTGCAATTTTAACGTAAATTAAATCTAATTTAGAGTAAGATAAAGGCATTACACATCCAAATACAAATTATTTACACTATTTGACACAAAATTCGTAACAATACCCATATAAATGATAAAAGGGAGGCACTTATTCACCCATTAGCTTATTTGGACCTATTAGACCAACAGACTTGAAATTGGGGTGGCATGTTTCTTTTCTTTTTATTAGAGATCCGCTAAGAACAGATTTTATGAAAATTGACTTACAGGAGGGGTTGTCGCGCGGGTCATTAGAGACACCAATTACCATTTTTGAGATATTAGACCTGTTTGGCTGGTATGTTTCATTTGTTGAATAAAGATTTGCAATGAACGAGTTTTGCGGAAATCGTTCGGATTTTTGATCCGGTGGGAAATTTTTGGTTGAATTTCACTTTTAAACGAGATGCTTCCCATCAGTAGGTGTAAAAGTGAGTTGAAGAAGACGAAAATGTTTTTTTCCATTGTTTAAACCTTTCGCGACGTACTGATCAAAGGAAAATATTTTAGAGAGGTGTGTCACAAGTGAATCCTCTATCCCGTCCAACCGGGTGATGCACCTGATGAATCTCGTTTCATAGAGGTTCTACAGCAGCGATACTCAACCTGCGGCCCGCGGGCCGTATGTGGCCTGGTCATGACACATAGCACTAACGAATTCAATTGTTTACAAATTTGTAATTTACAATTATTACGTATTAAAAAATTTAGCAAAAATTTCTATTAATCAAGCAATCCCGCATTTCAATTTTGCTATCGATGGGGTTCTGGTAGGAATTGCAAAATAACTTTTTTTCATTTTTGTAATAATAGTGGAGTAACACATAATAGTGGAGTAACGACCATTGTATGGGTCAAAACTAATTTTTAATTAACCCTCATATCTCCCAAGTGAAAAATATCCAAAGAATATTTTTTATTTCGAGACGATTGGGATCTTGACTGTTTCATAGAAAAAAAAACATGGATCAACAACTTGTTTGATTTGTCGTAAAAATGTTTATTTAAAAAAATATAACTCTGCTCTTCACTATACCACTAAATACTAATCTTTCAATGCCTCCCTTGAGGATTTTTTTCAAGTCGAGATAAACAAGAAAATATAAGATACAACAGCAACAAAACAAAATATTTGAGGTGTGGGACTTGGGATAGTAGATGAAAGGAAATTGAAATTATCCCATAAAAGGGTAAAAAAATGAATAAAACGTGTTTTTTCTGAGTTGAGTTTGATGAAAGTTAATATAGTTTTAAAATGAAATTCAATAATTATTAATACTTTGATCAATTTCTGTCTTTTAAATATCCTTGATCTTATAGCGTCCTCCCCCCCATATTAATCCTCACTTTGCGGTCCGCGTGAAATAGTTGTCATATATGTATGTGGTCTGACTGAATAAAAGGTTGAATACCGCGCTGTTCTACAGAATTTGGTCTTCGCCACGGAAAAGTGTATTAAACAGCTTGCTGTGCGATAAGAGGGTTTGAGACTGGTGCCATATTTCGTATGCAAGGAACGTTAGATAGGTATAGGATGTTTGACACACCAAAGGAAATTCTCAGTTGAAATGTACTTTTTAATGAGTTACTTTCCAGCATTCGGTTTGCTAATAAGTTAAACAAGATGAAATTTTCATCTTCTCTTATTTAAACTAGAAACATGAAATATAAAAAAAATAATAATAATTAAAGTCAATTCCTACTTAGATCAAGAAAATTTTTATTTTAGCTACTTTTTATTCAATAGTTACAATTAATATAACTATGTATATACATAGGACAGAATCACATTAAGTGGTCATTCATTTTTATTCATTATCATTAAAGTATCGTATTGCCATCCAAAACAATCGTGTCTATAAAATTTCTGTTCAACCGAATGCTTTAAAACGTGAGAGAAAAACCTTTTGAAGTTTTGACACAAGTCGCCAAAAATGATGTCAATGTGGCTGTATTTGTAATTCTCTAAATAATTAGTTTTAAACATTTAATTTTTGTTAATTATAATTAAATTATTGTATTGTCATCCAAAATAATCATGTATATAAAATTTCAGCTCAATGGAGCGCTTTAAAATGTATTTTATAAACGATTGAAAATTCCACCAAGATAAATAAATATATAGAGAGTGCGAGCTAATAGTAGGAATTGGGAAAAAAATTCGAATGTTACGTATAAGAGTCATCAAACAGACAAAGGACGTACCACATCTGGATGGTGTTATGTGATCAAATCTTTCTCCATACGTATTTTGCTTGTTTTACATTTACATAGGACATTCATAGGTTAACATTTTTTATAGTACTTTTTTTACTAAATCTTTTTAAAATTTGACGTTTCCTTTTTAATTAAATAATTTAAAACAGCCAGCAAGTAAGCTGATTCGTGTGTCTTAAACTTTTTTTGCGAATCTGTAGGTACTGGATAGAAATTATGTACCTTTGTTCCTTGTATTATTTAATTTCGGACTATTATTGTATTTAATTTACTAAGGAACAGCATAAGCCCGAATTATCTTTCTTCAAATATCCTATTTTTTCAGACAAATGTACAGTAGAACCTGGTTTTGTGCGATCCTTTTTTATGCGATTTTATTTTAGTGCGAATTCTTTTGTGCTATTTTATTTTTGTACGGATTTTTTGTGCTACCTTTTTTTTTATGCTGTATATTAATTTCAAGAGTTTAAAGTGCTCCTGTAATGTTTTCCATCAATGTACATACATACACTTCAATATGCTATGTTCATTGGTGATAAACAGTCTCCTTCTGTAGCGCACTCAGGAATTTTTCAAGGGAGGTGTCCAGGGTTGAAAGTCCACCTTTCTTGTATCATGCTTTTGTTTGATTTTGTCGATTTTTTGGAAACAAAAAACGGTAAAAAACTAATTATTGAATAAATAATTAGCATTAATTATTAAAATTAAATGTTAATAACAAATAATCACATTTTACGTACTATATACACATGGGTGACAAAATAATACGAACACCTATGAAAGAGGAGAAATGCTTTATTAATAGGGCGTTGGACCCCCCCTTTGACTGAATTACAGACTGTATGCGACGTGGGATGGACGCATAGAGGTCATGAACAACTTTTAATGGAATATGAAGCCCTTCTTCGTGGAGAGCGGTCTCTAATGCCGAAATCGTAGATGGTGGGGGGAATCGAGCACGGAGTTTTGACTCCAAATATCCCCACAAATATTCAATAATATTTAGATCAGGTGACTGAGGGGGCCAAGAAAGATGACCTACGTCCCCCTCATGCTCTGCAAACCATTCTTGCACGATTTTAGCTCTGTGGATAGGAGCGTTGTCGTCTTGATAAAATGGGCATTCTCCGGGAAATAAAGTCTGGACAAATGGATGCACCTGATCCCCCAGGATATCGACATAGTGGGCAGCTTGAACCTTGCCATGCAGAGTAACAAGTGGCCCAAGACCACGCCAAGATATCGCCCCCCATACCATAAGGGACCCACCTCCATGCTTCACAGTCGGCATGATGCATTCAGGAGCAAATGCTTCTTTGGGTGTTCTCCACACATAAACTCGTCCGGTGGTCTGGAATAGGGAGAACGTTGATTCATCCGACCACCGGACGAGTTTATGTGTGGAGAACGTTGATTCATCCGACCAGATGACTTGTTGCCACTGTTGTGGGGTCCACTGTCTGTGTGTTCTACACCACTGGCGTCGCTGTAAAGCATGACGTGCTGTTACCAAAGGTTTACGAATTGCAACTCTTCCATACAAGTTCGAAGCATGCAGTTCCCTTTGGACGGTTCTTGCTGAAATAGGGTTACGAAGATGACTATTCACCTCAGACGTTATTTGGGATAGCGATTGCTTGCGCTTTCGGGCCACTATGCGGGTTAAGACTCTTTTATCCCTCTCGGTAAGCTTTCTTTTCCGTCCACTGTTGTGCTTGCCAGACGCCACATTCCCGCACTTCTTGTATGCTGTCATAACGGCAGATACAATACTTCTTGCACGCCCCAAATAATTAGCTGTTTCCGGCACCGAGCAACCAGCGCACCTCATTCCAACAATCATACCTTTTTCGAACTCTGACAGGTCCGTCATTATTGCGTTTTTCAGAAATTACAATAGACGCGTGCAACACCTATTGCAGCTGTTGAGAGACTGATACATTACCTTTTGAATCCGCTAGGCGGCGGACTGCAACGCAAAATGACATGCGCGCTGTGCGTCTTTGAAATGGGCCATGCCATTTTCGCGGTGTTCGTATTATTTTGTCACCCATCTGTACTTAGAATTATAATTAAACGGGGAAAAATCAAGAGCTTTGTGGTGGGGTCCAGACCCCTAGGACACCCTTTTGTGTGCGCCACTGGTCTCCTTTGCTTTCTCTCAACGCACTAGCAGCACGCACTTGAAGACGAAACTTTCAATGACGGTGACATTATCAATAATTTGATAGATGATGAAGACGTACTTGAAGAGAACCGGATTTTTTGACCGTGGATACAGTATATGCTGCGATCCAGCTTTCCAACAAATTGGAAAAGCATTATCTTAAAATAGATGCTATCTCGAAAGGAGTTTGAAATTACAAAAAAAAAAAAAAAAGAGCTTCGATCACGCATATCTGATTATCGTGACGTTCACAAGCAACTGAGCCTCATCACAAAAACTTATCACTTACTTTATGGTGCCAAAAAATAAATTGATTGGAATTTTATCTTCAAGTGACGAAAGCGATTTTTTGAACTCATTTATCACAGGAAGATGCGCGCTTTGGATTACGAAGAGTAGCAGTGAATTACGTATGAGCATTTTGTGAAAATTTCTCCGTTCATACAATGAAAAGTTAAATGTTTTTAAAATGTTTCCATGCGGATTTTAATTATTTTTTTTATTTGGAAGTACTTTCTCATAAATTTTGTAAATAATTGACATATTTTTAAGTGCTACTTTTTTATGCAGTCCCTATCCACAGCATAAAAAAAGTTTTTTGTAGTATGTCGATAAAATTGTTTGTTATATGAAATGTTTATGAAATTTTCGAATATTTTTTGTGTGCGATTTCTTTTATGCGGTCCATATCTGCAGCACAAAAACAGGTTTGACTGTATCTGAAAAGAACATTATATGTAATATAAAGTTAGAAGATATAATTCACTCCAAATCATAACATCTTCGCTAAAACCACTTCAATAAAAATTGCGCTTTCGCTAGAAAAAGTAGAATCGACGATAACGAAATAAATTTATATGCAAAATAAAAAATAACAGAATGAACTACAAAAATATACAGTTTACTTTTTTTTCCTCATTTTAATATCATTTTTTTTTTTTTTTTTTTTTTTTTTT
>BMAV01002392.1:99748-116721 GCA_019973955.1 Trichonephila inaurata madagascariensis | reverse complement strand
CCAAAGTCTCTTTGAATCAATGCCGAGGCGTGTGGCAGCTGTGAACTCCAACAACGGCGGCAACTCTGGCTACTGATTCTGGCATGATCCACACTTCACAGAAGTCTATAAATTTAATCATTTGATACTTGGTCAACATGTTATCTACAAAATAAATTTTGTGCTATCGCTTGTCTTTCTTGGTGTTGCATTTACGGTGGCCAGCAGTGTATATTTAAATCTAAACTGTAATCAAGCATATATTAAATTGATTTCAATTTCACTTGTCTATTAGTTTCGCTCGTAGGAAATGTCGCATTTTTAAAAATAAATATATAAAATTGTGTATCTTTTTTTTTCTTCTAAAGCTGTTTATTGAACCAAAATAGGCTTCATTATACCTTTCTCAATGAGATGTTTATGCACAGACGACTATTTAAAAAAAACCCTGATTTTAAATATCAGACTTCTGTATGAGAAACTTTTCAGTTTGTCTTACTCTTCATATTTCTTAGCCCGTAGAAACTGCTCTGAATAATTAAAAATTCAACGTCGATTGATGAAAGATCCGGTACAATATGGGTGCTGCAAAATTTCATATTTTAATTCATTGAATTTTGCGATTGTTTTGTACGACGCATGCGGTCGAAGGTTTGTCGTGGACAAGTATTGAGTCACGTGGATTAACCCGGGGTCACTCGCTCCTGTTTTTGCTACCGTCATTGCTCGCGGGGTGTAGAGAACATTCCAAACTTCCAACACGTGTATTTAAATATAAAAAAAAAATTAAGTCCATTATAAAGTACAAGATGTTTTTGTATTATACAAATAAAATTATTCAATTTATTGCATACAAATGAAACTAAAATTAATTTAAACTAAGCATACGAAATTTAAATTTTAAATCACATAATTTTATATTTTTTCATAATCCACAAGTATAAAACGTATATACCAGTTATAAACATACTTTATAAGGATTGTAGAAAAATGAAAAATAATATTTTAATCATTTTCCAAACATTTCAGAGCAGACTGTATACATATCTTCAACTGCTCGCAGGGAGTTCTCAGCACCCCAGATAAACTTTTGAAGGTCGTTACGTTCCAATCGTCCGAGCGAGAGTGATTGCATCAGGCCTGAAGGTTCAATGACCTAAAATGAGCAGCTGCAGATAACATCGTGGTTCAGCACATTCCTTTTGGAATCCCAGGACGCTTTTTTGGTTGTTTTAGTGTACAGAACACCCCATGCGAGTAATGGGCGAATACTTTTCCATTTTTCATGCATTTCATCCATGGAAGTATGATAGATATAGCTAGATTCATTTCTACGCTTACTTTCAGAGCATCATTTTTCACAGTACTCTTTGGTTATCCACGCGGTTAATTTTGTAAGGAAACAATGAACTTTTCGATCGTATTTTCTTCAAATGCCTGGTTTATAGTGCTTGCAGCCTTTACACCATTATTATCAAGTTTGTACTCATATATAAAATTACACGAAACGCTATCCTTACAAATTTAAAAAACAAACAATAAAATTAAACACTTTTGAGAAAGTCCTCTTTGTTGATAGGTGAATCTGGCAATAGAAGACTCTAAACCAGGTGATGCCAAAAACAAAAGAGTTATGATAACAGGGAGACAAATGCACACGTGTGCAGGGGTGCATCCTTCTGCAAGTCGCAAACAAAAAAAGGACAGGAATAAAAAAGCCCTTAACGACTGGCCTGAATAGGATTTCCTTAGTTTCAGTCGTCTAAGAAGTGTTCCGCAACCCCCGGTCCGCGGACCAGTGCCAGTCCGTGGATCAAATGGTACCGGGCCGCACAAGAAACATTAAATTATTTACTGTGGTATGTTTTTCTTGGATTTGAGCTATTTTTTATGAAAATCACTTTATACTCCTTGTTAAATCACTATATTCATTTTTTGGTGTAGCTATATTTCATTCTAATGCCACGATTAAATACAATTGAATTAAAATTATTAAATCAAAACAGTGTAAAATATAAACAATAGACATTTTCACCTCAGCGGGCCGCGGTAAAATTAATAAACGTTGACCGGTCCGCGGTGATAAAAAGGTGGCGGAACACTGGTCAAAGGCATGCATGGCGTAGCTACGGATCCGAATGTGGTCAGTTCAAATAACACACTGCATCCAAGCAGCCTTCAAGGTCACCATGGGTCTTCCTCTCCTCCGTCACCAACAGCTTATCGCCGAAGTGGTGACCCTGGAATTGAACACTAGATGACAGCACAGTCAAAGGATACTGGTTGATTATGCATTCATTTAATCTAAGTCTAAGACATTCTTAATAAATCACTACTTTTGATTCAAAACCGGCAACGGCGCACACGTCAACTAGACCCACCATCTCAACAAGAGATTGCCTGCAACGGAAAAACGTTCCAACGACACGCAGACCTACTGGAGATGTAAAACAATTACAGTAATTGGCTGAAAAAACGACTTTCAGAAAGTCAAACAGAAAAAACAACTTTCTTCTCTAGGAAGGGGGTATGCAGCAGCGCCTCCTTTTCTGCAAGTCGCAAACAACAAATGGCAGGAATAAAAGCCCTTAACGACTGGCCCGAATAGGGATTCGTGTTAGTCGTCTAAGGCATGCATGGCGCATCTGCGTACTGGTTGTTCGTGGATCAAATAAACACTCCAGCCAAGATCAATAGTTTGTCACCGAACGCGTAAAGAAAATCTGATATTTCATATGCACCAACCAAATAATTTGTGCAAACCCTCTCTAGAGTGAAAAAAACAACTGAAAACTTATTTTATTTAAAATGGGAAATATTATTTTCCAATGAAAATTTTTATAAAGTAATATAAATAATTAAACCTTACAAACAACTGCCTATATTCACTTACGGCCTATCATACACCAACATTTATTTTTTTATTCGACTAAGATATAAACTTTCATTATAATTAAGCTCTTGTATAACTGATTAAATGTCCTAAAAAACGGTTGTATTCTTCTTTACTTTTTTGACTTGTTTTATCGAACGTGGCTAGAGTCATAAGCCGCTGAAAGACCTCTTTAATCTTTTCCCCCAAAATTAGCTGATGTTCCTTTCCCTACATCCATTTAATTTCCTCTTCATTTCATTTCTTTTAAAAACGGAAATTGTTTTCTTTTCCTATTATCAACTGCAGATTATGTATGTGGATTGTTCTATAAAAGTAATTTAAAGTTTTAGATTAGTTCATATATATTTATTTAAGAAAAAAGGTGCTTCTTCGTTAATGATGTTTTCGGAATGTTATTATTATTTTTTTTAACTGGCAGATTATATTATCTGATGTACACGAAGCGGAGAAACGGAAATTATGATAGTTTTTATAATTCAGGGCTGTTGATTTACTTTTTTTAAAAAAACTGAAACAACAAAGCCTTATAACTGGTAGGTATTGGGAAAAATATTCATCGAACACATTAAAAATGATATGTATAAAAGCAGAATGCGGAAGTTGTTGCAACCAGCTCTGCATTCTTGAAAAGTTACTCTTTTTTGGTATCTATCTATACATACGGGAGAAAAGAGATCACTCTTTACCGGATATCCGGAACTATTAGACCTAGAGAACTAAAAATTGGCAGGAATGGTCATTTTGTTAGGTAGAAATTTGCTAAGATTGGGGTTTGTGGAAATAGATTCTAAAAGTGGTGCGACGGTCTCCACTAGAAGATTGACTATCAGTTAAGTAACTGATTTCCCTACGGTCACTTAATTTCTGGTTAAATTCTGGTTCATCTGGGGGCGTCCGGATTGTGAAAATAGTCCTCAATCCCATATATCGATGTGAGAGACGGTGAATGCTGAGTTTCTCGGTCTGCTGAGAGGCATGATGGTGATTGGCTTTTACGTGGAGATCCGGGAGGCGTGGCTAAAAGTTTCTTTATGATGCAGATTGAAGAATTTTTTGCGTGATTGAGAGCTTAGAGTCTACTCTCTGGTTGGTCCATGGTGAAAGTAATCATAGACTCTGATTGGCTACCTAAGGGGCTGAGAATAGGGAAAGTGGAAGAAACTTGTTCAGTGGGATAATTTTAGAATTTAAAATTGAAAAAATTTAGAGAAAGATTGAAAAAATTAAATTTACTTAGGTGCAATGATTAAAAATTATTGTGATGAATTAAAAATACTATGGAGGGTTATGGGAATCAAAATGAATTCTTTTTGGCCCTTAGGTTTTATTGTTAGTATTATAAAGAACTAAGTTGAGCATATTTACATTAGTCTCTGGTAGAGCATTAAAAAAGTTAATGGACTAAATTCATGATGGTCACATGATAACGGCAATCACGTGTTTCCCACTGATTAAAAATTGACATACTAGTTGTTCAACTTGTAAAGTTTAGATAACATTTAAAATTTGATATGATTGGTTAAAGAGTTCACGTGTTAAAATTCTTCAGTTTCCAGAATTAAAAGAAATACTTACACTTTAAGAATACTTTTAAATTAAGTGCATTTTGTTTAACTATGTGCATTATTATATCGTTGACAAATATGTACTTTCTAAAAGAAAGTTTCTGCAAAAGGCTAAAATTGGCAGCAGTGAAGCCTAAGAGCTAATTAGCTGCTGGAAACGCGTGATTATATTTATATAATTAAGACGTCGCATTAATTTATGCACTGTTTGACCGAAAACACGTAGCTCAGTTATCATGTGACTATGACGTTACATGAATTTAGTGAATTGCAATTTTCTGGGTATGAGATTTGAAACTATTTATTTTGAATGATTTACGCATGTCGCGTAATTGCGCATGTATCTTGCGGCTTTGACGATCATATGTATGAAAGAATTTTGCACAGTATCTAAAATTTTAATCTTGGTATTAGCATCACATAACCCCAGACTGGACAAGCATAGGCAATTATGGGACGCAAAGCGACTGTATAGAGAAGCATTTCGTTTTTTATACTTAAATGAGAGTTCCGGCCAATTAAGGGGAAAAGGGAAGTAAGTACCCAGAACAGAACAATACCAACACTTATGTTCGAGGGCAAGTCAATCCGTCAAAGATGAAACCGGAATAGTTGCCAAGACAATCTCCTGAGGAAGGGATGATTTAGATAATCCCTCTTTTTTAACTAATGGACTTGTCCAGTCAAAACTTAGCAAGTATGTTTTCTTTGATTAGTAGAGATCTGCTATGAACGAGTGTTACGGAAATCGAGTATGGGTCTCCGGTCTTACAGACGTTCTAAATAAAAATTCCAAATTAAATTTTCTCCATTTATCAAATTTAAAATTATATCTAAATTTTCAAGTAAAGCAAGTACTAATGTAGTGTTAGTTTTGAATTCAATGGAGAAATTTTGATTGTATTTATCATGGGAGCATCTTGAAGGTATCCGGCTGGTTTAAGATCATCATTTTCATCAAAAAAAACTTAATTTTATTTTTTAGTTTACTCTTGTAGCCTGTTAAATGAGATTTCTAAAAGTATCTTACTTTTAACTTTGAGTCAATTAGAAAAAAAGGTACAGCTGTTTTTGTTCCGGGTAGTAAGCCCAAATCGAAACCGTAAACTTTTATCCAAAACCGGAAGTGTGAGTTTTCGGTTGATTTTCACACGCAAAATACGATTTTTGTTCATTTAAAATAGTTTAATGATATTTTTCATGTTTAGTAAGATTTATTTCACTTTATAAATACTTTAATACATATATTTCGCTTTCAAATATGCAACAGTTAATTGAAATGTTTGTTTTGATTTTTTTTAAACGAGTTGCTATCTTTTTATCAGTTGCGTTCAAAATTAGAGCTGTTATCTTTTTTTATTTGTACTTTTGCATAGAGTTATGGTTATTTTGTCATTAAATTAAAGATATTATGCCAAAAACAAGATCAATGAGGCCAAAAAGGAAGAGATTTCCACAGAAATTGTTGATGTCGAAGGAAAAATCAACGGGTCTTCTAAATTCAGTTAATAATTCTGTTAAAAAAACTTACATATATGGATTTTTGCTGTCAAATTCTCCTAAGAAAAGGTCTTCACGGGAAAACTCGGAACAGCAATGAAAGTTATAATGTCGTGTGTACTTCCGAAACAGACCTTTGTTGGACTACAAACACTCCGCTTAGAGATTTATATTGCAAAAATACTTTTTAATTCTGGGTTTACTGGTCTATTACTTCTACTTCAAGTGGCCGCGGTACTCGAGTGGTATAGGTATTGGATCGTGGCTTGCCTTGTCACGAGTTCAAGCCCAATACCACTAAAGACCCGCCGTGTAGGGCAGCGATGCTCATTAAATCTATCGAGAGCTGAAACGTCCTCCCGTTGGTGTGGTAGTTAGGAGAGGGGGTGCCAGCTCAGGTGTCGTCCACATCACTTGACAATGGTTCAAAATTACGTGATCCGTCGCCAAAAGCCCTTGTGTAGCTGAACACTATGACGTTAAAAATTCAATCAATCAACCTCTACTTGAAAATTTAGGAAGAGAATTAGGACCTGAAATAAAGGTATATTTTTGGTACATCGGCAATGCAAGAATTCTTGATTCAACAAGACGTTCTAAACCAGATAAGAAACTGTCTCCTAAGAAAAGAAAGACCCTTCAAAAATGTAAAAGTTTGAAATGTGAGGTTTAGGAAGGCACCACGTTCAAACTTGGAGAGTTTTAATATCATCCTAAATCTTTAAAAGGTTTTATTGCAAATACAGACTTTATTTTGCATTATCTTAAGAAATGTTATTTTTGTACATAATGGTTCATGATAACACTGACATTTCTTAAATTAATTGAAAGATTCCTATGAATGTTTTTGAGTTTGTTCTTTGTATTATATCGAATGCTTTGTGCTACAAACCAAGAATAATTTTTCAATTAAGTTATTTTTTAATGTAATTTTATATAGGAAAAGTGTTTTTTTAAAAAAAATTCTAGGCTTTTTCATGTTGAGCACCTATGTTTCATAATTTTACTGTAAAAACTTGATTTTTTTAAGTATACAGCATAGTTAATTATTATTAAAGAATTGTATTCCTGCAAAAGTTTTATTTGTTTTTGTAATATACTTGCTTTTAGAGTTGTTAGCAAAAGAGAACATTTTTGTAATATTTTGTTTTTCTATTTCTCAATATTTAGAAAAACAATTTTTTTAAAATGTTTTGCTCTATTTTTATAGTGTTGCAACATACTTACTTAAGAAATAACAATTAATTAGTTATTTATTTCATATTGTAGAAAATTGTCTCGGAACCCAATCGGATATCTTGCCCATAAGCCAAAAGCATGAACTGCTGAACATTGATTTTCGGATATATGACAGGTTGCTACACTGTACAAATTATTTTTTATGCTCCACATCGAAGCTACTGTTTATACAATCTATATAATTACAAATAATTTATAACTATAACTTACCATATTTACCATAGTATTTAAAATAATGCCTTAAAATTTTTAAGTTTTCAAAAGGAAAATTGTTGAGAACTGTCGAAATGAGCATTACATCTCCACATTTTCTCAAGTGATACAATGACGTCATTGAACTACGTCATGAATTGTTGAAAAAGAAAGATATTGATTACAAACTATTTCTTTACTTCTATATTTTTGGTTCTATGGTACAAGTTTATGTTGAAAATTTAATGAAATAAAACAACGGTCGGGAAGAAAAGAAAAATTCTGAACTAAATTAGGGATTTGCCCTATATTTTAGAGTTGTATCTTAATCTTTTAGTCGCTAAATCTCGAATTAGTCACAAAATCTGGAAATGGCTTATGCAATAAGTCGACAAATCTGGTAGTGGTATACGGAATTAGTCACCAAATCTATAAATCGTATTCTAATTATCCTGATCAGGACAATGGACCAAAATTATGAGATTATTGTATTGTCATCGGTCCTTGACAAGTGTGCGAAACTTCGAATTAATCTGACCTTTTAACGTGGGTAAAAATCGAGTTCAAATATTCCGTTATATACTAGTGAAACTTATAAAAGCGTGTTAAAAAGAACAATAATTCTGGAATGGAACCTCGGAAGAGGAAAACTTTATGTTGTGCACGGCAATTTACGTTTGGAAGAGATTTAATACTGTAACTATATATATATATAGTAATGTTAAACTTTAAACTTTCTTGAAATTTAAGATTGAAACTTCTTTATTGAAAAATAACGAAGAAATTCAAATGCGTGACTTGATAATGAGAAAATAACCAATGCATAATCAATTTTTTTTGTCTTTGTGGAATTGTTTCGCCTTTTTTATATCGCGAGAGAATACTGAATATCAGATTTTTTTTAAATTCCTTACCTTTTTTATCGACAGTTTGACCAATTAAATTTTTGATGCCTTACTGGATACGAGTACCCAAACTAACTAGTAGTACCACACATTCTAGTAAAAAAATTTAAGATCGTTTGTCGTGGCTCGTTGGAGACCTTCTGCAGTTTTTTTCAGATTATTGTTGCCTTTCTTGCATGTTGCTTTAAGATATCCGACTACGTTCGGAACCCTGATTTTGCAAAAGCGTATAAATGGATAATATTTATGATATTTAGTGTCACTTAGATTAGAAAATGTATATAAAATTGTTTTAAGAATAGTATTTCAGTAAAAAATTATTTAAGTACAATATTTTGACAAAAAATGAACATAGAATGACCCATTTTCAAAATAATCTTCTTCTGTGAAAAATGCTTCTATTATAATAATATTTTGCCTGTCTATAGCTCAAACCTCTGTACAGAGGCTCAACTAGAATTTTTGAAATATATAACCTAGAAGTGGGTTTATCCATGTTTTACAACAGAGGGGAGAAATTTTAAGAAAAAAACGTCGATAATTATATTTCAATAGGTTGTAACTCTGAAAATATTGTGAAATTTTCAAAACTCATAGTTGAGCCTCTGTAGAGAGGTCTGAGCTATATACAGGCAAAATATTATTATAATAGAAGCATTTTTCACTAAAGGAAAACATTTTGAAAAAAAGGTTATTTTAAGTTAATTTTTTGCAGAAATATTATATTTAAATAATTTTTTGTCACAATGTCCTTAAAACAATTTTATACATGTATTCTAATTTAAATGACAATAAATATCATGAAAATTATCCATTTATGCTCTTTTTTAAAATCACGGTTCCGAACATAGTCGGATACCTTAAATTAGTCATAGCTTTACCACAGTGGAAAAGAAACCAGAAGAACACAGTGACATTGCGCAGCGATAGCAAAAAATATATTATTCAGAAAAAGATCCAAGCAATACCAAACATTGATCCAGATTTTTAAGCAAATTTTGGGAATAACATATTCCACACAAATATTTCTTTTAAAAACAGCAATATGAATAAACCAGTAAACAAAGAAAATATTCAATTTTAAGTATGATACAGTTTTATCTTTAGATATTTGTGAAGGAATTTTATTTTCTTCTATAGTGAAATTATTATGACATTTACTGTAATTTATCTAAAACAAAATATAATAATGCATTAAGGGGGGCCAGCACATCCATAGGAGCCCATGTTAAATTGCATAAGTTTATGTATCTTTTTCTCAGAAACTGCTTACTTCTCATGGATAAAGTTTTTACTGTAGGTTATGTGTATTATCAATAGCACTGTAACGAAGGGTTTTGTTTTTTTTTGTTAAAAGATATATTAATGACGAATTTTTTAAAATTGTCCAATTTTTTCCACTAATATTTAGTTTAAAAAAGTTATCTCAAAAAAAGATTTGCTAGATATATCTATTCCCTCCGTTAAAATGTGTAAGCATAATAAAAGTCTGCTCACTGAAGGTTTGAGGATTATATGATAAGTAGTTTTAGAGAAAATGGTGCATAAAATGAAACGTATTACATATTGTGAAAATCGGTTTTCAAGTAAAAATTTGTAACTTTTTGATCGTTTACTTTCCAGAAGCATATGAAGCCATTTTTTTACTCTCTGTTCGTACTAAAGACACTTCTAATTTTCTTTTTTTTTAACAATTTTGCCTTTTTTTTTTTGGTGATCTCAAGATGCTTTCATTGGACTACATGAATCTTATGTCCATCTAGTTTTTAGAAGCATGCCACACAGTTATAACTTTGCTCAGTATCAGAAAGTTTTGAGATCATTAATTTTGCTACATGATTAATAATGAACTGTGCAATAGCCATATTTACCCCAAATTTTAGTGTTTTCAACTCTACAAATGTAGATCACTGACCATATGCTATTATCTGACTCATTTGGATTCTGAGTCTTTCCATGTAAGCACGTTCTTAATAGCATTGGATCACTTAGATCTCTAAAAATTGGCTTTATTTAATTATTATCATATATAGCACGTGTGTATGTGTTTACGATCCTATTGCCTTTCGTTACATTCAGCTTCTGTCTTTTGAAACTTTCACCAGCCATTTATACCCGCGGGACACAGTCCATATTGAGGGCTCCCGTTTGAAGACAGAAGATGAAAATAAACAGCCCAAACAGAAGTCTTTATGCTGTGTAGATCAATGATAATATTTGTAATAGTCATACAATAATATCTTTGAATTTTTTATATTAAAGTATCCGACTACGTTCGGGACCGTGATTTTAAAAAAGCGCATAAATGGAAAATTTTCATGATATTTAGTGTCACTTAGATTAAACTACATGTATAAAATTGATTTAAGGACATTTGAACAAAAAAAAAGTATTTAAATACACTATTTTGGTAAAAAATTAACTTAGAATAATATTTATTCAAAATGTTCTCCTTTTGTGAAAAATACTTCTATTATAATAATAGTTTCCATGTCTATAGCTCAGACCTCTGTACAAAATCTCAACTATGACTTTTGAAAATTTCACATTATTTTTTCAGAGTTACAACCCATTGAAATAATGATCGGCGTTTTTTTTCTTAAAATTGCTCCCCTCTGCTGTCGTAAAATACGGATAAACCCACTTCTAAGTTTAAAATTTCAAAAATGCTACTTGAGACTCTGTAGAGAGGTCTGAGCTATATACAGGCAAAATATTATTATAATAGAAGCATTCTTCACAAAAGGAGAACATTTTGAAAAAAAATTATTCTAAGTTAATTTTTTGCCAAAATATTGCATTTAAATAATTTTTTTTGTCAAAATGACCTTAAAACAATTGTATATATGTATTATAATCTAAGTGACACTAAATATCACGAAAATTATCCATTTATGCGCTTTTGCAAAATCACGGTTCCGAACGTAGTCGGATACCTTAAAAGGTCTATGAGTCGGTTGCGACCGCTTAGGCGTTTTCCACACTTAACGTTTTTTTCTCCCTGCTTCGTTTTTAAGATCCAAAAGACGTGTACCCATACACTTTTGGAGAAGCCCAATTCAGTCAAATTTTTCCACTTGAACACCATATGGATGGATTCACGTTCATCAGAAACTTATGCAAGGGGAAACAGAGGTGCTTCTAGACGAGCTCATTTGATGCGCGTCAAGTAGTAGCTTTATTTTAAAAAAATAAATAAACATAATTCTAATTTTCATATTTCCTCATATATATTTGAAACAGAAATATTGGAACTTTTAGAAAATATAAAAAAGGGAAAAGGGATAATTTTTTGAAAATTCATGCGGTGGACTGTCTTAATAAGTAATTTTTGTATCAAAATGAAGTGTTATACACTCTCAGAAATATTTTCTGAATTTTACTAAATATGCATCTGTATAAATATACATAATGTTTTGTTCAAGAATATTTAAAATTGTTTTTTTTTCTATCTCTAGGTTATCAAGAAAAGGAAGTCCAAGAAAGCGAGATCATAGTTTAGAGGATGTACGTATTATTTTTTTAATTTTACAATTAAAACAAAGTCATGATTATATTTAAAACGTTCATGAACTCACGTATTCCAAAATAATAAATTAATTATTTCCACCATTGAAATTTTTCCTTTATTGGTACTTATGTATTACACCATCGACCAATTTTGCTAAATAAAAAGATGTCGCTAATTCAAATGCGTTGCTAAATGCTATCATTGTTATTCTTAGAACTTTCTTTTTAGTTTAATGTGACTATACCTTCGCAGCACTTTTTTTGAAAAATATAAATTTTAAACTATAGAAACACTTCTTTATTTGAAAGGGGGCATAAAACTAAGAATTTTAGTGAAAAATGCCGTTACGGTAAGCCTTGTATTGACAATTCTAATTAATATATTCGAACAATATTTATACAGTACATAAATAACATCATTATATGTGTTTAGAGATATAACATGTGTAATACTTTTGAAAGTTATTGAAATATGTCCTTTTTTATGCAAGAAAATTTCTTACAAAAAAACAATGTTATTTTCTCACAAAAAGTGCAATAAAATACATAAATATATATACAGAGATCAGATTATAGTCTATACTGGAGATAAAACTAAATTAAACATTTTCTGAAAATTTCAATTCAATATCCTAAAAAGAAATCCTATAGTGATTTTTACCGTGAAGCAAAAAATTGAAAAACATAGTTTCTCAGAAAATGTATTGAAAGATTTTAATACAGCATAAAAAAATTTCTACTATAATTGTACATTTTTTAAACTCACCATATTTATAGCTCAAGATCTCTTTAGCTTCATGTTTAACTAATTAGGACTTTTTTTAAACATTTTGCTGTTTTTAGAGAGTTTTATAGATTAACAATTGTCGTTTTTTTGTGAGATTTTGATGAAAAATTGCAGTTACCCAAAATTCTAACAAATGTATTCAAATAATATATATACAGTACGTGAAAAACATCTTTATGAATAAAAAGATTAAGGAATTAAAAGATGTTAAAAGTTAAAAGATTTGTAAAACTTTTGAAAGTTTTTTAAATATGCCAAATTTTATGCAAAATCACGATTTCTTAAGAAATTAATGATTTTTTTTTCATAAAAAAGCAATACAGCACTTAAATATATACACAGAGATTAGATTTTGATTCATAACACTAAATAAAGCAGGTTCTGAAAATTTCAATTCGATATTTTAAAAATATTTTGTGTAAGGATCTACTTCCGGTTTTGTAAACTACATTTTCGGTTTACTAATTATGCTGTAACTTTGCATTTAAATATCGTAAAAACAAAAATAGAGTGTTTTTGGAGTCTTAAATGCTATAGAGCTATAAAATAAAAGAATAAAAGAAATTTCGAAAATTTTCACCCAAACGGCGAATTTTCGGTAGTCACATACCTTAAGAATCAAAACACACATTTTTCCTGTAATTTTATGCTAAATTTGAATGAAAAAAACTATAAAAGAGTTCTACTATTTTTTTTTATATATACCTTTACTTGCTGAATCTACATTTTTGAGAAAATAAATTACTTATCACCTGACTTACACTTCTATGACAATAATTTTACCATGTACATTTAAACTGGTAGAGAGAGATCGACTCTCTCCAGGTATTGGTTCAGATGCTCATTAATTGAAACTTTTGTCCAATTAGGCATCGAGCACCAACCCAGCGAATGCTGAACGACGATTGGACCGTAAGGCGAGGAAACTTTTAACAGAGAGTGAGAGATTAACTCTGGCGTATTACTGCAATGAATATGAAACAGGAGCTATGCCCGTGGATGCTTTTGTGTCCGTTCTCCTGGAACATCTTGATACGCCCGAAAAGGTAATCGATTTTCCATATTTCAGTGTATCGTCATCGATTGCTAAGAACATTAATCAATGATCCGGTTCAAGAATTTTATCGATAGTGATTGAAGCTGTAAAATATTTATCGAAAAAGTTTTAACTTTTGTCAATAAACTAGTTGTGGCTTTAAATGTTTCGGATAAATATTGATGTTTTATTTATGATGTAAGCTATATTTGTGTGTAATAAATAGACAAAACTGGCTTAAGTTACTAGACAATACTGATTTTAAAAGGTTTATTTTGATGTTGTATTTTTAACCTTAAAAAATTTTCTTCAAAATCAGTCATTTTTTTTAAGGCTGTCTTCGGTTAATGTTAAAGAATAGGACCCGAATTTGGAAAATTTTTTCAGATATAAAAGAAATGAAAAATTAATATGATATTCTGGCTTCACTATCCTTTAGAGAGCAACATTTTTTTTCATACTTCCCATTTTAAACTGAGTGAGATTTATTTTTTCTGGTATCAAATGTGTTTTGCATTTTTTTTCCTATAGCGTAATGTTAAATTTTCTATGTCTTCACGTATTAAAACGAAAAAGAAAGTATTCATGGAATATTTTAAAATTTTTTGAAAACACCATATTGTTAACAGATATATGAGTTATAATATTGCAAATTTCCATGGAAATTGAGACATTTTTCTGTCTAAAAATGTTCTTCGCGTTTAGTTCAAGCTCTCGTACTTTTACCAAAGACACAGCCTTAAGGAAAATACTCCTGTTAATCTGCATGAATTTTTAAGGAATCTGACTGCGTTCGGAATCGTGATTCATAAAAAGTCGTATATGTGAATGATAATAGTTTTTTGATATTTAGTACCACTTGAATTGGAATATCCATTGGGAATTTTTTAAGAATATTTTGACAGAGAAAATTATTTAAATGCAATTTTTTGGCAAAAGAGGAAACAAGAATGGCATATTTTCAAAAGCTTCTTTTATGAAAAATGCTTCTATAATCATAATAGTTTGCCTATAGTATATAGATATTAGTTCTTTACACATTCTGAACTAGGAGAGAACTTTAAGAGATAATTAACTTAGAAGTGGATTTATTACCGTTTTAATGCATCAGAGCAGAGACATTTTAACAAAAAACAACGGTTATTATGCAATGAATTGTAACTCTGAAAATTATGAGAATTTTTCAAAACTCCTCGTTTAGGCTCTTTAGAAAAATCTTAGTTATCGGGTAACAACATTTTAATAACGGTAGTCTAGATATAAAAACACAATGCCTGATGCAACTCGACTAAACTGTCTAGTTGTTGAAAAATATTTTATATATTCTTCACCTAAAGTTTATCTTAAGAGGAATTCATTCTCTTGTACCCGTTGAGGGGTATACTTAGAAAATCTTAAATTCTTGTAAAGAATGATGTGTAATCAAAAGGTTTAATTTAAACTAACGTACCGTTATACTGTGACGTCTCACGCGTCCTTTCTCTAACATAACCTCTGTGTTCTATGACGGCCACGATTAATGGCAAATCTTTTCCAACCCAAATCCAAGAAATGAAACGAAGGATAGATGCAAATAAGATAACCTTTAAAAAGACAGAAGTTTTAGTAAGCGGGATGGCAATTTAGAGAAAGTTCAGTTCAGATAGAAGTGTAAATTGACGGCTTACCTAAGAATCACGAAAATATCGCCATTCCTCCAAGGTACATATCATTGTACGCCCGCTTAGAGAAATATCTAAAGTGGATTGGACGTTGCGTAGAAACCGAGGTAGGAAGATTATATTCTGAATGCGAATATATTATTAAGATTGTGAGAGTAGGCGGATATAGTATAATTATTGATAAGTGATCTAATTGCGCGATCGGTGTTAATTAAGGCTACGTGTTTTGGTTTATTCTCACTTAATATAAGTTTGTTCGATATCTAAATAATTTAAGTTAAATTCTTAATAAAAGTCATATTAATAATTCTAAAATGTCTCATCATTTCGAGAATCCCACACCTCTAACTTAAGCTGAAACCCCACGATATGGTCAACGAAGATCGACCATGTCGCAATACCTATACAGGGTGTCCGGGCTTAAAGTATCCAAAAGTAATGGCTTATTATTACGGAACTCCCCATCAGATTGTAATAAACTGTTGATCTATGGATTGGAAAACTCTCCGAGAATTTTTGGGTATAGTCCGATTGGCCACACTTGCGCGCATTATTCGGCAATCGCAGACTATAAACTTTCTACACTGACTTCATTAGTAAGGATGCGGACGCCACAGTAAAAAGTGCAGTGCGTAGTTTCGTTAAGGGAATTTAAATCAGTCACGCGTGTACAGCGGCGTGTTCGAACAGAACGGAAAGGAATGTCGTTATTGGTTTTCCTAATAGACTTATCAGGACTCCTACAAAATGAATCACGCACACGTCTTCTATCATGAAAACTTAAGGGTACTTGCCAGTTTTAAGATCCCAAAGTTCCTGTTTACAGTTCTTTCCCATTGGTGGATAGATTTTGATATCGGAGGGTCGACATTCTATTTTGTTCGAACACGTCGCTGTACACGCGTGACTGATTTAAGTTCCGTTAACCAAAGTACGCACTACACCTTTCATTGTGGCGTCCTCATCTTTACTAATGAAGTCAATGGTAACAAGTTTATTGTCTTCGATTTCCGAATAATGCGCGCACATGCGGCCGATCGGACTAGATCCAAAAAATCTCGGAGAGTTTTCCAATCCAAGGATCAAAAGTTTGTTACATTCTGATGGGTAGTTCCGTCCATTACTTTTTGATACTTTAAGCCCAGACAGCCTGTATAACTCATTGTCCACGACTCAAATACTATTATAAAACTTCTGACAGTAGTTAGTGTCTATTTCTGTCACAGCAATTAACATTTTGAAAGTAGCAGACGTTAATTCTCGTTTTATATTTTACCAGTTGATTAGGATTCACGAGTACTCTCGTCATGGGGCAGTTGCAGGATTTTGTGTCATGTAAACCCGTCATGCGTTAAGAGTAATGGCTATTGGCTAGCTAAATTGTAATTTTTGAGGGAAAAAAAAACACTTTTGTAAACTTCAAGATGTTTAGAATATTTTGAGGTCAGGCTGAAGTCAAAAAAGAAATAAACAAGTAATTTAAAAAAAACTTTTTTAAGTCAATTCCTACTTAGATCAACAAAGAAAATTTTTTATTTTACCTTCTTTTTATTCAATAGTTACAATTAATATAAATATGCACATACAGAGGACAGAATCACAACCTTATAAGTGGTAATTAATTTTTATTAATCATCATTAAAGTATCGTATTGTTATCCAAAACAATCGTGTCTATAAAATTTCAGTTCAACTGAATGCTTT
>BMAV01002392.1:79784-94350 GCA_019973955.1 Trichonephila inaurata madagascariensis | reverse complement strand
TCGTTGGGGTCAGATGACATAGGTGAAAGCGGGCGAGAGTTCAGAATGCTTTCAATTTGAATTACGAGTGTGGTTAATTCTTCAAAATTTAATGTGTGAGAATTGGTCACTTTTAACAATATTGTTTTCATGGATTTTATGTTGGCTTCCCACAAGCCTCCGAAGTGAGGGGATGCAGGTGGTGTGAAATGCCACTGAATTCCCTCTTCAGCAGCAAAGTTCTGTACAGGATCTGACTGGCAAAGTTCGAGCATAGACATCAAAATATTTCTAGCTCCTTTAAAGTTAGATGCATTATCACTCCAAATAATGGATGGTCTTGATCGCCTCGAAATGAATCTTCTCAAGCAAGCTAAGAAAGATTCTGTCGTAAGGTCGGATACAACTTCAAAGTGGGTAGCTTTAGTACTGAAGCAAATAAATATAGCGATGTAGGACTTTATTATTACTTTGGATCTCTTCAAATTAGGTTTGGTTAATATGGGACCGGCGAAATCTAAACCTACTTTTTCAAAGGGTCTTGACGGTGTAATTCTATCTTTGGGCAAGTCACCCATCATCTGATTGATAGTTTGAGTTTTCGTCTTAAAACACGTCAAACACTTCTGTATGAATCTTCGCACTCTATCTTGACCAGAAGGTATCCAATAAAATTGCCTGATTAAATAAAGTGTTGTTTGAACTCCTGAGTGTAAAGCTTTGTTATGAAAATGTTGAATGATTAATTGTGTTAAGTGATGCGACTTTGGTAAAAGTATTTGATGTTTTTGCGATTCTGTAAGCTCTGAAAATTTCAAACGTCCACCAACTCTCAAAATTTCGTTGTCATCAATAAATACATTCAGTGATAAAATTTTGCTATTTCGCGGAATAGATTGTTTGTTCTTTAGACATTTTATTTCAAAATTAAACTCCGATAACTGTGCACATTTTATTAACACATGAGTGGCATTTTGTAGCTCGGATGCACTTAGGTTATCCTTTTTTCTATCAGATTGTGTAATTTTACAATTTTTAAGAAATCTTAAACAATAAGCAGTAATTCTAATCAATTTGGTGAAAGAGGAATATTTCTTAATGAAGTTGTTAATGTCTTGGTTCGTATCTTCCATGACTGTATTTACAGCTAATGTTTTCCTAATTTCAAGTGTCTCTGGATCGGTAACAAGTTCTTTATGCGTTTCTAAGGATTTAGGCCATGATGATTTCTTTTCTCTTAACCAGCTTGGACCTTGCCACCAAAAATCGCTATTTTCTAATTCTGCAACTGAAAGTCCACGCGATATAAGGTCACCTGGATTCTCTTTCCCAGGGCAGTGAAACCATTCTGAGGGGTTTGACAATTTGTGTATTTCCTGAATTCTGTTCTTTATAAAAACTTTAAACTTATCTGGGGAACCTTTTATCCAAAAGAATACGATGGACGAATCTGTCCACAATATTCGCTGAACTGGAAATTCTAAACCTTTCATAATTTTTTCACTTAATCTAGCTGACAAAAGAGCTCCCATCAATTCAAGGCGGGGTAATGAGAGCGTTTTTAAAGGAGCGACTCTTCCTTTAGATGCAACAAAACTAGTAATGATGTTACCATCGTTTAACTCTACACGCAAATAGGCTACTGTTCCATAAGCTTTGATGGACGCATCTGAGAATAGATGTAACTCAATATTATGTATATCTTTATGTAAGGCACCGTAAAAATAGTGGCGGGTTATTCGAATATTACTCAATTTCTTTAGGTCGTCGCACAAATCATTAAAGATCTTAACAATTTCATCTGGTACAATTTCGTCCCAGTCTAAACCTAAACACCATATTTTTTGTATTAGACATTTTATACGAATAGTATAAGGTCCAATGTATCCAATAGGATCGAAGATGCGACCAGCAATTTGCAAAATGTATCTTTTAGTGTCTTTGCTTTTCAAAAGAAATTTTTCAAGACTTTGAATGTCAAAATAAAAATAATCTTCTTTAGGATTCCACGCAACTCCTAATACTTTTGATGGGACTAAAGTTTGATTATAAAAATCAGGGGAATCGTCTACTTCTAAATTACGTTCTTTTAATTTATGAAACAATTCTGGAGAATTGGTTCTCCATTTTCTCAGGTACATACTGGCGTCTTTAAAGATTTCATAGCTTTCTAAACACACGATTAAAGCTTTATCAACATTCTCCTCGCCAATATGAACATCATCAACATACAGGTTATTTTCTAACAGTTTATGAGTATGAGGAAATTTATCTACATACCTCTTCAAATGGTGTTTTATGGTGGCGTTAAGAAGAAACGGAGAGGATGTCACCCCAAATAACACTCGGGTCATTCGCAGAATCTCACCTGAGTTGCTGTTTTCAGGATCTGCGGTCCAAAGAAACCTTGTATAGTTTCTGTCCTCTTCATGTATCTCGATTTGTAAAAAGGCCTGCTTGATATCTGCTGTCACGACTACAGAATAAATTCTAAATCGAATTAAAAGAAGAAAAAGACCAGGTAATAAGTTAAATCCGGTATGCAAGCAATCATTTAAAGACAATTGTCCTTTAGAATGGGAAGAAGCGTCAAAAACGACGCGTAGTCGAGTGGTGGTTTTGTCTTCTCTAATCACAGCTCGATGAGGCAAGTAGAAGCAGTTGTCTTCGGATAAAATTTCATTTTTTTCTGTCACAGATTCTATGATATTTTCTTTGCGATAATCTTCTAAAACTTTGCTGTATTCGGAAAAATATACTGGATCATTAATCAATGATTTTCTGAGATTTTGGAATCTTCTGCTGGCAACCTCCTTGTTGTTATGTAATGCATTCTTCATTTCAGGTTTCCATGGTAACTTCACCTTGTAACGCTTGTCTTTGTACGAAATTCCTTCCTCGAATTTTCTCATAATCTCTTCTACCATACTATCTTTGTTTTCTGAGTCTACATTAATTCCTAGATTTTCTAATTCCCAGAATTCTCTCATTTGATCGGAGATGGATTTCTCTTTGACAATTATTTCCATGCTAAGCAATTGATTCTGAAAGTCTCCTTGATCTTGAATGCACCATCCAAATATGGTTTCTGAAGCGACTAGTTTATTGTTTAGTCTTTTGATTCGACCTGTCACTACGTCAAAATAAAAGTCAGATCCGATTAAAATTACTATTTTATTTTCTTTATATTCATAGGAGTCAGCTAATTGTAAACTTTTTAACTGTTTGTAGACCTTAGGAATGTTAGTTTCGGGTGCAGGTAGGTTAGTAGCGGATATTTTATCTGTAACTAAAGCTTCAATTTCAATGTTTAATGAAGGTTGGTCTCTATTTTCTAATCGTATTTTTACGACATCATAAATTTTCTCTTGAGCTTCATCGGCTCCAAAAGAATAAACTGAAAGAGTTTCGTTTCTAACGATGGGAAGTTTTAATTCTTGCGATACTTCCTTTAAAATGAAAGTCCTCATAGACCCGTTATCTAGCAATATTCTAACAGGCAAATGTCCTTCATTCGTGGATGATTTAACTGTCGCGGTGGCTGTTTGTAAATATATTGCTTGAGGGGATTTTATTAACGAATCATTTTTATTGTTTTCCTGACAGTGCGAAGTGGCTGTAACAATTTTAGTTTCGTTTTTGTCACTGGCTTTGCCAAGTCGGTAACAAAGAGCTCTATTGTGTTTGTGATTGCAAATATCGCAAAATTGTTTTTTCTTACAGTCTTTAATCCTGTGATTTTTTTGCAGACATAAAAAGCAACGGGCTTGTTTGCGTAAGATATCTTTTTTGTCATCGATGCTAACACTAAGGCATTGCTCCGAATTATGCGTCGATTTGCAAAAAATGCAATTATTTTCAGTAATAGGTACTAAATATTCAACAGTTTTGCTAACTTTAGGAGAATTGTAAGATCGACCGTAATCTCGATGTGATTCACGCAATTTGCCACTATTCGTGAAGCTATGCTGTGGTTTCGGAACGGAATAATGATTATTAAAATTTTTCTTCCTTTCAACTTTCGAGTTTTGAAATAAAACAGATTCCCTGCATTCAATTTCGATTTTAAGAAAGTTTAATAATTCCATGACATCAAATTCGTTTTGAGAGTCTTTTTCTAATCGTTTACGGTTAAAAGCTAAAGATAATTCTTCTGGAATCAATTTAATTAATATAGGATATAATAAATGTCCGTACATTCCGGAAGTAACATTTAATGAATCTAAACTTCTGATTTGTACTTCACATGTATCATACAACTTCCTTAATCCCACAACATTATTAGAGTCATGAATTGGGTACAAGTTTAAAAGCTTACTCATGTGAGCATTTATCACTAACTCTTCTCTACCGAATCTCTGTTTTAACAACTTTAAAGCTTTTTCATAATTTTCTTCAGAAAGAGAAAACCCATTTACAACATTAAAAGCAGCACCTCCTAAAAGCGATTTTAAATATGAAAACTTGTCGATCATGGATAAGGATTCATTTTTATCTATAGAATTTTGAAATTGATTCCAAAATTCCAACCAAACACAAGGATCGCCATAATATTTTTCGATACTCAATTTAGGCAGTTTTATATTATGGTTAGCTCTCACATTAGAATTAGAACTTTCAAATTCATTGATGTTCTCAACCGATCTATTAAGAGTTTCCTGTGTCAAAAGAGCTTGATGAAATTTAAGATTTTCCTCAGTCGTATTACGATAAGATTTAATTTGTGCGGAAAGTTTTGAATTCCACATACTAATTTTCTGGCTATATTCAATAGCCGACTCAATTTCAGCATCAAAGATTTTCTCTTCTGTAATAAGCGCTTGTATTTGAGAATCTAAATCATTAATTTGTTTCAACATGTTTGTTAAAAAATCTAAGTGTTGCTGTAACTTTGCTTCCGTATCTAATTCGTTAAATTCTTGTTCTAATTTATTTATATGTTTTGTTACGCTAGCGCGTAGAACAGTTCGAGTTTTTCTTCGTTTCGTTATCTCATCCATGCTTGACAAATTTTTATAAACAACTAATAAACAAATTTATTATTTGTATGATGCTCCAATATTTTCTAAATATATAGACTCATATAATCCAATAGCTTCATACATGTATAACATCTAATATTAAATAAAACTTCACATGTCTAATTGCAAATAAACTTCAAACATTGTGAAATAAGAATCAAATAATGAAAATAATCTTCTGTATATCTTGTATTTTCTAAGTTTAATTGGAGCGTTTAATTACTTAAATCTTCATAATAAATTAATCTTCTTACCTTTATTATCAGCTTGTTTCTAGTTCTATCGCTGTTTTATATCCAGATTTTTTAACTCGAACAGACTTCTAAATGTAAATCAAATCCAATTTTCTCGTGCCGTATGCACCAATGTGCGGTTGTTCAGTGGTTCATTGTCGAAAATCTAAGTATTCAAATNTGTGCGGTTGTTCAGTGGTTCTTTGTCGAAAATCTAAGTATTCAAATCTCTAATCGATTTATTCTATTAAAAATCTAAGTAATTCTAATAATTCTAAACTTCTAAGTAATTCAGGCAGAACTCCAAATTATTACACTTCTGTTATTAGTTTATATTATTTAATTAAGAACTTAAAACTTCTGATACTAATCTACAAGCAACTATCTCTACGATCTAACACATAGCAAATCTAATCTCGAACTGACGATTACATAAGAGAATCAAAAAAAGATAATAAAAAAGAAGTCATTGAGCGGGAAAAAGTTTCTTTCCAGACGTCGTGGCGCTTTCTCCCAGACGTCGTGGCGTTCAGGCAACTGGTGTTGAAAAAAGTTTTCTTTTTGTTTACGGTTAGTCTTTAGCTGCGATAACAGGGTCTACGAGCCGAAAAGGTTCGGAACCTCTGCTTTAGATCATGTTCTTGTGATTTGTAATTGTACAAAATATCTCTAACAGATGGCGTTGGAACGTGTTCTACATAGTCTAAAAGTGCCTCGTGGTTCTCCAAAATTCTTTCTAATCGCAAATCAGAGTGTTGCATAACGGAACACAATACATTTTCATTGATTACATTACCCCCCGCGCTCCCCCCCCAAAAAAAAATGCTACCTTAATATTTTTCAAGGGTGTTCTTGGTAAACCTGATTCGCGTTAAGAGTTCCCATAACCGGAAAATGCACGGAGTGAGATCAGGTAAGAGAAGGACAAACTATTGTGGAAAACGACCACTGATCATATGTTTCTTGATAGGTTTAATGTAAAAATTGTCGAATGTCACGATGAAAATATACGGAAAGATGCATAAAAATCATGTTCTGGAAGCGGTGAATGTTGCTACATTTCTGATATCATAAAAGTTATTTCCACATCCTGATACAGTTTTCCAGTGACAGAGCGGGTTTCGAACTTAGTCACCTCCAAATCATCTGTTCGAAAAAATAAAAACTTATGACGAATGATAAAGCCATATCTTAATTTTAGCAGGGTATAAAACCCGGGGAAGGCATTAAGTCGATCACGATCGACCGATGGACCGCCAAGACATATGGGGGTGACCGCCTTTACCAAGATTTAATAATCATTCCATCATACGAAGGCCTAGAAATACCATATTTATTCGAATTTAAGTCACCATCGATTCTAAGCCGCTCCCCAAATTCTCAACAAAATTTAAAAATATTCTTTTAAATTTCGTTGAATAGAAAATGTTCCTCGCTATTTGGAGGTTATTTTACGAAGAAAATCGTAAAATATTCTTGGCTCCAGAAAAAAGTTCGCTAAATAGAGAAATTCGGAAAATAGAGGTTCGTAAAATGGAGAACCCACTGTATTGCATACTATCTTTTGGCTCACTACACCTACGCCTCTGGGTGGACCGCAACACCTTGAAAAAATCAGAAGTAGCCTGTACCCTGGAAAAGTCTGCTCACCCCTGGTATATACAAAGATATTTGATACAAAAGTGATAAAAAGTATTCAGTCCCCCCCACACCCACTAAAGAAGTGGATGTTGTACGTAACATAATTTAATGCTTTAATGCAAACTTTAAAAATGTAAATAAGGATTTGTAAGGGTATAATTATACGTTTTTGAGATAAAGAGTTGGTCAATTGAGTTTATTCACTTTGATCTTGGTATTATTAGTGGGATGCAGCCTTTGTGGGCAATAAATTCGGGAAATTTCAGATATTCTACAGAAGCCAAAATCCACTCTGAGAGATGTTACTGTGAAGAGGAAATCTCAAGGCAGTGGAACTGCAGAAAAACGAATTGACATGCCGAAAAAAATTAGTGAGCGCAACTGTAGAATTGTAAAAAGGATCGTGAAACAAAATCGCAAGTCCCCGTTCATTCCGAATTTTATCAAAATGTATTGCTAGCATCAGGATTGTTCATCGAGAGTTAAAACACCTGGGATTCAAAGGTCGTGCAGCGGCTCACGAGCTGAACATCTCTTCTCAGATTGGAAAGCATCTACTACAGTGGTCACTTTCAATGAGCTGTGGTCATGTGCAAAAATGTTCTTTAAAAGAATGAATCTCGCTTTATAATCTGGCGGTCTGATGGATGCGTCTGGGTTTGATGGCAAAATTTGATGATGGTGTGGGGGCATTTTTCATGGTTTGGCCTAGAGCCATTAGCTCTTGTGGTTGGAAACATGAGCTCTGAGATGGACATTCTGTACAATGCTGCTTTTCGAATTCTACGCCAATATTTCGGGAAAGACTCATACCTCTTCCGGCAAGATGACTGCGCCTTTTACACAACGAGACGGGTCTGAAAAAATGAATCAACAGACCATCTCAGAGCCTTGACCTAAATCCCATAGAACACCTTTGGAACAAACTAGAACGCAGTTTAAGCAGACAGCTAAATCGATTCTTTTCGCTAAATGTACTCATTTTAGATTTGACAGACGCCTGGAAGAGTCAATTTCTAAAGGCATTAATCAAAACCGGTTGAAATGTCAACCCAAATGTGTGCAAACTGTCCATGTCGGAGAAAAAGAGGATCAACATCATATTATTATATGCCTCAAGGCTTCTTAGAGTTCGTACGACATGGTGTGTATTGTTGATAGTGTATTGCTTATGGGTTTTGTGTGTCCTAATATGGAATTTGTGCGCATATTTACTTGAAAATTCAGGTAAAAATGAACTTTACACGTCCATAAAATGGGAAAATGAAACTTCAATTGCTTTTTGCACAAAGAACTGCAGAACAAATGCTTGCTGAATTTAAGCATCTCCGTTAAACAGATGAAAAAAATTGTGGACTATCATTGCCTCATGGGGATACATTAAAAACTTGTACGACTTTGTTAGTTGCTTCCGCGAACGCCGTGGTTCCCTTTTTAACTCGTTTTTTTAAGCTTCACTTGTAAGTAACAGAATCTTTGAACTCGATTTTTACCTACTTTAAAAAGTCAGATTAATTCGAAATTTCGCACACTTGTCGAGGACCGATAACAATACAATAATTTTATAATTTTGTTTCATTGTCCTGATTATGATCTTAATAATTAAGGAATATAAAAGGATTTCTAGATCTGGCGACTAATTCATCATGTCGTTTCCAGATATGGCGACTAATTCCATATGTCATTTATAGATTTGGCGATTAATTCCAGATTTAGCACCTAAAAGATTAAGGTGCAAACCTAAAACCGCAAACATGTGAATAAAAATATTTTATGTTCTAACTGCTAAATATATTTTATTTTTAAAACGAATTTAGAAGTGATAATACGAATAACCATTTCGCAATACGTTAAAAAGGTGATAAATTTATGTTTTAACTGCTAAATATTTTTTTTTTTTATTTTGATAAAGCAATATGTTTAGAAATGTTGATACGAATTAACATTTCGCAATACGTTTAAAAGGTGATAACACGTTTGACATTTAATATTTCTTCTTCGCACACCTTTGTTAGTTAAGATTTGTATCTTTAGAGACGGAATCTTTGAAATACAACGATGTGGGGCTCATCCGAGGCCCCGTAAACGAAGAGGATAAATACCCTTCAGGCCCATTAATTAATATCCATTAAAGAGCAAGACTAATTCCAGGGGCCACATGATTCTGGCTCCAAATACTCAAGGATAAAATCAACAAAAAATAAATGATTGTTTTAAAAACTAAAAAAACAGGCTTTTTCTGTAGATTGAGCTAAAAAATGAAAAATAAATTATAGTTAAAAAAACAACAACTAAAAAACACTCTTTTATAGTGAATTGAACTGAAAAGTAAAAAAATAATTCTTAGAATAAGAATAAAATGACTAACGAAAAAATTAATGTCATTGAGGTAAAAGCGTGGGGTGCTTTGTACTACATTTTTACACTAACTCAGGATTTAGGAACAGAACTAGTAAGAAATTATAACAATTAATATATAGAGCACCCCACGCTCTTTTACTTCAATGACATTAAGGTATCCGACTACGTTCGGAACCATGATTTTAAAAAAGCGAAGAAAGGATAATTTTCTTGATATTTAGTGTCACTTAGATTAGAATACATGTATAAAATGGTTTTAAGGACATTTTGACAAAAAAAAATTATTTAAATACAATATTTCGGCAAAAAATTAACTTAAAATAACCTTTTTTCAAAATGTTCTCCTTTTGTGAAAAATGCTTCTATTATAATAATATTTTGCCTGTATATAGCTCAGACCTCTGTACAAAGGCTCAACTACGATTTTGAAAAATTCACATTATTTTCAGAGTTACAACCCATTGAAAGATAATTATCGGCGCTTTTTTCGTAAAATTTCTCCCCTCTGTTGCCGTAAAACATGGATAAACCCACTTCTAAGTTATATATTTCAAAAATTCTAGTTGGGCCTCTGTACAGAGGTCTGAGCTATATACAGACAAAATATTATTCTAATAGGAGCAGTTTTCAAAAGAGGAGAATATTTTGAAAATGGGTCATTCTATGATGATTTTTTGTCAAAATATTGTACTTGAATAAGTTTTTATTGTAATACTATTCTTAAAGCAATTGTATATACATTTTCTAATCTAAGAGACACTAAATATCATAAATATTACCCATTTATACGCTTTTGCAAAATCACAGTTCCGAACGTAATCGGATACCTTAATTTTCTCGTTCATCAATTTATTCTTATTTTAAGAATTATTCTCTTACTTTGTAGTTTGATTCACTACAAAAGCGTGTTTTTTTTAGTTTTTTTTTTTAATTCCTCGCGCATGTTGTTCTTAGCCCTAAAAAAAATCCAAATTATCCAGCTAATTCATGTAATTTGTACACCGCCTTTCAGCCGATAAAGTACAGGTATTATCACGACAGCGATATATTCGGTCGCAGGGCTTTTCCTTTTTACTTCGGCAAACGTGAAATGCATAACAGTGGATGATCGGTTAACGAATATAATCCGTTCCACGACTATGTTCGCTATCCGAATTGCTCGTTAACGAATCATTGATTCACCATAGACTTCTGAGTGAAGTCGATTAATTCGTTCAGGAGACCCTAAAAAATGAAATCAAAACCGAAACTGATGGTCTAATTTGTATGAACATTCTATTGGAATTATTTTTTTCAATAGAACTTTGTAGTTTAATAGGTAAGCAACATAATTCAGGAGAGATGAAAAACGATTTTTAGTCCGTTTCTCATATTTCACGTATTTTTACGGCGGTAGCGCGTCATCGCCACCTTTATATTTTATAGTCTGCACTGTTTGAAAAAATTAAGAATTCGCTTAATTCATTTGCCATGTCAGCAAATCCACTCGCCCATAACTTATCAGCTGTCAGAAAATATTGATATTCATATTGAAATTCAAGTATTCAAGTGTGTATTGATTTTAGTCATAATAATAATTTTTGAATGACCTTTAAATTCATTGTTAATTCAAGTTTCATTTAGTAATTATCAATACTAAGCATGCATTAAACATTTCTCCTCTCAGTGATCTTATTTTTTATGCAAAATAATAACAAATGTTTAATATTAATTTTTTTTCAGAGCCGAGAAGTGTTCGTTAGAATTCGTTTTGTTCATTATCCGAATATGTATTCGTTGTCCAAACACAAAAAATATTTCTTAAAAGTGTTCGTTATCCGAATATGTGTTCGCTATCCGAACACAAAAATCTTTCGTGAACGTGTTCGTTAACCGATTTGTTCGTTAACCGATCACCCACTGTATTTCTGATGATACAGAGCCACCTATGAGTGACTTACTCGATTCTTTTTAATAAATCTCGAAATTATTATCTGAAATGTTTGTTAATTGTCCGAGATTTAATGTCAATATGACCCGTGAAATATATCCAGTACAACCTTCTGAGTTGGGAAAGATGAATTTCGACAGCCTGACATGTAGAGGCATACTTTTATCATTTAATCAAATAATGAAATATAATAACATTCTAATTACTTTTAGAATACACTAACCATTCCTCTTCCGTTTCGCTGGGGGGCTGCGGTAGCCCATTGGTCAAGGTATCGGATCATGGCAGGTATGTCATGAGTTCGAGCCCAGTACCACTAAAGACCCGCCGTGTAGGACAGCGATGCACGTTAAATCAGTCGAGAGCTGAAACGTCCTCCCGTTGGTGTGGTAGTTAGGAGAGGGGGTGCCAGCTCAGGTGTCGTCCACGTCACTTGACCATGGTTCAAAATTACGTGATCTGTCGCCGAAAGCCCTCGAGTAGCTGAAAAGTGTGACGTTAATATTCACTCACTCACTCCGTTTCGCTGGATATGCATGATAATATATGTCTTGGTATATATTTGTTTTTTAAATTTTTGATTTAAGCATTGAGCTTTGAATTCTATTTAAAACATTTTTATATATATAGCTCCCACCTCTCGATTTAAAAAGAACAGAACTTAAACTTTTCTTGAATTAAAAAAAAAAACTACCAAAAACCAATATTAACAATAAATAATGGTATATTAAAATCTTAGTGTAGAAAAATAATCCCTTATGCTATAATTCGACTTCGAGCACACAATCATCGATTTATGTGCTTCGTTTTTTTAACAGCTATCTTGAATTATCTCAACTGGCAATATCACGTAAAAATAAATAATGCCCTTTCATACTTTACTACAACACTCATAATTTCTGTATTCTTTCTCGTGTTATATCTGTATTTATGTACCAAAGAAAGAACCATTTTGTAACAAAAGTTGATAAATACGTATTCAATAACTTCAATGGAAGAAAGCTCAAAAGAATCGAGTATTGTCTAAGATGTATAGAACAGGATTAATATTCGATGCCAAACTTTAGAACAGAAAGAAACTTTTGACAATAGTTGTTTTTCAAAGTGATGTATTTTACGTTTTAGGAGAAAGAGGGGATGTAGAATATGTATTAATTGCATCGGGGTATCTATATAAAACATGAGAAAAGTGTGACACAATAAACACAGACTTACACATACAAACTTTGAATTTTGAAAACATGTTTGTTGAGTAGAAATCCGACGAGAAAGAGTTTTTTGCAAATCGACTTCTAAGGCTGATTATGGGGATCTTATAGAGAAGAAAAGAATTCTCAATTTTGGAACTATTGGGCTTAACCCTCCAAGCGGTCTGCACGTAAAATTCCGGCATTCCAGAGATGCTTTTTCTGCCTTCAAGCAAGATTCCCAAAAGCGGCCGAGCCGCATTCTTAAAAATACGGCTCAACCACTTTTGAGAACCCCACCTGAAAGCAAAAAAATATGTGCGGTGAATTTTTGAAGCATCTCCAGAATGGCAAGACTTTAAGTGCAGACCGCTTAGAGGGTTAAAGACTTGAAATTCAGTAAACATGTTTCTTTCGTTAAGTAGAAGTTCGCTAAGGAAAAGGTTTATTGGAAATCGATTCTCAATGAGCTTCAATGAGGGTTGGAAATTACGGGGCATTACAGACAAAAATTTTCGTTTTCGAACTACTATATCCGCACTCTTTAAAATAGGCTAACAATTTTTCTTATGTGTAGATTTACGCTAAGAGAGGAATTTGTAGAAATCGACTCATACATGTGTTAAAGGTGCATTAAAGACTGAAATTCTCGTTTTTGAGCAATTAGACCAACAGACTTTTGCAAGCATGTTGCTTTTGTTGAATAGAAACCAGTTAAAAATGTGGTTTTAAAAAATCGACGCCAAGGGTATGAACATGAATAATAACTTCTGTTTTAGAAATTCAAGCGTAGTCCTTTTTAAGGAATCCGACTACTTGCGACAACTTTTTTTTAAATAATGAATATATGGAGATTTTTTTTGTGGTTTTTAGGTTTATTTAGTACTTTTTTTAGAAAAAAGACAAAAAATAATAATTGAAAAATAAATTATTACTACTAAAATGGTAAAAAATGGGTAAAAATTGACAAAATATTGCATAAACGGGGCCTGCTCTGTACAAATAGTAAATGAAAAAATTCTCAATTTTTCCTTTTTGATGTAGTACTTTGCTATTTCTTTTTGAATTGACCTTCAGGATAAGAAATATTATAATATTTACAAAAACTAGAGCACTTTATCTTAGTTGTTATATGAAATTGGTTAAAAGAACATTGATTATATTCACATAAAGAACTGTAAATTTTGTAATAAAACAGTGATCGATAAATCTGAAAGTTAAAAAACTTCTAATGTTATACAGGACATACACAAAAAATTTCAGAAAATTATTTTAAAAACTTTTTTGAGCAAACGCTGCCTCCGTTTGAGTTTTTCGAAAAAACACATTTCGAGTAAAACGCATTTTAAAGTTTGATATCTTATGTAAAGTTATGGCATCTGCTTTTAATACAACACCTGTAGTTTTTGTTCTAGTGAATGGAAAATAAAAACCTTGTTATTTTTATGAAGTTGATAAGATGGCCTATAAAATAAAAGCATAAAAAAAAGTGTGTGTGTACTTATGTACGGACGTAAGAAGTTATACTTCTTTGGCGTAACAAGACTAAAATCTTTCTAAAAATCATTAGCAGGGCAAGCTGAGCCAAGGACGAAAGGCAGTCACGAGCAGAGTTGAACTATACTAACCTTCAGTCAATGGGATCAGCCAAACCTGAGATAATCTCGATTTAAATAAATTTAAACACCCCCGCACAGGGACAATAGGATCAATAACATGAGGGGTATCAGACTGTATCTGGAGATGAAGTGAACCGAATGTGACACCTGAGACCTCATATTAAATGTCTCGGTTGGAAGATTCGTTCCTGAGAAAAAATTAAGGCATCCGCCTGAAGAGCTCTCGAGTTATGGTCATTTTAAAATAATTAAAACATTTAAAACAATTAACTAAAATAGAAGCAGGGCACCCAGCAACTCGAACCTGGGACTGGTTGTGAGGAAACACAAGAGGAATCCATTCGAACCGGTTCGGAGTCTGTAGTTGCAAATGGGGCGGCGCTAGCTCTGGAAAGGAATATGAAACTAACTCCCCCCGGAGGGGGAAACTGTGACGTAAATGGTCACGTACATCCCAACGATACACATAGTAGTAGGTGATCCCAAAGTTTCATCCTTCTATCTCTGTAATATCGTTACGTCAACAAAAGATCGAACCCCATAGGAATAACATTAGGATTCTCTCTCTCTCTAATTTTAGTGATAACGCCTCCCT
>BMAV01002392.1:49930-67356 GCA_019973955.1 Trichonephila inaurata madagascariensis | reverse complement strand
GTTGAAAGTTCACCATTCTTGTATCATGCTCCTTTTGATTTTGACGATTTTCGAGAACAAAACACATTAAAAAACTAATTATTGAATAAATAATTAGCATTAATTAATAAAATTAATCATTAATAACAAATACTTAATTAAATTTTGCGCACTATATACTTAAAATTATAATCAATCGGAAAAAATATCAAGGGCTTTGGGAGGGGGGGTCCGGAGCCCCTTGTGTGTGCCACTTTATTTCTGACAGTTACTGCTGACAATTACTTCAAATTGGAGTAATTCAATTTGATAATAATCGTTAGTTAATAACGAATTAATCTGTTGTAGAAACTCATTTTTAGCATTTATTTAGGTTTAAGTGTATAAATGTTAACTAAAGAAAAAATATAAAATTAGAACTGTTTAGCATGAAAAAATTATAGCATTTAGAATATTAAAATATTAAGTACATTTAAAATATTGTATTTAAAACAACATTAAATCGTCTTAAGCATTTATTAAAACTATTTCAAAATGTACAAGAATTTGATTTTTTACATGCCTTGCTAGTCTATACAAATAAATAAAATTGAAGTGTCTGTTTGTAATTTGAAATTAACAGCTTTTCACTAAATGCATTCAAAAGTATATCCGGTACTTTATCAAAAAATCAATTTTTAAAATTGTCTGTCTTTCTGTTTGTTTTGGATAATCTATGAAACAGCTGGACCGATTTTGATGGAACTTTCGCTGGCAGATAGCTAAACCTATAAGGAGTAACTTAGGCTACTTTTATTTTAGCAAAAATTAGGGTTCTGTGAAAACAAAATTAACAAAATTAGTGAACAATATCAGATGAAATTAGGCTTAACCGGGAAATTCGCCCGGTTCCGTGCTTGCGTATATTCTCGGAAAGTGTGGGTCTGGGGAAATGCTTTTTTCTCCTTATGCTGGTCTTGGAAGGGTTAAGTAATAATTAGAAATTAATGTTAAACGTCGTTAGGTTTTCCTTCATGAAAATAGTTCAGTTTTTATTTACTTTGAAGTTGATAAATTTAATATTCTATATATAGAGAGATTATTTCATTAAATTTAATATATTTCATATAGAGAGATTTTTTCATTAAATTTAATATTGTATATAGAGAGATTGTTGAATAAATTTAATACAAAAAAACCAAAAATTAACAAAAAACAAAACAAAAAAAAATTAAAAAGTAGAAGAATGGCATTACACTTATAGCATAGGTACTTCTTTACGGGGTATATATAATTATTAAGTTATCGTAAACTCTGCGAATTGAATAAACACTCTCTTTTTTGTTAAAATCCACTTGGACGAAGTCGCAGGTAAAAGCTATCTAATATAAAATAAATGCATCAGAAAGTAATATTAACATAATACACCTACAGATACAAATTATTTGCACAATTTTAAGCGTTTATTACACAAAATTTGTAACAATGTGTTACTTTTGTTAAACAGAAGGAAGGTGTTTTCAAAAATCGACTCACACAAGAGTTACGGAGCGTTATAAATAAAAAAAAAAATCTTTTATATCAGATATTATATCTACAGACTTAAAATTTAGCAAACATGGTTTTTTGTTCAGCTGAGATATGCAAAAAGCTTTTTTTTTGTTTAATTTACGATTCACTTAAAATTAACTCATTAAAAACTTTTTTATCCTTCAATTTGTATTGTTTAATTTTTCAATTCATCCGTGCGAAGAACGGGCATACCAGTTAGTTATGAAATAAAACTGAAAACCTATAACAAGCACAACTATTATTTTGTATTTAACATGATTATTAAAAAAATGTTAAAAAACAACAAGACAGATAATATTATCAATGCTGTGTTATAATATTGTACTTTGCTTCCAATTTTGTCACACATTTTTAAAATGCCAATAGGCAGCTTTATGCTTTGTTTTAAATTATTCAAAGAAAGTAGCGCTATGTTTAAGGCAATGTTTTGGAAAATACATGAATCATAAATTTTCTTTTTTTCATTTGCGTTTTTTCATTTCTCCTTAAATCGTTTTAACCCTTTATTTACAGCATTATGATTTACTGCAAATTTTTCCATGCAATATTTTTTTTTTAAATCACTACATTGAAAATTAAGGAATATACATAAAAAAATTACTTAACTTTGGGAAATTTTATTCGTTTGAGCTTAATTAATTAAATTGGTACTTTAAAGTACCGTCAGTCCACAAAGGTCTTAAATAATCTCAAAACACGAAAAGAGTGACTTTTTTAACGCAGTTTTAACTCTTAAAAATGCTAAATAACCAGAGAACACTAATATTTTACAGCACAAAATACTTATTTTTAAAGATTATTAACTTTTTAATATTTTTTTTACACTAACAAACACCTTTACACATAAACTTAATTTGATGATATTCAAAGAAACAGTTTTTCTTTTCATTAATACATAAAAATTCATTGCACTTCGGGCATTTTGAATGAGATTTCAATTGAATGTTTTTTAAAGTACTGCCTCCTAGGGTAGGAAATGCTGTATTTCCTTAACTTGAACTACTGCACTTTGAATCTTGTTCAGTCTCTTGATCGTCATCTTAAGAATATACCGAAATTTTCAACAGATTATTTGCTGGGACTTATTCATCTGAAAAATCCTCTGTTAGTACATCACTGATTTCAGATGATAGGTTTCATAATAAATCTAAAGCATCTTGAAGACTGACCTCTATTTTCCACACTTTCTAAGAAAAGAAATAATAATAATAATATCAGCATCTTGAAAATCTCTGTTACACATAAAAAAAAATTAAAATGTTGTTAATTTTTGAAATAAGGATACATATTTCATTTAACTGTGTAGCGCAAACAAAAGCTCAGATTTAAAAATAAACATTTTTGAAAACGTCAAAATAAAACAATATAAAAGCAAATTTAATAAGTTAAGCAAAAAGAAATGCTAAAAAAGGCATAACTCTATTGCACTACAGTGATGACGCTTCAACACAACAAAAATCAATAATAAGCTACACTGACTGAAAAAAAAACCAAGTTCCTGCTCCAACCTCCAGTGTCTGTCGATAAATACAAGTACCACAAAGTTATTTAACTGTGAAATTAATTATATACACTGTTCACTCAGAATAAGTAGTCAAACCGTTTTCTAAGGTCTTCATTAACATTTAAAAAAATAAGACAGTAACCTTTTGACATTAATTACTTTTTCGGAACAAAATTGACAATCTACGCAATCGGATCAAACTGATAGCTGAAAACGCAACTTTTGCTATAAAACTATTCGCCTTCCTTGTTAAGATACTCATCATAGAACCTATGCTGCCATATATCTTGGAAAAGAGGACTCCAAAGAATAATCCTATTAAGTATTGTCAGAGTATTCATAAAAATGGTTATTCTATGCAATTTTAAAGTGAGTGGTACCTATAAGTACCGTCGGTGATAAAGGGTTAAGAAAAACAGTTTTTAATATACGGCATAAGTCAAACTTCGGAATTTAAAGCTGTATATTTTTCTTCAATTGGAAAACAACTGATGTATATGTGTATTAGTCCATCGAAGGAGAAAAGTAAATAATGATAGATTTCATACTTTATTATTCAGTACACATTTTTTATAAAACGGTGTTGATTAGTATGTTTTGATAATTCAAACGTATTTGGAGTTCAAATCTGTTTCAAAACTCTATGAAGAGAATATTTTAGGGAAGTGTGTACTTTACAAGATAATTAAAGGGGTTAAATTGCATTATTATTTTGTCATCTTAAGTACTTACAATTTTCATTAATGCTACATACTTTATAAAATTATTATACTCTATGTATAATATTGTATCTTTAATTAAATACCTTTTAATCCCAAGAAAATTTGTAAGAATACCAGCTCCTGTAGATTAAACTAACTAAATTTCTTACAAGACTAGGGGACTGAAGATTATTTATGAAACGTTCTTACAAATATTTCAAATGATTTAAGTAATAAATACAATGGAGAATTATTTGTGTATTTATTTAAAAATTTTATACTCAAAGTATACAGAGGTGTTTTTTTATATTAAGAATGCCCAAAAATGGTTTATCGATTGATAACTGAAGATTTTAGAATATAAGAATGTATTATATAAAAAATATTTAAAAACTTCAGCTATATCGATGAGTTTGTTTTTAACAAAAAAGGCGTATTAACGCTGTTAATAAACTTTTTTGTTTTGAAATATACCAGCCCATTAAGTTTGTTAACTCCATGTTTACCTTTTTTGCGACTATTGTTAATATTCGATAGTTGTCGGTAATCTCATTAACAATATTAAGGGGTGAAAATTCGTTTACCTAATACGTTAATGTGGTAGGCGCTTGGATGGATGAAAATGGGACACTGCAAACTAATATTGATAGACATCTCACGGTGTGGTTCAACGACTGTGTATTAGTTTAAACCTGAAGATTCTATGACTAAAATGTTGTTACGAATTTTGTATAAATAGTGTAAATAATTTGTATTTGGGTGTTTAATGCATTTATATTACTCTATGTGTTATATTTATTTCATGTTAAAATTGTACTATTCACAAGCATTGCCACCCCTTACGTTATAATGGCGATTCAATGAGAACTTGGCGAAATCTTGGCGGTAGAGCCAAGTTGGCATCATTTTTGTCGACCAAGTTGGCAACCATTTTGATGTCATTGTCGACCATGTTGTCGAGTTCGGAACCCTCTGGTTTCTTCTAGAAAGTAGTGGATCTCTCCATTAACGTCACACTCGATGACACGAGTGGTTATATTTCTGGAAGTTTCTTCCGCGCTTAAAAATAGGAGGGCCAGCCACAACCAGTCAGTCCGATTTTAACCATTGGAGAGTGAGGATTGTTTTGACTAGTGATTAGCTTGGCTGTGCTTGTGAATAATCTTTTACATACGTGTATTTTTAAACACTAACAATTGTGTTTGAGAGCTTTTGAAGGTGTGAAGACTTTCGGGGATTTAGTCCATGAATATTTCTGCTGAATCTTGTATTTCAAGGATTGGATTTTTAATAATAAATTCGCATCGCTCTTGAAGAACTGTTTATGTTATTTATGATTGTTTTGCATAAAATCCATGAACCCGGATCTACGTAACAATATATGTTCCAGGTGGTTCATTAATGTCTCAAGAATTTAGAATATAAGAATGTATTATATAAAACATATTTAAAAACTTCAGCTGTATTAATAAGTTTGTTTTTAACAATAAAGGCATTTTAATACCGCTATCAATGCTGCTGTAGCACCCAATGGTTGGATTTTTGATTTAGCTTTCTATGTAAAGTATTTTGTTTTGGCCTTACAGACCAGCACATTAAGTTTGTTAACTTCATGCGTACTTTTTTTTGACGATTGTTGATCTTCAATAATTGTCGGTAATCTCATTAATGATATCAAGGAGTGAAAAGTTGTTTACCCAACACAGCGTTTCTCAAACTGTGGGGCGCCCCTCCCCCATACTACATGAGGGGCACGAGCATTTCGAAAAGTCAAAAATAGAAGATTATTTACAAAAATTATCAATTTACCTTAAAGTAGCAAAACAAAATATACATTGACACATTTATATTGATATAATGTACTCATAAATGCATCAGTACTGCACTACGTATTTGATAACTAATTTATCAATACTAAGTTAAGAACAGGTTTAAAACTTACTAGTGTCTTCATGGGTTTGTCATATACAAAATTTAATACTATTTTGTTAATTTGTGTGGTTTATAATTAGAGTAGTATTGTAGCATTATTAAACATAGTACATTATTGTTCATTATTGTTGCATTTTATAGTACATTATTGTTCATTATTGTTGCATTTTATAGTACATTATTGTTCATTATTGTTACATTCTATAGTACATTATTGTTACATTCTATAGTACATTATTGTTACATTCTATAGTATATTATTGTTACGTTCTATAGTACATTATTATTACATTCTATATATTGTTACATACATAATATTGTTGTAAATCATTGTTACATTCTATAGTACATTATTATTACTTTCTATATATTGTTACATACATAATATTGTTGTACATTATTGTTACTTTCTATATATTGTTACATTCATAATATTGTTGCAGATTATTGCTAAATTCTATATATTTTTGCAGATTATTGTTAAATTCTATATATTGTTACATTCATAATATTGGTGTACATTATTGTTACATTGTATATGGTTTTATTGTATGGAAGGGGGGGGTGATGAAATAATGATTGAAAATTGGGTCGTAAGCATTGAAAGTTTGAGAAGCACTGACCCAATACTTTAATGTGCTAATCGGTTGGATGGATGAAAAGGCTACAAAACTGATTCTGATAGACAGCTCCTGGTGTGGTCCAACGACTATTCACTAGTTTAAATCTGAAGATTCTGTGAGTAAAAAATATATTCCAGGTCAACCACGTGTAACATCACTTGTAGGAGACCCTTTTCTAACTCTTTAGATCCAAAAGAGCCCCAGAAAGATAGTTCCAGCTCGCTGCATGCCATTTTGTCGCATGAGGAACAAGAATCTACGCTACCTTGTCATGAAGACGCCTTTACAATGCCACACTACCAAATGTGTGTGTGCCCCTGAAATCACGAAAGAGTTATGCTCATATATATCGGGTAAGTCTCTATTCTTCACAGACGAGTCCACATTCACAATGGAACTTCTGCTGATCTGGAGAAAACAACACACCATATACACCAATTCAACAGTGTTGAAGGATATAGTTACAAAGGTGATTTGCTTGAGGAGGATCTCTATGTGTGTATCTCAGTTATCACACTGACCTAAGCTATTACCTGAACAAACTTTCCATGGAGAAAATTTTACTGCTCAGAGATTTTTGAACAAGTCCTTGATCGATGTGTCCATCTATATGATGCATTCTAATGCAAGGAATTCATTTTGTTAATTGTAATGCGTGACTTCATCCAACTATACTTGTTAAGTACTATCTATAAGACAATGATTTTGAGCGAATAAAAGGGCTAGCTCAATTTCCAGACCTGAATCCTATAGAGCAGTGCATACCTACCTTGGTCAAAGTTTGGTACTTTTACCTCGACCCTTTAACGAAGGGATGATAATTGTTCATAATTTAGATTGTTTTTATTTAATGTTTTTAATTTAATTGTTTTTATAAAAGCCCTCAGAATAAAATACAGTTATGCCAAAAATAAATATAAAGTGATTTAACTTGGAATATAAAGTGATTTCCATGGAAAGTCGAACAGACCCGAGAAAATTACATCACAGTAAATAAAACAGAAATAATTTAATCTCCTTTCTGAGGCCCGGTACTATTTGGTCCCCAGACCGGTACCAGTCCACGACCTAGGGATTGGGGACCACTGCGAAAGTTTAGCTAGCTAGAGCTTATTTGGTACTATTTGGAAAGACATGTTAGTGTTTTATATCTAAGGTAAATCTATCCACCACAAGGTGATCACATGTGTTGTGTGGAACCAGGGTCACTTCGTGCCTGATCTTTGCTTCCCATTTCGTTTTAAAACAATTGGTAAGGTGAAAAGTCGATGCAGTCAATACGTTGTAGTTAGAGATGAATATATTCTGTATTATTACACTCATTTTTGTAATTTTTGCAAGATATTTTACCACTTAAAACTATGATATTACACTTTCTTCAAGAATTGACTTTTCTCCTGAGAATCATTTTGTTAAAAATCATGTCTGTTTTAATTTTATTCAAATGTCTGTCACGTATTCAATGAAAAACTTTTTAGTTTACATTTTTTCTAAATTTCTTGTTTCTAAGATCGTGCATTTTGAAATTATCAACAAAAAAAAGTTGTAATATTTGAATAAAAAGTATGCTTACTATTTTCTTTAATGTGAACATTTGAAGCTGAATTTGATCCTAATTTTTTTTAAAAAATTGTACCATAATCGAAGTTATAATTACAAATATATTCTTGTAGCAGTTTATATCAATATAAATACGTGGAGAAGTTTCTATTAATATTAGATGTTTAGATAGATAACTATAATATATGCCTAAAATTGATAATTGTGTTTATTACTATTTAAAAAACGAAGTTATCTTAATCTTCATTAAATTATTCTATTCATCTATATTTCGGTAGAAAAACTAACATTAATATACATTACTAAAAAAGAACTTTTTATAGACATTCAACTCTTATGAATGTATTTATCAAAAATGAAACAAATATAAAAGTTTTTTTAGACAAATTAAAAAGTAATAAACAAAATCCTATAAAAAAATAATTTTTTCATATTCTATGTTTACTAGTGCATAAGATCAAATTAAAATTAACTGTATTATTACAGAGAAAAATTAAAATATGGGTCATATATGCTTAAAGAACTGCTATTTTAAAAAAAAAATCTTTTTCCTCGCTTCTATCTATCGGTTGTTATGTATTTCTATCATTTCTACTAATAAAATATTTAATTCATTCTAAAACATTCTTATCGTTTGTAATCCTTTATTTCAACACGGTTTATTGGTTTTATCATTTTTCCATTCGGTAAACTAATCCTTTCAACTAAAAACACGATATTATACATTTCCGATTTCTTATCACAACTTTCCATTCACGAAAAATTTCCTAAATAAATGCGGTTTGTCGCTTCTGATATACCTAAATAAAAAAATGCAAATCGAATAAGATTAGCAATGGTATTATTATTTTATGGTTGGACATACCTCCTGCCCTTCCGAAAGATATTGTTTAACTTCTTGGCAAAAGTTCAAAATCCGTCTTTAAAAAAATGTCCCTCGAAGTTTTTATAGCAAAAACGATTAGTTTTTATGATTTATTGGGTGAATGCGATAATATTTATTAGATAAAAATAAAGTTGATGTTATTTAATTGCCAGATAGACTCAAAACTTATGTCGTTAATTTGTCTTTACCCGCTCTAGTGGCAGGGTTTTGCATGATATTGTAACACTATGTATTTGCTTTTAGGTCATTTATATCTTAATTTTAGCATTAAACTTTCGTAGGTTTTCAAACACTTTCTCATGGCCCTCTCCTGATGATTTAAGATGAACTGGACTTGAAATTCTAAGCAAGAAGTATGTTTTTCAATCACACCCCTGTTTCCCTAGAAGTCGATTTCTCAAACATCAGTTTTAGTTGATCTCTACCCAGTAAAAGGGTAATGTTTGCAGAATTTCAAGTGTATAGGTCTAATAGTTCAAAAGCAAGTTCTTATCCATACCGTCCTTCTTAGCTTCCATGCAAACACCCTTAACAGCAATTTCCTTATAAACCGTTCTTAATGTATATTCTGTTCAATGAAGGAAACATGATTACCAGGTAACTCACTCATCCTAACCTCCTAGGGAATCAATTTCTGTAACCCCACACTTAGCAGACTTCTAATTATTAAAAGAAACATTCCTAACGAATTTCAAGTCTGTGTCTAATAGTTTTGGAGATATTGTAAAGAGAGAGTAATTCACTTTTCTTCTTCAAATATAAACAGAGTGTCTCAAAATTTGACGATAAGTGGGCACGAGGTAGAAGATGAGGTCATGCCTGTTCTGAGAAAAAAAATATCTAGCACTTAGCTAAGCGAGGATGAGAACGTTTTTGAAAATGTGGAAAATTGACACCCTTCATCACAGCATTAACTACTGTGACCATAAATTTCACAATTTTACAATGTCTTTTTTTTCCTAATGTCATCTTACATAGCCGTACTGCTAATCGCAGTCACATATCAGTCAAATAACTGTGCTTGTTCAGTTAAAATTACCGTTGTTTATGTGAGTGTCGAGGTTTGAGAAAAAAACGTCACCTAATTTTGACTCTCCATAATAATAATAATTTACACACATAGCCCCAAGCAAGTTTCTTAAAAGTTGGCCTATTTAGTTAAGACTCCAAAATGGTACAACACTTGTTCTTTTCTGTGTATCACAATCATAGACAATTTTTTATTTGCAGAAAATCTTCATTTTAAAAACACCTGTTGACGTTTTCACCTCACAACATTAGATATTTCCATCGCAATTTCCCCAATTTCACTGTGATTTTTTCACTAGTGCGATCTTTCATAGCCGAGCTATTAATCACATTCACAAATGGAGCAAAACCATTTTCTATTTAGTTAAAATAACCGTATTTCGAAACGGCTTGAAAAAATGATGTTACCTAACTTTTTGATGCTTCATAAGAAAAAGTATTACACACCACAAAAAAGAAAAAAAAAATGGCAGTGATTGTTATGGTTAGAAATGTTGCAAGTGTTGTACCATTTTGTAATTGTCACCAAATGGGCCTTTTCATGAAATAACTTGCTTAGAGTAGTGTGTAACTTAAGGTATCTGACTACCCTAATATCATGATTTTTTTCAAAAATTGACAAATTTGTTTTATGATTTTATTTGATAGACCATCTTATTAGCTTAATAAAAATACCAAGATTTTTGTTTTTCATTCACTAGAACAAAAACTACAAGTGTTTTAACTAAAGAAGATGCCATAACTTTACACAAGATGTCAAACAGTAAAATGCGTTTTACTCGAAATGTGTTTTTTTCGAAAAACTCAAACGCGGACAGCGTTTGCTCAAAAAGTTTTGAAAATAATTTAATGAAACTTTTTGTAAAGTTTCTGTATAACAGTAGAAGTATTTTGTTCTTCAGATTTATCAATCACTCTATTATTTCAAAATTTACAGTCTTTTATGTGAATATAATCATTGTTTTTTTAAGCAATCTCATATATACACTAAGATAGAGGGCTCTAGTTTTTGTAAAAATTAAAATATCTATTATCCTGAAGGTCATTTCAAACATGAATGACAAAGTAACATATTAAAATTGAAAAATTGAGAATTTGTTTGAAAGGTTTTTGTACAGAGCGGGCCCCGTTTATGTAATTGTTTGTATATTTTTACCAGTTTTTTCCCATTTTAATAATAATAAATTCTTTTTCTGTTTTCAGTTTTGCGATTTTTTGTTTAAAGTATACCAAATAAACCTAAAAATCACAAAAAAATCCCCATATCTTCATTTTTTTCAAAAACAAAGTTGTCGCAAGTAGTCGGATACCTTAAGAAAATATTGACGTATATATCAATAATTTTTACTGCTGATTTTTAAAGCATTCTGTAAGGAAAAAGTCTTAACTAAGTAGTAATACATTAAAAGTTAAGGAGGAATTAAAATTTATAAATATAACTAAAAATTGCAAATTTTATGTTTGTAGATACTAGCTCTTTTATTCGTAGAGTGAAGCGAAACTTATGATATGTAGGTGTGTGCTGAATTTTTTAAATATTTATTATTATTATTTTTTCTTTTGCAATAATGTATTTATTACTTCTTTATAAGTTTTAAATGCCTTTAATGTAGTTTTGAAGTACAGAAACCTTCGCAATAACATCCTGTTTAAAAATTTGCTTTTAATTTATATACCCTTTCCTATGAATATCAATACTTAGCTAAAAATGTTATACACTTTTCTTAAAAAGAATGTATTTTTATTTAAAAATGCCTGGAATGCATTGTGTTCAAAATAATTTTTGCTAGAGTTATCCGTTTCGTTCAAAGGTATAAAAAACTAATCTATAAATAAAGATATTCTAAGTGAAATACTTCAGGTTTTCATTATCACAACAACTTTCTCAACAATCACAACTTATAGAATTTCTCTGCTGTTAATTATTTGTGCATATGGAACATAAATTCAGCCCCTTACGTATTATTTTTATAAGATAAAAATCAATTACTGCAAAGCATAAGCATTCAACTCTTAAAACACCACTAACAAAACAGTTATTAATACAGTATTCTTAAGTTAAAGGAATATGTTTAGTTATTTAACCTATGTAACTATTAAATTATTCACCTTTATATCAATGTTATGTAGAGAGAAAGATTAAAACTCACACACTATTACTCATTCACATGCAGTTAAATCCCATCTAATGAGTTAAGATAGATTTCGCCCAAAGTTCTTCATTTCCGAATGAACTAGTTCTTTTCAGAAGCAGCAATGTTTAAGTTGTGCTATTTAAGAAAAGCTTTCAGGGAAAATCCATACTCATTTCCGCCCACGAATCTCATTATGAGAGTAAAAATTCAAAAGCTTTGGCACTTTGCTCTTAATGAGCTTCGCCATGGGGAACACTTGAGAGAGGTTACATTTTAATGAGAGCGTCTTAAATGTTTCAGGGAAGATCACTGTAAAAGTAATCTTTTCGGAAAATTTTATTTCCTTTCCGAAGTTCGTACGGACCAATTCGTAAGTTAAACGTTTTACAACAGAAAGGTAAATTTATCCCCCCATGTGCTTACTTTATTTTCGAGCAAACGGGAGCAATTAAGATTTAATAAAGTGACTTTCAATATCTGAGAGGTTTCTCTAGATGGAATGCTACCTACATAATCATTATACGTGTTTTAAAATGATGATTAAGGATTACAAAGATTATTTCTTAAGATTAAGGGTTGGTGGGTAACTTTTTAACCACACTTGATATTCAAGAGACATATGTATAAATTAAAGATTATTCCAGTAAATATTCTAGAGATGGCTTCCAGTAAGTTTATTGATAAGTAACAAAAACTTAAAAAAATAATTATTCAATTATTTTCCAAAGTTTATAAAGTTTTTTACAGTTTTTATACACCAAGGGGTTTTATTATCTGATATCCTGGTATTTTAACCTCTTAAGTGTCGCTGCCGTATATATAAGTCTCACTCAGTCAGTGAGTCAACTGCCTCGACGTATATATACGTCTTTCTGAAGTACAAGTTTTTCGTTGCGCTGTTATCAGTAAAATTATTACGAAGACTTTGAAATGTAATAAACTGACATTGACAGTGTGTTTGTGAAGGATTCAAGTATTTCTGAAAAAAGGATTTTCCTATTTATTCCTTCCCCCTCCCACCACCAGTACACTGCATAAGCTAGACTATGTGAAAAACGGTGGCACTGGGGAGCAAATTGCGTAACTTTTAATCGGCAATTAAGGAGTAAAAGGGCGTTATAGTATAAGGAAAATCCTCAGATTCTTAATTTTAAGAATATCTGATCTGTCTTGTATCCTTTTCTTTTTCTTTTACTCATGTGCTTATGCATTGAGAAGTTACTGTAATGGAACAAAGACACACACTTAGAGTGTTATAATCTTTTAAAATATATGCTCAAAACTAAATTCCAAACGAAAGCAGGTTACTAAATTATTTAGATCTATAATTAGTGGATGGATTGAATTTTTTTTTCAGGATTTCAAAACCTATATGCTGTAAAGATCTTCTGTATTGTATAGATCAGGGGTGGCGAATCGTTATGGATGAACGTGCCATTTTTGCCAAAAAAAAGTGTTTAATGAAGTATTGAAGTGCCGTCAAATAACTTTGACTTGTGAATATTGGGAAAATAATAAAGTACTAATAACACAAAATTCTATTTACAACGAAAATATATCTTTTACACTGTTTAGTTATAAATGTTTTAGTAATTCAAATTAAAGTGTAACATTAGTGTGACTCCTGTTGTTGCAGATTGGATAACAAATAACTTATATTAGGATTGTAAGATGTTACTTTTTTTTTAATACAGAGGCTGAATTTGAATCATCTGCCAAACGATTTCTAAGCAATTAATTATTTTTTCTGTGGTTCACTTTTTTGACAAGAGGGTTTGTGATTTGTTTAAAAATACTATTTTACAGACGTTCTGAATGCCCCTCTTCTAGAACATGGAACACACACTGCTTTGTCTCCTAATGCCATGTTTCTCGGTCCACCAAATTTGAAATTCTCTGTTACACTTATTATCTTGCTCTTTTTTTTTTTTTTTTGCTGAACTAGCCATGTCAAATAACAATTAAAAATCATAAATATAACTCAGATAAACTTTAAATACAGTTATGGCAATGAACTTGACTATGCTATGCGTAAATAAACTTTACATCGTAAGCAATTGTAGTCTACGACGTAACTAAGGCAAGACAATTGCAAACGAGTGTGGTCCCCTCCCCGCGACCGATCACTCGCGTTTGTTCGTAATACTTCATAGAGAACTTTGAAATTTGGAAAATGCAAACCATTTTGATCATTGGCGTGCCAAAAATATTGTGTCACGTGCCATCAATGGCACGCGTGCCACTGGTTCGTCATCCCTGGTATAGATGAAGGGAAAAGTAAAATAAGAAATAATTTTTATGTTAAGAATATCCACAAAAAGAACGAAGTTAAAACATCTGAATTTTTTATTATGATAATAACTAATTTTAGGTAGTAGCACTTTTTAACACTTATTGCGATGAGAGGACATCTACTAATTAGCTACAAGGAAAATACACCAGGTACATTTAACAGTCTCCTTAATATTCAATTAAAAAAATCTATGGAACCTAAGAATGGTTTTCTTAAATCTCAACAACTCGGGGCTTTTCTTTACAATAACGTGAAACATTCTCCAAAATGTTTGGTTTTAATGCTTTAAGAAAATCTTTCTAGAAAAAACTCTAAGCTCTTTGTACAAGAATGTCAAATCAGGAAATGATTAACCCTTATTCGAGTGCTGTTGGCCACAGAGACCAGAAAAGCCTTTTTTAAATACCCGTACGACTGAGTGGAAGCTTCTTCCAATAGTTTCCTGACTCTTGGTGGTGGGTAGCATGCCACAGTCCAGTCTGCCCTCAACCCTAACCGGACTTGCCTTGACCACCCCGGCTTGTAAGCTTCAGTATGCCCGATAGTGTCATAAATTCGAAGGTGAGTTTTTAAAGATATATTTCTTGCAATCATTCATTTTACTCAAAATAAGTTTGTTCCGTGATATACTACAATATATTTAAATGATGGTCCCATATTTAAAAAAAAAAACTTTATACTACTTGTATTTTCAGCTGATTTTGTCTTGTATGATACTTTGATTAAATTTTCATTTTCATTTTGTGTCAAATTAGCAATTTTGGTTGTTTTAGTTCGCGCTTCATTTTGCTCCTTAAGATATCCGACTACGTTCAGAACCATGATTTTAAAAAGCGCATAAATGGATAATTTTCATGATATTTAGTGTTACTCAGAATAGAATGCATGCATAAAATTGTTTTAAGGACATTTTGACAAAAAAATATTTAAATACAATATTTTGGCAAAAAATTAACTTAGAATAACATTTGTTCAAAATGTTCTCCTTTTGCGAAAAATGCTTCTATTATAATAATATTTTGCCTGCATATAGTTAAGACATCTGTACAGAGGCTCAACTATGATTTTTGAAAAAGTCACATTATTTTCAGAGTTACAACCCATTGAAATAATTATTGGCGTTTTTTCTTAAAATTGCTCCCCTGTGTTTTCGTAAAATATGAATAAACCCACTTCTAAGTTATATATTCCAAAAATTCTAGTTGAGCCTCTGTAGAGAGATCTGAGCTATATTCAGGCAAAATATTATTATAATAGAAGCATTTTTCACAAAAGGAGAACATTTTGAAAAAAGATTATTCTAAGTTAATTTTTTGCCAAAATGTATTTAATTTTTTTTTGTCTTTGAGAAGTGAGCCTGAAGAAAGGTTAGTCATATTACCTCAAAATTTGCTATCGTTATCGTTGAAATCTGTCCCTTTATTTGTTGGATCTATCCTCACATAAGATGTAGTTGTGTAAAAGGACTGAAGACGAAACTTAGCGTTATGTTCCGTCATGTTTTGATATGAATACTATGTCTCTCCAAAATAGAGGCAACGGCTAAATTTACGACCAGAGATACAAGAAATACAGAAAGTTAATTGGTCAAAGTCCATTTGGAAATACATATATTTTTTTCATATAAATTCGACATTAGATATTTACACGAAGTAGAATTTAAAAGTTCCTGGACTGAGACTAAAGTGTTAAAAAAGTATTCCAGTTGAGGTACCATGATAAATTTTCTGTGTTATTACGTTTTCTTTCTTTTCTAAAAAAGGTTTGACCCAAATAACGTGGTCAGGGGCTCTCCACGCCATCGCACTTTTTAGGCGGATGTATTTAGTAACCGGCGATTGAAAAAAATGGCATTTGTTGACTAGAGAATGAATATCGAAGTTTACGATCGCTTGGGGGAGTAAGTGCTACGGAAATTTACAAAATAATAAAGCATGTGTACGGCAGGGATACATTATTGTGAACGTAAGCTTTTGAATTGCATCTACGTTTTAGAGAAGGCAGGGAAAATGTGGAAGACGACGAACGCTCTGGACGTCCGCAAGACTTCCTGCACCGCTGAAAACATCGAAAAGAGGTTTCTGCAGTGGTACATGAGAACATGCTTCAAACAATAGCGCAAATAGCAGAATCATTTGGGATATCCGAGGCTACATGTGAATGGATATTTTCTAAGGATCTTAACATGTATGGGGTGTGTCAACGCATCATCATTCGCATGTTAAGAAGACCAAAAGGTAATCCGAATGGAAATGGCGGGAATCTTAATCACGTCTGTTGACAAAGATACTTCAATACTTGGCAAAACTGTCACTGGAAACAAGAAGAGGTATTTTATGTACTACCCTCATCCCAAGGGAGGATTGACAAAGTGGAAATCACCACAATCTCCATTAAGCAGAAATTCCGCCAAGATCTCTCGAAACGGAAGGTCATGCTAGAGGTGTGTTCTTTTATATCCAGAATATTGTTCATCTGTGAGTTATCTCTGAAGGGCGCATTGTGAATTAGGAACTTTACGTACACATCTTGCATCATTTGCGTGAGTCGATCCGAAAGATGAGACCAAAAAATGTAGGCAGAGGAGTCATGGGTGCTTTTGCATGACAATGCTTTTGATTCCTCCTCCTCCCTGACTTTCTTGCGAAAATGAAAACAACTCTTTTGCCACTTATTCCTTTCTTCTCTGATCTAGCCCCTACAAATCCTGCCTCTTTCCTGAACGGACACGTTGCTTGCAGGATTGTAAATTCTATTTGCAGATGAATTAAAGGTGTATCTCGGATTGTATTAAAGGACATGGCTATATATAAAAATGGATTCTAGAAATGTTTCAATGACCTTTACAAGTGATGGCAGAAATATGTTGATGCTCAAAGATCTTATTTCGAAGTTGGACGTGTTTCAGCAATTTAATTAGTTATATTTTTTAAGCTATAGATTCAGGCCATGAACTTTTGAGTCCCACCACTTATATAAAATTTTAAAATATTCTCAATTTATAATAAAAAAAATTAGTATTAAAATAGTTAATCAGTGTCCGATCCACGGGTCATAGGTTTACTACAATTATTCTACTTGTTCATTTTAACCGGGTATTTATTATCGGAACAAAAAAGGAACATTTTATTTGTTTGTTCTTTTAAACCATATTATTTAATTATAAATAAAAAATTAATTATCTCATAATTACACATATTTTAATTACATTACAATATTTGAATATAAAAAAA
>BMAV01002392.1:0-43622 GCA_019973955.1 Trichonephila inaurata madagascariensis | reverse complement strand
ATATATATATATATATATATTAGTGTTTACAAAAGTCTTTGCTGATATATGGGCTCCTGGAAGCATTTTTAACGGGGAGAATAGATTAAATTTGGGATGTAGATGTTATAAGTGTCACTGCATTCAAGAATGTGAAAACATCATCTCTCAAAGTTACGGTTGCAGAGAAAGAGTCGATATCTTTAAATGGCGACATTTACGTTTGGTCAATGAAATATGATCCTTAAAGTTGTGAGCAACTTAATCCTGAAGTCGCTCCCTCACCTTCTGGCCTACCTAAGAGTGGGGGAGGAATAAAAGCCGAACCACAGAAACTTCCATACTAACAATTATTTGTTTTATTCAAACACACTAATCAACAACAGTTTAACCTTTAAGTGAATGTCCTAGGAGTGATAGGGCGAAAGCAATAAATATTTAGCGAACAAGAGCACGTAATCAAACTAATTTAACCTAATCTATTGTTGACTACAAATCCCCAATCCTCTAATTTAATGCAGTGGCAAACACCACTCTTAATCATAAGCTGCGAAAATCAACTTTACACCATCTCACCTTCTTGACGACTGTAACAGCTTCTCGGCTTCCTCTTCCTACAATTACAAAACTCTGACTTTATACAGTCGAACTAATATACATATCAAGGTTTCTTCTTGAGAGGGATGACTGTGAATCAAACGCGAATGCTAGCCCAAAGATTCCCCAAGAGGATTAGTGAGAATATCGCGTAAAGTTCCGTCACAAAGTTAAAAACAAAAAAAATGAAACTGGAAAATTAATGTAGCATGAAAAATGGTAAGTTCAGGTAAAGGTTAATAAAGTAAGTGAAACAACTAATAAATGATAGAGAAGGAATAGTAAAGCAAATAATTTTACAAATTTTTTATTTATCCGTTTTCAGATGGTAGCACTTACATGGCATAACATTTTTCTCTAAAATGTTTAAATAGTTTTTTAGCATACAAAACTCCGTAAGACTTTTAATAGCTCCTATTTTGATGTAACTAAAATCTACGAATATATTGTTTACTGAGAAAGGAATAAATAGAGAGAGAGAGAAATAACTAAGTCACAGTTTTCTTTTCATAAGTTACCTTAGTTACAATAATTACAAAATCAATATAAAATGATCTCTGAAATATTTCTCAGAATGTGGGGTTTAAAAATTCATAACACCGCATCATTTAGTTTTTCTGTAGTACATAACATCTGCAGGTTTAGCAGTTTTCTTTTATTCTATGCTTTTAAGGTATTTTTAACAGCGAATAATTACTAGAAATATCTTGATTATTTATTCATATTTAAGAAGAAACTGGTTTTTTATATCCGAATCCAAGCCATACTCTAAGTTTACACCAAATTGTTTTTACATTTCCAATTAATAAATGTTCGATACCATTCCAGTTTTCATGTAGCAACTCAGGACATTTACATAATGGTATTTAGAACGTTTACGTTATAGTTATTACATGTATACAATGAGAGAAGGAATACAATGGAAACTCAATCAAAAATATAAAGTATCGAATATTATTTTTGAAATTGTATTTATATTGTTCAGCATATAATGTATCAAATTAATAAAAGAATTGATTAAATAATAATTATCATAATGAATAATAATTATTATCTATCTTTATCTGGCATTGTAGATTGTAAAACTTTTTCACTTGGTATTTTATTTTATTTTATTGTTCTACTATCTATATATATAATGGAAAAAAGCAACTCACACACTCATTATGATATCTCCGAAACTATTAAACCTACAGGCTTGAAATATGGTAGGCATGTTCCTTTTGTAGAATAGAGATCCGCTAAGAAAGGATTTGGGGAAAGTTAACATTTTAAGGGACATTTGCGAGGGCTTAAGAGGCGTTACAGATAAATATCCCCATTTATGAATTATTAGACCTACAGACTTGAAATTCGGTTGGCATATTCCTTTCATGGAATAGATATCTGCTACAAAAAAGGGTTTTTACCGTTGCAAATCGACCCTTAAGGAGCATTTTGAGGGTCTAAGGGACGTTATAGATAAATATTCCCATTTTTAAACTATTAGAGATACAAATTTAAAATTTGGTGCATCTTTATACTTTGAATTTTTACAGTATACATATTGTGAATGAATATAAAAATTAGAAAAGTATTTTTAGCTTTCCCTTTTATTGTACATATGTTTTTTAAAATAATCATTAATTCAATTGAAAGGTAATTTGCTAAATGAATTCAGTAATATTAATGATAGGAAAATGAAACTCGATGACAAATTATTCACTATTTTGACTTAAAATAAAAAATTGCGTTTAACACATAAGAAAATAAATAACTAAATTTTTAAAATACTAATAACTAATATAGTTTTACTATATAACAAATAGTAAAATATATAATTAATAATAAACTATATTACTCATAGTAAACCATATAACTAATAGTTTTACTAATAGTTTCATTAGTGAAGAGAGATAATCTGGCAAAATCAATTAAAACACAAGAAACCTATTTTCATTCGACTTTGGCTTTTATAATTTGTAGATAAAATTAAATTTATAACAAATGTTATATATTAACACTCAATTCATTCATAAAATTACCTGAAGGGTTCTAACAATTTAATTAAGAATTTTATTTTGTTTATTAACCGCTATGAATTTGACAGACTTGAATAAAAAAATTGAAAATTCTCTCTCACTGAATCAAAAATTCACTTTAGTACGCTTCAGAGTCTCAAAGGAATCAGTGCAAATTAGAAAAGAAAAAATTCATCACCTGGCTGAATATATTTTCTCGAAAGTGAGGAAATTTTATTAATTTCATGCAACATTATTGTGGAGTACAGGGTTGTCATAGTTAATTTAGTTATTAAAAAAGGAAAGTGAAACATCTAAGCATCCTCTTTATTTAAATCTTTGATTTTAGATTAATGGAAATATAAACACATTATTTTCATTTTAATAGTAATTAATTACAATGAATGCTCTATAGTTTTAATATTTTCAGATTTTGTTGATCAGAAGGTGATTACTTTTTAACGCTTAAATTATTTATGACGTTAAATCTGTCGAGGCTCAAAAGTCCTCCCGTTGGTGTGGTAGGAAGCTAGGAGAATGCCAACTCAAGGGTCATCCTCAGCACTTGACCATGGTTCAAAATTACAGGTCCGTCACCAAACACCTTCGAGTAGCTGAATAGTACGACGTTAATATTCATTCATTCACTGAAAGTCGATAAATTTAGCCTGCATCAGCCCCTTTACACACCGGGTCTTCGTGGTATTTGGTCTCGAACTTGTAACACGCCGGTCATGAGTTCCTGATCATAACCACTAGATTATCGTGGTCTTAGTTTTTATAGAAACTGATCATCATATTTAATTATAAGTACATAAATCTTAATGTAAATTATAATAAATAAATGGGATGAAAAATAAATAAAGTTATTTAAAATGCCCTCATGAAATGTTTCAGAATCAAGAAATATATTCCTTAAAGTGTAAGGAAATGTATCGTTTTCTTTGTTATGAAGTACTAAATTAGAAATAATATGGGATGTGGAAGCCGTAAAACAATACACTCGTCAAATTTTAGGGTTTTTTTTTCCCATTAAAAGTTGCGTTTATTAAATAACTCTAGAAACACACACATTTATATTTCTAGCTCTAATATCAGGCAAATAACACACAGTAAAACGTATTGTTTAATATTAAAAAAAAAATTACATTTGCTTTAATATGTATAAACACTGAAGGAGTATATTTAAGAATTTTAAAATCAAAAAATAATTATCAAATATTATAAACTGTAAAAATTCTTATCCATAAGGTGACCAAACGTCCTCCTTTAGGAAAGACAGTCCTCCTTTTATAGGTTCTGTCCTTCCTCGAAAAGTGTCCTCCTTTTCAATATTTTAAAATTGCTCTGTTAATCTCTATTTTCAGAGATGAAACAAACATGCTTCCAACATGTCGAAGAATGGTCTCAAACAAATATCTTAGGACAGTGCTTCTCAAACTTTCAATACTCGCTACCCAATATTCAATCATCATTTTCATCGTGCCCCCCTTCATACAATAACATTGTATTGAATTCAATAATACAATAATTTTACACTAAAGCTACAATGCGACTTTGACTTCTTATGTGCCACCGACGTATATAAACGTCTCGCTCAGCCAAAACATTAATTTTCTGGACGTATATAAACGTCTTTCCGAAGTACGGTCGTTCCTGTGCACTGCTTTTCATAAAATTATTCCTAAGGCCTTGGAACACAATAAAAGGACCTTGACAGTCTTTGCAAATGATTTACTTATTTCAGAGGATTTTGCTTATTTCTTCCTTTCTCCCCGAAAAATACTCGTCTACATTGGAAAACCGTGGCATTGGGCAGCGAACCACGTAACTTTTAATCGGCAGTTAAGTAAGTAATTATAAACCGTACAAATCATCAAGATAAGTGTTAATACAAGCCCATAGAGTCACTGGTAGTTATCAAACTTGTTCTTAACTTAGTATTGTTAAATCAATAATAAAATGCATTGTACAGTACAGATACTTTTTTAAGTGTATCATATCAGTGTATTTTATATTTTATTATGTCAGAAAGTACTTTGTTTGCTTACTTTCAGTAAATTTATAATTTTTGAATAACCTTGCGTTTTCAACTTTTCAATATGCTCGTGCCCCCTCGTAGAGTTATCACGCCCCTCAAAGGGGGCGCGCCTTACAGTTTGAGAAACGCTGTCTTAGGAAAAAATAGTTTTCCATGGTGTTTTTGATTTTTAACCCCAACGAAATTGGGAAATTTTTAAAACTGTGTTGATCTTTTATCAAAAAAATCCCTGATATTAAAATCGTTGATTTGGGTTTGTTTGATAAAATTTGGGAAGACTGAATTAAAATTTAAATTATAATAAATTGAAACAATTGAACTTTAACTGCTAAAATTGATAAAAGATGGGGGGAAATATTTAAAAACCTTTTAAAAATTTAAACATTCCATAAAAAAGTTATTCTTTTTTTTAGTTGTGCTGCCCGGGAAACCCAACCCAGCACCAAAGTTTTTTTTTCAGTTGGTAATGTTTTTTTTGTAAAATGACTAGTGAGAAATAAAAAATTGAATGTTATTTTAAAAGGGGGTGCCCCGAAAAAAATTCGGGGTATGAAAGGATTTTTTTGGGTCCGAATTTCCTAATTTTTAAAAAAATGGAATTTGAAAAAAAAATTTTCATTCAATGGGGAAAAAATAAAAAAAAGATAAAAATTTTTAAAAAAAATGTAAAAATTACCGTTTTTTTGTTTTGAATTAAAAACTTTTCCCATATTTTTAAATTGAAATTTTTCAAAAATTTTTTCGTCCCCCTTTTTCTTTTGAAAAATTTTTGGTCCCTTTAAATATTATCCATATAAAAAATTTTTAAATTACGGGGTACCCAAAAGGATAAATTTCTTTTTTATAGCTTGTTATTAAATGTGAAAATGAACCAAAAGGAAAAAAAACAAATTTAAAAAATTTTGATTATTATACCTTTTTTAAAAAGAACTTTGTAATGTTATTTTTCAAAAGAAAAATATTTAAAAGAGTCCTTACTATAGTAATTAATATAAATAATGTTTTATCGTTCGAAAAGTTCGTTGTTTTTAACCCCCAAACCCCCAAATTTAAAAAAAATAAAAACCCCTTCGATTTAAAAAGTATTTTTCGATAATTTCTTTTTTCAAAAGGATTTTTGTATTTTTTCTCTCTTTCTTTACCCTCGTTTAAAACTTTTTTAAAAATTTTTTTTTAAATTTAAAAACTTCAAAAAATAAAAAAAAAATGTCATTAACAAAAAAAAAAAATTCATTTTAAACTTTTTGAAGTTTCTTTGAAGGGAAAATTTTTCCGGGCAAAAGCAATTTCTTTAAATTTACAAAAAGGAAAAATACATGAAAGGAACAAAAAGGATCTGATTCTATGTTGGCTTTATTTGATGAAATTTCTCATCGCCAAATGGCGACAAATGGCAAACATATCCGGTGTTAGGCAGTTCTCCCTTTCAGAATGGGTAGAACTTTTATACCGCCAACATCTCCCCGAATTTTTTTTTGATTGGGCGCCCTAAACAAACGTGTGCGTGAAATATTATTTGAATAAACATTTTAAGTACTTATTCAAAAAATTTGCCCAACATTTTTTAAAAATAATTTTAAAACCATGTGATTTTAAAAAATTTTTAATTTATTCGATACACAAAAAATTTTTTTAAATAATAACAACGTGTTTTTTTTGGACATGAGTTTTGTTTTTTAAGCTTCATCTTCCACAACTTTTGAGGTCAAAATTGAAGGTAGGAAGAACTTAATTTAAATTTTTTCTTTTAATACAAAATTTAGAAAATGAATTTACTTTTTTATTTTTTTTCCAAGATAAAATTAAAAAAAGTGAATATAGGGCCCTTGGGTTTTTTTGGTAAAAAAAAGAAAATAATTCACTTGTTAAACATTTTGAGATTTTTTTACTGTGTTAAATATTTTCTTTTTAAATAAACTGAACATTGAAACTTATAAAACAACATAAACAACCTCAAAATAACTTTAATATATGCATTGAGAGGAATATTTAATTACTTACATAAAAAATACGTTGATAAATATCTATTTATAAAATACACCTTGAAAAAATTTAAGTATTATGTATGGATTTTGTTTAATGCAGATGATAAAATTATTATTTCTGTTTAATATGCTTTTTTTCTAATAGTTGCAACAAAATTTTTATAAAATTATTTGTAGCAGATTCTTTGCCTAAAGTTATTAGACAGTTTATTAATAAATAGTATGTTATATTTTGTGAAAAGCACATCTTGATATATATAAAATTTCATAATGATGGCAGGTAAATTCTATGGATGACAGTAAATAAAAGTTTTTCAATTATATTTTATTCTTAAGGTTATTTAACAAACTAAATTGATTCAACAAAATTGAAAATTCATTTATTTGTTTGAATTTGAATCTTTCTAAAGGAATTCCATTATATAACCATTTAGAAATGATTAACTAGTGAATTAATTTGATATCTTGAATTTAACTGAATGACTAATATTCAATTTCAGTTCTTTATAATGAAATATTTAGTTTGTCACCTTTTGTTGCATTTTCTAACTAGATACAGATTTTTAACGCCTGTCACTACTACTAAATGACCTATTTTGTGCTATTTGCTTATGGATATGCTCAAGCAAAGTTATGATACAAGACGTAACGTGCAATAAAATGTTAAACACACGTCATATAGAATTTCTATTTAATTAAAGCATAACTATATGAGTTTAATTCGATGATATTTTTTTATTTCATCTTGTTTATTTTGCGAGCGTATTATTCGTTTTAGAGTTAACGCTAAAATTATTTATCCAAAGGAAAAATAAAGATAAGATTTATTTAATTTACTTTAAGACTCAATATGAATTTGACATATACTATAATAATTAAAAAAAAAGTTGTTCAACTATTGATTGTTTTATTTAGATGTATAATCTCTAAATATGACGTTAAAAATAATTCTCATATTTTAAAAACTTACAGATTTTATAAAATTATTATTCACTTTTAAAAACATTTTTGATATATTGGTTTATATTGATAACATGTTTAACCACAGCTGATACATATATAAGATCAAAATATACGATATTTAAAAATTAAAATAATAATATTTTTTTAAATTTATAACAGTTTTTATATAATTGCTATTTATTTTTAAGAAACATATATTTTTGATAAAAGACTTAAGAGCAAAAAAGACTGAATTAAAATCCCATTCAAAGTACTTTTTAATATTTTGCATAAAATCAATGCAGCATTTATCAATCAGTATTCCATTTGACCTACGAAATATTATTTCATCCATGTCACGGGTGGAGTCAATTCATTTCATGGAAATATATTCCCCTTAATACATGGAACATTCTTAATATCCAACTCTCAAGTGTGGAATCTTTATTCAAGTTACACTAAATTTGCCTGAATGAGTTCCGCTTCGATAAGTGTTTACATCTGGATCGATTTCCATTACTCTCACGTTGAAAAGCTGTAATGAACACTTAAAAGTAAAATTGTGAGGGTTACTTCCTTCTTTATTGGGGTAATTTAGTTCCAGAGTATCGTCAAGTGGCATCTTGGCAAACATATTAAATCTGCACTAGCTTGAAGCACTTTAAATCATATTTAGTAAAAGCATCAAATAAAGTTTGATGGAAAATACCTAAATAAATTCCTAAATTTGTGTAGCGTTACGAGAATTTTAAAAATCAAAATATGAAACAAAATTATCATTCGTATTTTGTTTTCATTTTTATAATACTAAATTTAACTTTTTTTCTCCAAATACATGCTGTTCATTTGGATTCATGTAATGTTGTTATCATTTTCTTCATTCAAAACAAAAGAAAAATTATTTTTTAAATAATTGCTAAATGTTTATAAACAAAAAAATTTAAAATATATATATAACTAACAAGTATATTTTGTAAAGGGTGTCACGAAACTCAACGGCAAGCGGTTACAGGATGAAAGTGGGTGAGGAGATAATTTCAGTTCAGGGAAAAATAAATAAAATATTTTCATTTTCACTTGGTTAAGTGATGACTTGTATACTTTTGAAAATATGGGAAATTGACTCAATCATATCTTTAAGTACCGTTACCACACATTTCACACAATTTTGCCGTAATTTTTTCATTAACATGACCTTACATAACCTCAGTGACATAATGTACAACTCCGCATCGTAGGGGAGTAGTAGGATTCTAGGGGACCTAAAACCTGACTTTGCAAGGAGACCCTAAAATTCTCCACTACGCCACTGCTTTACCTTGCTGTTAGTATAGTAATATACAGTTGAACCTCTTTATAACGAACTTCTATATTGCGAATTTTTCTATATAGCGAACTTTTTCCTGGAACCTTGAACATTTCCCGATTTTCATCGTCAAATAACCTCTCTATAGCGAAGTGCATTTTCTATAAAATGAACTTTTCTTCTGTGATTAAATTTTTGTTCTCCCAATTTTCAAAGTATTTCTGAACATTCAAGTTATTCTCCCTTTAACACATTTTTCGGTGGCCATAAATCGTGTGAATTAGTTTTATTAGATCCTAACTCTCCGAGAGCAATAGAGTTCTGGACGTTTCATCCACCTTTAACCCCCATTGTCCAGGCCACAAGAAACATTTTCTATATCCTCATTCACACTCAGTGAAGTTGTCCCGTATTCTAGTTAAAAAATAATGTAAGCTTAATATTATTTGTATGCTTTAAATTAGAAAATGTCCTTAAAATTCATTAATTTTATTATAAAATTATTTTCTTAAAATTGAAAATACAGTTTATTCTTCAACATTCTTTTTTCTTGTTTCCTTGCAGTCTTTCTTTCTTTTTTTATGGGTAAGGTATATAAAATAAACATATATTAATTTTTTAAAAAAGATGTGAAAAATCACTTTGTTTAGTACATAGTGTTTATTAATTTAAAAATTGTTTTATTGGGGTTTATAAAGTATATTAAAAGATGAACCTCTATAGAACGCATTTTCCTTGTAACGAACTTTTTCCCGGGATTTAGCTACTTCCTTATATAGAGGTCCGACTGTATCTAGCAAAAATGCTCGATTAGTTAAAAATAATACAGTTAGGATCAGGGTTTGAGGAAAAGACATCACTTAACTTTGATGATCTATAAATAGAAAAAAAACATAGCATGAATACAAATTGTTTTAAAAGAGAATCCATTTAGATAAAAATCCAAAATGGTACAACACTTGTTACTTTTCTATCAATAAACAATATTGCCATTTTTTGTTTTGAAAAAACATCTTCATTTTAAAAACCAAATTACGAAACAATGCTTTTGTTCTGAGGAATGGGAAAACGAGAACATGTATGGTGGTCAATTAAAAAAAAAAGAACAGAGCGAGGGGGAAAAAAAGAGAGATAATGACGCTATCTGAGACAAGTGAGACGAATAAAGACTTAGAAGGCAAGTGACTGTTACCAATTTGTGCAATTACATCATCTTTGTTGTAACATTATCATTATGATGATGCTATTATTACTGGTATGACTGCTCCTCTTTCATCCCTTTCCCATTTAATGTTGTTTCCGGACTCGCTGTATACAATGTAATGTAAAAAAGTAAATTCATAGAAATATATATTTCGCAACATATGTGTTGAATTTCTTTCCAGAAAACTGTTAAGTTTATCCCTTATGTGTCACTTTTTGCCCAAAATGTTCCCAATAAAAAGGCACATTTTTTATTGCATGTAACTAAGCATAATACTTCACAAAAGAGGAAAATGGAGGAATTTTATTTTAATTTTAAATTTTAAAGCTTTCGCATAATTTATTTTATAATTGTGGAACACAAAAAACCTTAAATGTTTGCTTTTTATTAATACACTGCATGCTGTGAAAAATGATTCATCTATCTTAAGAGAATTCATCTCCTACTTACTGAAAATTTTGACGTTCGTAACTTTGTTTCAAATGATTGAGAATTTTGTGTGTGTATGTATGTGCGTGTGTGCATATGTATATTGTTACGTTGATCGCGGGGTTCTAGGATGTTATGCAAATCAGTCACAAAGTACGAGACAGTTTTTTTAGAGCAATGAGAACTTATTATCAGAAATCCAATCCTTTAAATACAGGATTCAACAGCAATATTCGCAGAATAAATCTCAGATGGCCTTTACACCTTCAGCAGCACTCAAACACAATAATCAACGTTTAAAATACACGTATGTAAAAGATTATTCACAAGCATAGCCGAGCTAATCGGTAATCACGGTCGAGGCAAGTTTAATAATCGCTAGTTGAAATAAGACTGACTCATTTCGACCAAGACCGCTCTATTTATAGACCCTTTCAGGGGGCTCACCTTACTTAGGTGGGTACGGGTGTCACAATCCCGAGGTACCTTAGTGACCTTTTCCTTTTCCCAAGGGGTTTACTATCTTTGGTAAACACAGGGGTCACGACCCCGGGGTACCCCAGTGATCCTTCTCTATTTTCGACCCTCCATCTTGTCATCCAATTTCTTCTTTTCCCGTCCAGACCACAGACCTATGAATGTTTGGCGCAGTATAGCCAAAACTGGCTCTTGCGCCATAAAACACCAAATTTAACTCAACTCAACTCAACTCTATTTATAGACCCGGCGGAAACTTCCAGAAAGATCCACTTGCGCCATGGAGCGCGTGAAATTAGTAGATTTGTTCACAAATTTCTAGAAAAATCCAGAGGGTCCCGAACTCGCCAACATGGTCATCAATGTGGCAAAAATGGTTGCCAAATTGGTGGCCAACTTGGTCATCAAATACGATGCCAACTTGACTCTATCGCCAAGACCTCGCGAAGTTAACAATGAATTACCATTATAACCTAAGGTACGGCGGTGTTTGTGAATATTACAATTTTAACATAAAATAAATATAACATTGAATAATATAAATGCATTGCACATCCAAATACAAATTTTGTACACTATTTACACAAAATTCGTAACAATATATATATGAACTTACAATACAAAGCATGACGTAAAAAAAAAGTCTTAAATTGGAGTAGGGACAGACATGATATCGGCTGTTTAGGATTATTTTTCGTTTTTTTATTTCTTCTCAAGCAAGAAATTACACATTGCATTTCCAATCCAAGTGTTTTATAGAATATTTTTAAAAAGCTAAATTCATGTCTCCAAAAAAAAAAATCACGTTCATCACAAAGAAAAATTTCGGATGAGAAGTATTTCAGTGACATGGACAAATTTCTTCGAAATGCTTTGTTATTTTTCATTAATTGTTTTGAGTATAAGATTAACTTAATATTAAATAGTTTCTTTCACCTCTGTCACTATCATCTTTTACAAAAGTGAATGAGTGTTAATTTATTTAACTCTATAAGGTAACACGAGAGCTATTGGCGGAATGTCCAAAATAACCGAGCTCGCCTGAAGAGAGCTTAGAGCTGCAAATCGATCCCTGGGGAAACACAACCACCCTACGTCTAGTCTTTATCGAAAAAAATGAAAGTTTGTGAGAGGTTTTCACCTCTTTCTTGGGTACCTATATAAGTGGGAGGTAGGGAAGAAACACTCGGCATGATCCAATCAATCTATTTACTGATCACACAATAAAACGACACAAATTCATTTAATAATAGTAAGAGAATGCCTCGGTGCTAACCGTGAAAGTGGAACAACGACGATAATACACGAAAGATTAGGAGACTATTAAACTCGATCCTTACTTTAACTATGATATAATCTATTATCCATTTCAATCTAATATCAATTTAACCTCAGTGAACAATCGTCACCTTAAAGCGTTCTCCTAATAAGTATCATTCACAATAATTCAATAATGATACCTGTCAGTAAAGATCTCACCTTATTTCTAGTTTATCTCCTCCCCCCTACTCTCTATTCTAGCTAGAAAATTTCGACTATATATAGTAAACTTAAGGTATCCGATTACGTTCGAAACCGTGATTTTAAAAGTGCATAAATGGATAATTTTAATGATATTTAGTGTCACTTAGATTAGAATACATGTATAAAATTGTTTTAAGGACATTTTGACAAAATTTTTTTTTAAAATACAATATTTCGGCAAAAAATTAAATTAGAATAATCTTTTTTCAAAATGTTTTCCTTTTGTGAAAAATGCTTCTATTATAATAATATTTTGCCTGTATATAGCTCCAAACTCTGTACAGAGGCTCAACTATGATTTTAGAAAAATTCACATTATTTTCAGAGTTGCAACTAATTGAAATAATTATCGGCGTTTTTTTCTTAAAATTGCTCCCCTCTGTTGTAAGAACTTCGCACCCCCCAGAAAAGTTTTGTGTACCCCCAGGAATTTGCATACTATAGTTTAAAAACCGCTTCATCATAAGGTTATTGCCGTTATATCATATTTTATAAATGAACAAATACTTGAAACTATTAATTCACGCCTATATTCACAATTGATTAGCTGAAAAACCTTTTATAATGAAATTATTCAATTAATGTTATTAAAACTTGAACTTTTAACAAATCTAGAATTTTTTAATAGTTGCTCATACTGAACAAAATACCATGCATCATAATTTTTTTTGAAGACTGTAAAGAATAGTTTATTGTAAAATGTGTTACTTATTAAACGTAACGCATTTTTAAAAACTTTTAAAATTTAGAAATTTTTTTATCTTTGTTAGTGTATAAGAATAAATAATAAATGTTACTGAACTTATTTTAAACAGTAGAACAAATTCAAAAACTGAACAGAAGTCTCATAAAAGAGGGGAAAGTTCCGTAATCACATTTTTTTTTCTTAGTTTTATCAAGTTTCTGCTTATTTCATTTATTCTAGGTACTTAACGACTTAAACTCTTTTATTAAAACCATACGTAAACTGAAGAAATAAATATATATTTTTGACGTTTTTGTATTATAAACACAAGTATCACAAAACGAACATTTTTCCGCCTACTCTATAGTGAAATTCAAATCTTTCAAATATTATTTTTTCTGTTAATGCCACTCACTGCATCTATTTTAATTCCCTTAGGAAATAATATTTACAATTTCTGTTACCAGCCATGTATTTATTTTTCCTTTTGTTTATTTATTTTATTCTAGTTTTTTCCGTACCTTATATTGAAATGCTTATTTAATAAAGCTTGTTTTTATGCGGTCCTTTTAATGCGATTTGTTTCGTGTCATTTTATTTCTCTGCAATCTTTTCCTACGTGTTATATAAATTTCAACGATTTTAGCGCTATTGCAATGTTTTCTATCTATGTACATATATACACTACAAGATGATATATTCATTTATTATAAACAGTCTCCGGACAATGCTCATTCCATTGCTTGCTCTCAACTCGCTGGCAGAAAGCGCTTCATGAAAGACCAAACTTTCAACGGCAGTGTAATTATCAATAATTTGATAGATTATGAAGACGGACAAAACGAACTAGATTCTTTGAGAACGGATAAAATATATGCAGAGGCAGCTTTCAAACTAATTGGAAAAGCATTTTTCATAAGGTATCCGACTACATTCAGAACCGTGATTTTAAAAAAGTGCATAAATGGATACTTTTCATGATATTTAGTGTCACTTAGATTAGACTACATGTATAAAATTGTTTTAAGGATATTTTGACAAAAAAAATTATTTAAATACAATATTTTGCCAAAAAATTAACTTTGAATAATCTTTTTTCAAAATGTTCTCCTTTTGTGAAAAAAAAAATGCTTCTATTATAATAATATTTTGCCTGAATATAGCTCGGACTTCTGTACAGAGGCTCAACTATGATCTTTGAAATATTCACATTATTTTCAGAGTTACAACCAAATGAAATAATTATCGGCGTTTTTTTTCTTAAAATTGCTCCCCTCTGCTGTCGTAAAATATAGATAAACCCACTTCTAAGTTATATATTTCAAACATTCTTGTTGAGCCTCTGTAGAGAGGTCTGAGCTATATACAGGAATAATATTATTATAATAGAAGAGCATTTTTCACAAAAGGAGAACATTTTGAAAAAAAATTATTCTAAGTTAATTTTTTGCCAGAATATTGTATTTAAATAATTTTTTTTGTTAAAATGTCCTTAAAACAATTGTATACATGTATTCTAATCTAAGTGACACTAAATGTCAGGAAAATTATCCATTTATGCGCTTTTGCAAAATCACGGTTCCGAACGTAGTCGCATACCTTAATATATATACCAATTCCGAAGTGAGTTTGAAATTCCAAAAAGAGCTTCGATCATGCGTATCTGGTTATAGTGACACTTAAAGCAACTGACCAACCGAGCGCCATCTCCTAAACTTATCACTTACTTTACTGTGCCAAAAAATAAATCAATTGAAACTGTATCTTCAAGTGACGATAAAGATTTTGAACTAATTCATCACAGGAAGATGCGCGCTTTGGATTACAACGAGTAGCAGTGAATTATGTATGAGCATGTTAAAAACTTCTCCATATATACAATGAGAAATTAAATGATTCTAAAAACGTTTTCATGTGTAATTTAATTATTTATTTTGTTTGTAAGCATCTCTTCTCATAAATTTCGTAAATTATTGACGTATTTTCTAAGCTCGCTATTTTTTTAAGTGCTCTCTCTCTGCAGCATAAAAACAAATTTTCAGTAATATATCGACAAATACGTTTGTTATATGTGTTTATGAAATTTTTGAAATTTTTTTTGTGTTTTTTCTTTTTATGCGGTCTTTAACTGCCGTACAAAAGTAGGTTTTACTGTAATCTCTTTTCTGTTGTCATGGAAATTAGAAACTACATTTGGCTTAACACTTTATGAAAACAGTATTAAAAGAAATATCGTTTTTTCGAATTACAAATTCATGTAATGATACATTAAAATAAAATCATTTTTAATGCAAGTGAAAGTGTAAGAAAAAGAAACGGATTATATTGTTTGGATATTAACTTGATAATATTAAATTAATATCAGAAAAAAAATCTTAAAGAATAATATGTATTTTTGTAAGAATAAAAATACGAAAGTTAATATGTTAATTAAAACAGTTATATATGAATTCGGAATACATGATGTAATTTTGAAAGAAAAATACTTTTTTAAAAGGTACAAAATTAAATATTAATTCCATGACAACTGATAATTATATTATTTTGATATATCTATTTAAGAATTATTTAAAATAATAGCTATATATAATTCCTTTATTAACAAGTGTTATATTTTCACTTAGCTAGTAATATTATGGAAGCAAATATAAATTTTCCATAATTATTTTAGTTTGTTGAATATAAATGAAATAAAATTCACAAATTATATTTTTCCCTCTTACATCGTGTTTTATTTTGCGTATTAAAATTATAATAAAATGATATAATGCCTTGCGGAAGAAAAAAAATCCTGCTGGTATTGAAAACACGTATTTAACTACACGAGACACACACATGAATTTGATAAAGAGAAAATTAGCGAAATCCTAAAGAGAATTTCTGTCTCTAATCTGTTTGCTCGACTGTCTCCTAAGTGAATAGGAAAAATTAAGAAGTAAATACAAAAGGGGTACTCCTTTGAAGATTTTACTAATAAAAAAGTGAAGCATCACAGCAACAGAAGAAATTTGGGAAAAGTCACGTTTATTTGTCAGTTAACTCGGAACTAATTAAGCTTGAAAGCTTGAATTTTCCAGATTTCCATCTTAAATTCCATTAACGGATTACTAAGCATTTCAAGAAAGCTAATTAAAGTATTAAGATCAAGATCAATAATGCACATGACCAGGTTATGTTTAATAACTTCATTCATGTAGTTTTAAAGGCAATATCTCGAAATGGGTCTCTAAATTCACGTTCTTGTGTAAATAATATATAATCTAATAATACTCATATAACAAAATGAAAGGGAAATTTTCACCTATTACGCTAATCAAAAGTGAAATTACAACACCAAAAAAATAATGCAATCATGGTTTCGAACGCATTTGGATACCTCAACAAACGGGTAAGAATAAAGTGTAGTCTGGTCGCATTTCGCATTTTAATTGACTCTGTTTCCTATGTATATAGCTGCCTGTAGCAGTATTATCACCACTTAAGACGGTTATATAATCTACTGCTTACTAGGTGTCTTCGATTACTGTATTGCTGTGTATGATTAAACATAATTGAACTAAACAATACAAAACCAAAACTTATTTTTCGATTCTGTAACTCACTGGTTATCAATATTCATCACTTTCTACGTACACATTTGTAATATTCCAAGCATTAACATACTCATGCATATCTGTTGTTGTTGTTGTTGCTCATGTCACCAGTCTGACATAGTCAGATCAAGGCCCACGAAATTCATTGTGACAATGGGCTAGAAGTACGCCTGTCGTTGGCTTTTAGCCTTGAGCACCATACAGATAACAGTACGATTCAGATCGGAGAAATTCCCGAAGGAACGATAGATGGTGACACCACCTATCTTCCACCTCCACAATTTAGGCATGGAACTGCATTGGAGGGAAATTTTCTCCAGTCCCCTACACTCGTGATTCAGCCCACAAGACTTTCGGACCCACTGATTTAACGAGCACGTGCTCCGCGTGTACTCGGAGGGCATTTGGCGGTAGGAGCATCGAACCCAGGCCTTCCGGTCCGGAGTCCGGTGCTCAAACCTTTAGACTACTCACGGCCTATGCACATCTACTGCAGGTTATTAAAATTTCAAACCCAGGAAAGAAAGTGTGACAGCAGTAGCCTAGTGGTGAAGGTAACGGACCCGTAACCGATTTGTCACGAGTTCGAGCCTAGTACCACTGAAAACCCGCCGTGTAGGAAGGAGAAGCGCGTTAAATCTGTCGAGGCTCAAAAGTCCTGTCGTTGTGGTGAGGAAGTTAGGAGAGGAGAGGTGCAAGTATATTTGTCGTCTTCGACCATGGTTGTAAATTACAAGGTTCGTTGCCAAAAACCCTCGATTTGCTGAATAGTGCTACATTAATATGAGATGACAAAAAAAGACAATGACAGATTTTACTTAAAGTACATGTGCAAAACAATTGGAAGAAATTATTTTTAAATTAGTAGGCAATTTAAGAATATACAGGTTAGAAAACTAATATACTAAAACGTTAGTATGACAAATAACGAAGTTAAAAACGTTCATTGAGTACTTGAAACATAATTAAAATTTCAAATTTATCTTTTGAGAGGTAGAAAATAAAGGATAGAGTTTACTTTTCGCTTGAAGTTCCTCATGTTATGTTTCTGGAAGAAGGAAGCTAGTTTTACGATAGATAATCTAGTACAATGAAAGAGAAGATATTTTTATAGAATATTCCATGAATATATATTTACTCCTAAGGCTTATGTCGGGCATAATTATGTTTTAACTCGAAAATATATTCTAGAATTACAAAAAATAAAACTGACAAATCCACGTGACTGAATTAATAATAATGGAAAAAGTACTATTCCCCTTCCAGAAGGATTTAAATGAAGAAATACATTTCATCGTAACATATAAATATTCAAAGTACATCGAGTAAAATATGGAAATCAGAAATTATTGAAATGAACGCTAGTAACACTAAAATTATTTTCATTAATATACATTGATTTAAGCTCATTATTAATTACAAAATTGTAGTGGAAGATTAACAGAACAAATATATATATATATATATATATATATATATATATATATATATTGATTCCTGTGTTGTGATTGAATTATATATATTTAAATATATATATATATAAACCCTCAGCAAATATAGCAATAAAATAAAAGTACAATTTTTTATTAATCTGAATACATTTATAAATATTATGAAACATCTCAATTTTTTTTGATAAATATAATTATAAAATTGAGATCGAAAATTGCATCTTTTGGATCAATATCCCTTCTGTATCTCAACTTATTTAATCCCTGTTTAACGTTATGTAATTTTTCTTTTTTTGCCTAGAATCAATATTTAAACGATAGTGGACGAAAGCTTAGATTCAGGATAGTATCTTTCATTAGCACTTATGGATTCTATTCAGTATTTAAGTTACATATGCTCTTAAAAATTATCGATTAATATATTATTAAATCGATATTTTCTTTTGAGTGTAAAATTTACTATTCCGAAAACATTCGTGGTGGTTTTTTTAGCCAAGCTGTTTCGGAATTAAAAGCAGATTACTTTTTGCTCACAGAATATTAGTTACTTGTATTAAAGCAGTACTTTTTAAATTGTGGGGAGCGCCCCCTAAAGGGGCTTGACAACCGAACGTGGGGGACGCGATCATATCGAAAAGTCGAAAAAAAAAAGGATTATTTAAAATAATTATCAGTTAACTGAAAATGAACAAAACAAAATACATTCTGACACATTTACATTAATATGATAGACTTATAAATGTATCAGTATATCACAATATATTTGATCATTTAATTTAACAATACTAAGTTATGAACAGGTTTAATATAGTTACTAGTGACTTACATGGACTTGTCACATATACAAAATTATACACAAAATTTAATACTATCTTATTAATTTGTCCGGTTTATAATTAGAGTCGTATTGCAGTCTTACGTCACAGTATATTTTTATTGTGCGGAGGAAGGGGGTGCGATGCAAATTATGATTGAAAATTGTGTAGCAAGCATTGAAAGCTTAAGAAGTACTCTATTAAAGAAAAAAATGAAACCCATATCAAATGGTTTTCAAGTAGTAGTCATGAGTAATAAATAAAATACACTGCCATGAAAATTCCTTTAAAAGTTCAATTTCATTATTTTTTAAAATTTGTTCTAACTTTTTAAAGTATGATTGGAGGGTTAAAGAGTCTGTTAATAATGTATTATTATCACTGACAAACAGTATTATTTTAATACCGTGAAATGCGCAAAAAAAATTATTTTTATATTTTCTTTCTATATATAAAATAAGTTTTTCGTGATGATGCAATGAATTTATTTACTTATCTCACACACGAGAAGAATAATAGAAGCTCATTAAGTCCTGTTCAATATTATGGTTACAATTTAAAGTGCGGAGATGAAGACTTTAAATTTATTTCTTCTTGCTTACAATGTATTGAAACAAATATATATATAACTACGCAAGACTTGTAAATTACAGTTTTACAGCTTGAGTAATAGCTATGAACAGTTGTTTAATGTGTACAGTGGGTGTTAGTCGTCATCAGGACGACCAGGGATACATTCCCCCTTCTAATGTATATAAAATCATTTCTAAAACATATATTAAGTTTCATGAAAAACATAACGTTTAATAAACAAGAATAGATTAAAGTAAGTGGTATATATATAAATAAGTTTGTTGCAAAGTTAAATTTAACGTGATTGGAATAGGATGTAATATTGTCCCTCGTTGGCGTGTTTTGGGTTGAGATTAGAAAATCTTTGCCAAATTCTGATCCTGCATATTTTTAATTTCCTTATCAGATTATTCAAACCTTGAACTCTGACGAACTAGAGATCAAAATAAATTTTATAAATATTGTTAATTTTTAAGTACAATAATCATTTACTTACCACTAATTCCAGTTCGGAATCATTGTGCGATTTATTCCAATCATACAAAGCCGTACTTCTTTTTTAAGGTCTTGCAACCTTGTTCAAAAATCAAGAGAAACAATTTACAGCATTTTATTCAAACTTAAAAATAAAAACAGGCATTAAAACTTGCATAAAGGTTGCATTTTTGTATCGTATATAAATAAATGAAAACTTTGCTACACAATTTATTAAGGAGCATTTGTCCGTATTAGACTTATCAAAGCTATGCATCTGATTCTATTGCAATATTATCTGGTCCTATCATTTTGGATTGCAATTTTTATCTTTCGTTATCAGAGATTGGTCTGTACGGAAATTTTCATCCAAGCGAAAACACATCTGTTCATTAGTCTGGGTTGGAGATTACTTTTCTTCATTCATTATTACTTTTCGGAGTAAGGCCTTCTTTTTTTCCCCCAATGTTTTATTTAGTAACATTTTTTTGAAGAAATTTTTCTGTATTAAATGAAAGATAAAGATTCTTCTAACCTTTTTTGAATTACTTTTCTATTATGGTCAAAGATATATAAGTTTAAAGGAAACTTGGTCCGAAGAAACAAAATAAGAAAAATAACGTGTGAAAAATACCTGTTTGAATTTTAGAATTCTTTTCGTTTTAAAAGTATGTGAATAAATGTATGTAAACGAATTTGTAATTTACAAGCAACTAAAATATCAAACATAAAAATGCATACAAATACTAGATCATTTATAAAAGTGTTGTTTTAAAATACGTTTAATTTCATGTAAAATGTATTGAATTGTTTAATTTTAATTTAAAAAAATAAAATGTACAAATTCCTAAGAAAATAAACAAAATTAGGAACACACCCACAGATAGATAGATATAGAAATCTAGCTAGATAGATAGACATAGATAGAGAGAGATAAATGGATATAGATAGATTGATTGAGAGAACTAAAATTTTAGGCTTAAGTGTTTTCAATCATGGTTTCTATTCTTCAGTTTTTCTTGCAATATTATATGTAAATTTCCTGCTGAAGGGGAAGATTAGAATCCTATAAAGCAAGCTTATCCCTACCTCACAGCTCTAAGTCAGTGACTGCCTTAGAAAACGTAATGGTTTTCCATTTGGGTCACCTGATTCCTTTTCATTTATGGGTTTTTATTCTTAATTCTCAATTTCAGAATTTAAGCTTCCTCTGTTTTGTATGTTTTTTCTATGTTTCTTTATCTATTATTTTTCAATTCCTACTATTAGCTCTCACGCTCTATATATCTATTTATTTATTTATCTTAGTGGAATTTTCAATTGTTAATAAAATACATTTTAAAGTGCTCAATTGAGCTGAAATTTTATATTCATGTTTATTTTGGAAAGCACAAGCGCAGTAATTTAATTATAATTAATAAAAATTAATTCATTAATACGAATTATTCAATGAATTACAAATCCAGTCACGTTGGCATCATTTGTGGCGACTTGTGTCAATACTTGAAAAGGTTTTTTTTTCTCATTTTTTAAAGCATTCAGTTGAACTGAAATTTTATATACACGATTGTTTTGGATGACAATACCATACTTTAATGATAATTAATAAAAATTAATGACAATTTAATGTTGTGATTCTGTCATATGTATATACATATTTATATTAATTGTAACTATTAAGCAAAAAGTAGCTAAAATAAAAATTGTCTTTGTTGATCTAAGTATAATTGACTTATATATATATATATATATATTAAATTACTTGTTCTATTGTTTATTTACTACTATTATCGTAACATATATTGTTTCTTTTTAGAAAAATTATAATAACGTTTGAAGTATATGAAAAACATGATTTATGTGGTTGTATTAGACGAATTTATTTATAAATGATATTTTCCAGGTCAAAAATAATGGATGGCTTATGATCTAATTGAGATACGTTCCGAATATTGCCATAGATGATTAAAATGTCTTTATCCACCTTATAGAGACAGATGGGCCTAGTAATGAATTTTGTATTCATGTAGGGAGAAAGCGCAGGTAGAGATAATGAACTCAGATCACGTTCTATACTTATTGTAAGGGCGATTGCATGTTACACCAACCAGTAGAACATTTCCTCAATATGAATTCTAATCATCAAATGGTGTAATACGTGAGATGTTTTATAGAATGGAACTTAGTAAACTTCGATCATTCTGTAAGAGCCTAAAATACTCCTACTTGTTTTTATAAAGTTCTGAATTTGGGTTAACATTAAAAGAAGTTGTGTAAGAACAAAAGCATGTAGAATTTTTTTATAAGGTGTATCATATGTTTGCTTTAATATTGATACATAGTATTCGTAATCGATTAATTAAGGGGAATATAAATTCTTTTAAAGTATCCGACTACCCTAAAATCATGATTTTTTTCGGAAATTGTTAAATTTTTCTTATGATTTATTTTATAGGCCATCTTATTATATTAATAAAAGTACCGTTTTTTTATTTTCTATTATCTATAACAAAAACTGCAGGTGTTTTATTAAAAGTGGATGCCATAACTTTACACAAGATGTCAAACTTAAAAATGCGTTTTATTCTAAATGTTTTTTTTTTAAAAGCTCAAACAGGGACGGCGATTGCTCAAAAAGTTTTGACAATAACTTAAGGAAATTTTTTGTGTATGTTCTGTATAACAGTAGAAGTGTTTTGACCTTCAGATTTATCAATCACTGTTTTATTACAAAATGTATTGTCCTTTATGTGAATATAATCACTGTTTTTATAAGCAATTTCATATAATAACTAAGAAAAAGTGGTTTAGTTTTTGTAAAAATTAAAATATCTTTTATCCTGAAGGTCATTTCAAACATGAATACCAAATTAACTCATCAAAATTGAAAAATTGAGAATTTGTTCATTTACTATTTCTACAGAGTGGGCCCCGTTTATGGAAATTTTTGTACATTTTGACCAGTTTTTTCCCATTTTAATAATAATAATTTTTTTTCTGTTTTAAATTTTAGGATTTTGTACTTAAAACATGCTAAATAAATCTAAAAATCACAAAAAAATCTCCATATCTCCATTTTTACAAAAAAAAGTTGTCGCAAGTAGTCGGATACCTTAAGAATTTACAGTTAAAGATATTTGGATTGTGAATTTTTAATTCTACTAAATAAAATGCTAAATTCTTCTTCAAGAATTATACTTGAATACTATGCCTTCAATTTATTCAATTCTGCTTCTGAAGACTCTTAATTAAAAGAGATTGATCTCACTAGTGGGACAACATCTGAGTGTTTTTTAAAGTATTTATATTGTTATCAATCACATCTTTAGCATCCTGTGGGGGGCCCACATTTTTCAAAACACTTTTACTAATTTTATGTTCTTCCCTATATTCTATATAATTTTGGGAGGGTCATTCATTTGGGACTATTTTGTACATGCATTACGTTTAGTATGTAAATAAAGTATCTTCTCGGAGGGTTGGTTCGCAGCTCGAAACCCTTTGGGTGAGCTCGATTTTCCCGAGTAGGTAAAAAGCTAAAGAATCTTCTTTTAGTAATGGTGTGGTAGTTGAAGATGTATATCAAGCTCCAAAAAATTTCCCAAACAATTTACTGCTTGTTTAAAATTATTAGGTTTTCGTGTTGTCCTTCAGAATGTAATGACAATAAACCCCATTAGGATTTGGCTGTGGATTTTAGTCTGAGAAATAAAAGAATTAAATAGTCTGTTCATAGATATAAATCTATCAATTATGCAAAAACTTTGAAAGAGCATGTTTTTGTGTTTCAAAACACACTAAATCAGAAAATTTAGAGCATAATAGTTAATCGTATCAAATACCTGAAACAGTTATTGAAAATAGAGTTTCAGGTAAAATTAATTACGGAAAAAATAATTCGTAGAATGGATTAATTTATTGCAAACCAGAGTAAATATTTTAGAAATACTAAAATGAATAATTTCGTTAAACTTACAAATTGCAAATAAAACTACTTAAATATATATGTATAATTCCACTAAAAAACTATTTTGTCTGGTAATGATATTTAAAATTTGGACAATAGTAACATATCCTTTTCGTCTAAGAGATTGAGCTAAAACGAATTAATGGGAAAAATTTATTAAATCGTAAATGAACTGTATTTAAAATTTAAATTTAAATAATCTCCCGGAGACAGCATTAACACAGTCAGCAATCTTAATTAATCGTTTAATTTTTTTCCACAAATAGCAAAATACATGTTTATTTTACTGATTTTATTAAGGTAACATAAAAATGAAAAAACTTACTCTCATAACAATTCAATTTATTCGCAAACTGACTAATATGTAAAATGAACCGTCTATTTCTCTGTTCTGACAGTCTGTCAAGGTAACCATGGAAACCTCACCGAGAATTTAATCTCGATCTAAGACTGTAATTACAGAAAATGTTTAAAACGTGGAAAATTTAAATTATCTCTTTACCCAGTGAATTTCTACTGTCAATGAAATATTTAATTAAAACTTTGTAATACATAGATAAGTTTGATAAATTATTTTATTCACCAAAAGTATGATTAGAGTAGATTTAAAATACCAGGATGCTTTCATAAGCTTTGTAAAAAAAAGAGTAGAATGGATAAATCACCAATTTTTAAGAGATTAGAAAACAAATAAAAATTATGAGTTCTTTGTTTAAATATATATCTGAGGGAAGAAGCAAACTTTTTTTAATTTTTTTTTATTAAAGTTTTTATTTTTTTAATTTGATAAGACTTAATTTTTTTTAACTCCAAAAGTTAATGCATTAAAGGTTAATAAGATGTTTTGCAGTCTTAGAAATCTATTTTAACAAATGTGATAGCTATATTGTTAATCAATATAAAATCTAATATAAATTTAAAATTATTTCTTTCAAGTATATAACCTAGAATGATGTTTTTAATGAAAAAGAAGTATTTGTGTAGCACTCTAGAGCAAAATAAGACTATATGCAGAAGTTATTACCTCTTAAGTTAGAGTTACATAAAAAGGGCGCACTATAAAGCGAACTACTAAGGCTATTCTGTCAGAGCCGTGACCTTGACCACTAGGCTACCTTATTACCTCTTAGAATCCGTTCCTAAACATGTAATTTAAGTTTTGGGGGGAAATGTTTTGCGCGAATGATTTCAAAACAAAGAACAAAGAAGACAGAATTTAGAAATAATGAGGGTTTTAAATGAAAAACACAACAACATGCAATGAAATAGAAAAGTTCTACTTGCACGAACGTAACATTCGTTTTTTAAGTTGCTCATTAGATAAAAAATTTGGCTGAATCAAAAAAAATTTGACCATCGGCAAAAAATGAAAAATGTTTTTTCAGAACATAAATTTTATAATAAACTAAACTTAAAACTGAATATGATTTTCTAAATGAGTGTTTTGAAGAATTATCAAAAAGAGAGAGAGAGAGAGAGACACACTGACACGTAGAGATTTGCTACAGGTTTCTGTATTCCAACAGTCTCCAACATCCCACCCGCCCCCTGTGCCCCAGCATTTCCCACCTCGTTTTATAGCCGCCTTTATCTGGAGAAATTCCGGTCTTAGCAGAAAACGAACTCAACAGCGCTGCCCTTTATAGAACAAGCGTCGCAGACACAAGCGTACCCATACTTTTGTTGGTGATTTCCTGGTTCAGTCACAAATGATGATGATGATGAGTCAGTGTTTTATGGCGCAGGCCCGTTTTGGCTATACCCCGCCCAAAAATTCATAGGTCTGTGGTCTGGACGGGAAAAGAAGAAAGGAGAAATTGGATGACAAGACGGAGGGTCGAAATAGAGAGGATCACTGGGGTACCCGGTCGTGACACCCGTATTTACCAAAAAATAGTAAACCCTTGGGAAAAGGAAAAGATCACTAGGGTTTCCGGGTTGTGACACCCGTACCCACCTAAAAAAAGTGAGCCCCGAGGGGTGGTTCAGTCACAGAAATAATTGCTTGTATTGTTCAGTAGCTACATTAACACCGGGAGTCCACAGTCTCTAATAGGGCCACCTCCTCCATATTCGCTAGATGGGAGGATAATAGTTTAGCAGTAAAATTACTGTTTCGGCCTTGAAAATTTTGCTTCTCCGGGATTCATCTAGTATATTTTGATTTCGGGTTGTTATAAACATCCACTTTTCATGTGCTGTCACGGTTTCCACAAGGAATCTTTTTTTATATCGCCCGTGTGTAGCAGAATCGGCATTTCAAGAAACACTTATCATTATTCTTTTGGTTCAATGCATGTGAACTCCGTCTTCTTCCTTCTGAATGTTTATCATTGAGTATAAGATTCGAAATAATTTTTTTGATATTTTTAACAGTTCGACAAGTTCTTTTGCATTTAAGATACATATTCCTTGTGGTCAGAGCTTGTAAATCTTCTTATCTAACCTTTAATGGAGCAGCTTTAGTTTTCGATCGCTAACACCAAAATTGCCATGTTTACATCTAAACTCAAAGTGTTTTATCTGTTCTTTCCTTTGAAAGGAATAGATTGATTGACATGATTTTCCAGCACTTGTTTTGGTGAAATTCGCTACGAATTCAATGGCAAATAAATGATTTATCGTATTTCTTTCAAAATTTCAATACTTTCAGTTTTTGCAAAGTTTTTGTGTTGCTTTGAACCTATTCCTATCTCTAATACAAACGCAGTGCTTTTATGGTATGCTGTTTTTCATCAAATATTACACCAAACTCGCCGTACGACCTTCATTACACCCAATATAGTTTTATTTAATTGTTTTTAAAAAGTTTCCACTTCAACATTTGCCTTTTCAGATCATTCAAAGAATTTTTTTCTCAATAACATATGACCATTGGTGATATAATACCCTGTGAAAATATTCGACATATTTTATTATTAATTTTAAGATTATTCGGTCATCTGTTCTCCAAATTTACAGTTGCCCAAGTAGTCGGATACCTTAAGAATTTACAGTTAAAGATATTTGGATTGTGAATTTTAATTCTACTAAATAAATGCTAAATTCCTTCTTCAAGAATTATACTTGAATACTATGCCTTCAATTTATTCAATTCTGCTTCTGAAGACTCTTAATTAAAAAGAGATTGATCTCACTAGTGGACAACATCTGAGTGTTTTTTAAGTATTTATATTGTTATCAATCACATCTTAGCATCCTGTGAGGGGCCACATTTTTCAAAACACTTTTACTGAATTTTATGTTCTTCCCTATATTCTATATAATTTTGGGGAGGGTCATTCATTTGGGACTATTTTGTACATGCATTACGTTTAGTATGTAAATAAAGTATCTTCTCGGAGGGTTGGTTCGCAGCTCGAAACCCTTTGGGTGAGCTCGATTTTCCCGAGTAGGTAAGAGGCTAAAGAATCTTCTGTTTAGTATGGTGTGGTAGTTAGAAGATGTGATATTCAAGCTCAAATATTTCCTAAACAATTTACTGCTTGTTTAAAATTATTAGGTTTTCGTGTTGTTCTCTTCAGAATGCAATGACAATAAACCCCCATTAGGGGATTTGGCTGTGGATTTTAGTCTGAGAAATAAAAGAATTAAATAGTCTGTTCATAGATATAAATCTATCAATTATGCAAAAACTTTTGAAAGAGCATGTTTTTGTGTTTCAAAACACACTAAATCAGAAAATTTAGAGCATAATAGTTAATCGTATCAAATACCTGAAACAGTTATTGAAAATAGATGTTGCAGGTAAAATTAATTAATTACGGAAAAAATAATTCGTAGAATGGATTGAATTTATTGCAAACCAGAGTAAATATTTAGAAATACTAAAATGAATAATTTCGTTAAACTTACAAATTGCAAATAAAACTACTTAAATATATATGTATAATTCCACTAAAAATCTATTTTGTCTGGTAATGATATTTAAGAATTTGGACAATAGTAACATATCCTTTTCGTCTAAGAGATTGAGCTAAAACGAATTAATGAGAAATATTTATTAAATCGTAAATGAACTGTATTAAATTGAAATTTAAATAATCTCCCGAGACAGCATTAACACAGTCAGCAATCTTTAATTAATCGTTTAATTTTGTCCACAAATAGCAAAATACATGTTTATTTTACTGATTTTATTAAGGTAACATAAAGTGAAAAAACTTACTCTCATAACAATTCAATTTATTCAAGCAAACTGACTAATATGTAAAATGAACCGTCTATTTCTCTGTTCTGGACAGTCTGTCAAGGTAACCATGGAAACCTCACCGAGATATTTAATCTCGATCTAAGACTGTAATTACAGAAAATGTTTAAAACGTGGAAAATTTAAATTATCTCTTACTCCAGTGAATTTCTACTGTCAATAGGAAGTATTTAATTAAAAACTTTGTAATACATAGATAAGTTTGATAAGTTATTTTATTCACCAAAAGTATGATTAGAGTAGATTTAAAATACCAGGATGCTTTCATAAGCTTTGTAAAAAAAAAGAGTAGAATGGATAAATCACCAATTTGCTAAGAGATTAGAAAACAAATAAAAATTATGAGTTCTTTGTTTAAATATATATCTGAGGGAAGAAGCAAACTTTTTTTGAATTTTTGTTATTAAAGTTTTCATTTTTTCAATTTGATAAGACTTAATTTTTATTTAACTCCAAAAAGTTAATGCATTAAAGGTTAATAAGATGTTTTGCAGTCTTAGCAAATCTATTTTAACAAATGTGATAGCTATATTGTTAATCAATATAAAATCTAATATAATTAATATTATTTCTTTCAAGTATATAACCTAGAATGATGTTTTAATGAAAAAGAAGTATTTGTGTAGCACTCTAGAGCAAAATAAGACTATATGCAGAAGTTATTACCTCTTAAGTTAGAGTTACATAAAGGTCGCACTATAAAGCTGCACTACTAAGGCTATTGGACTTGTCAGGAGCCCGTGACCTTGACCACTAGGCTACCTTATTACCTCTTAGAATCCGTTCCGTAAACATGTAATTTAAGTTTTGGAGGGGGGAAATGTTTTGCGCGAATGATTTCAAAACAAAGAACAAAGAAAGACAGAATTTAGAAATAATGAGTTATAAATGAAAAAACACAACAACATGCAATGAAATAGAAAAAAGTTCTACTTGCACGAACGTAACATCTGCTTGTTAAGTTGCTCATTAGATAAAATTAGGCTGAATCAAAACAATTTGACCATCGGCAAAAACTGAAAAATGTTTTTACAGAACATAAATTTTATAATAAACTAAACTTAAAACTGAATATGATTTTCTAAATGAGTGTTTTGCAAGAATTATCAAAAGAGAGAGAGAGAGAGAGACAAACACTGACACGTAGAGATTTGCTACAGGTTTCTGTATTCCAACAGTCTCTCCAACATCCTTACCAGCACCTGTGCCCCAGCATTTCCCACCTCGTTTTATAGCCGCCTTCATCTGGAGAAATTCACGTCTGTCTTAGCAGCGAACTCAACAGCGCTGCCCTTTATAGAACAAGGCGTCGCAGACCACAAGCGTACCCGTAATACTTTTGTTGGTGATTTCCTGGTTCAGTCACAAATGATGATGATGATGAGTCAGGTGTTTTATGGCGCAAGAGCCAGTTTTGGCTATACTGCGCCAAACATTCATAGGTCTGTGGTCTGGACGGGAAAAGAAGAAAAGGAGAAATTGGATGACAAGACGGAGGGTCGAAATAGAGAGGGATCACTGGGGTACCCCGGGGTCGTGACACCCGTATTTACCAAAGATAGTAAACCCCTTGGGAAAAGGAAAAGATCACTAGGGTACTTCCGGATTGTGACACCCGTACCCACCTAAAGAAAGTGAGCCCCCTGAGGGGTGGTTCAGTCACAGAAATAATTGCTTGTATTGTTCAGTAGCTACATTAACACCGGGAGTCCACAGTCTCTAATAGACCACCCTCCTCCATATCTCGCTAGATGCGTAGGATAATAGTTTAGCAGTAAGTTACTCGTTTCGGCCTTGAAAATTTTGCTTCTCCGGGATTCATCTAGTATATTTTGCATTTCGGATTGTTATAACACATCCACTTTTCATGTGCTGTCACGGTTTCCACAAGGAATCTTTTTTTATATCGCCCGTGTGTAGCAGAATCGTGCATTTCAAGAAACACTTATCATTATTCTTTTGGTTCAATGCATGTGAACTCCGTCTTTCTTCCTTCTGAATGTTTATCATTGAGTATAAGGGATTCGAAATAATTTTTGTGATATTTTTAACAGTTCGACAAGTTCTTTTTGCATTTAAGATACATATTCCTTGTGGTCAGAGCTTGTAAATCTTCTTATCTAACCTTTAATGGAGCAGCTTTACGTTTTCGATCGCTAACACCAAAATTGCCATGTTTACATCTAAACTCAAATGTGCTTTTCAATACGTGTTCTTTCCTTTGAAAGGAATAGATTGATTGACATGATTTTCCAGCACTTGTTTTTGGTGAAATTCGCTACGAATTCAATGGCAAATAAATGATTTATCGTATTTCTTTCAAATTTCAATACTTTCAGTTTTTGCAAAGTTTTTGTGTTGCTTTGAACCTATTCCTATCTCGTAATACAAACGCAGTGCTTTGATTGGTATGCTGTTTTACATCAAATATTACACCAAACTCGCCGTACGACCTTTCATTACACCCAATATAGTTTTATTTAATTGTTTTAAATAGTTTCCACTTCAACATTTGCCTTTTCAGATCATTCAAAGAATTTTTTTTCTCAATAACATATGACCATTGGTGATATAATACTGTGAAAATATTCGACATATATATTATTAATTTTTAAGATTATTCGGTCATCTGTTCTCCAAATATTTACAACTTGTGGATACGGGTTAAAACTCCATTAGAGGGAGATAAATTGTATTTGAAATGTCTCCCAGTAAATTAATCTGATTTAGTAGTAGGCATTTCAAATACAATTAGTAGAAATGTTTATTTACCAAACACAGCCAAATGCTCAGACATTCTGAAACGCTAAAATTATACTAAGAAATACAATTTATTATATAACTTTTGATTTCGCATATAATCTTAAGAATAATATATATATATATATATTATTATTTTATAATTAAATTATGTCCATAGAGACATTCTTTCTTGTAATCACATTGTTTGCAGCGATTTGCTAGAGTTTCGTGAGTTGATTACTAAAAAAGGAGACAAAACGTACGGTGATGTAAAATCCGCATGAAAAATTCAAGAATTTTGAAAAGAAGAAAAGAATAAAAGTTTTTTTTTCTAATTTCTTAAAATACCAAACAAGATGACACCATCTATTTCAAAGAAATGCAAATAAAATAAAAAAATAGAATAATTGAAGAGAAACAGAAGAGATACAAATATCAAAGCAATAACAGTAAGTATATAAAAATGCATGTATCAAAACAATTATAAAAATCATATATCAAAATAATACCATTAAGCATATCACAAATGCATACATAAAGAATTTTAATAGGATAAGCATGTCCTAAATAGTACATCATAAATATTTAACATTAATAGTTTTTGTCATTATTTTTACTGTATTGCATTATTTAATAATTAATAACAATATACTTTTAAATAGATATGTAATATTGCAATTACGGAGAGTACATAATGGGCTTTAAAAATTTTAAAATTTAAAAACCTACGTAAATTTTTAAAAATAAGTTGTTATAAAAAGTGATTTGTAGTAGGGAAGTTCATCACTTTTTTAATAAGTTTTTAATTTATTGGGGAAAAATAAATATTAGGTATAAAGTATAAACTATCTATTTTTACAACAACTATTAAAGCATCTATTTATGTATATAAATGTAAAAAAAAATCTGTATAATATAAATTTTCTCCAAAGATTATTCTCTTACTTATTCACTCTACTGTACCCCACTTCTAATAAAAAATTAATTTTTAAACTGGAAAAACTTTGACATGTTTGAGTATCAGAAATTACATTTAAAAAAAAGAATTTATTCTTATAAATATAAAGTATGATATTAGGTAAAATAAGGTATATTATTGGCAATTAATGTGATCTAATTTTTAGCTAACTACTGAAGCGTGAAAAAATGTTAGTTTGTAATGTAGTACAAGCCAATCCCTGAATTTTGCACACAATTAACCTGAGAAATTTATCTAAAGAAAATTATTTCTCTCAGTTACAATATTATTTCCAACATTTTAGATTTTGGAACACAGAAGCAGCAGTGTTAGCCTAGAAGATACGGTCACGAGTTTGTGGCTTGCTTGTTAATAAGTTAGAGCCTAATTGACACTAAAGACCTGCCGTGTAGATGGACTATATTAAATTTTCCCGGGGAAAAAGGCTTTAAAAAAAATTCTAAATTTGTTTTCTTTTGTTAAAAAAAAAGGGAAAATTTAAAAAGTTTTACAAAAAAAATCACATACATAAGTTATTCCCTTATCGAAATCCAAACATTTATGATGAATGTTCAAATTGTTTTTTCCTGAAAGTAAAATTTCAATTATTTAGGCAAATAAAAGTAAGGTTTTTTTTTTGGAAAGGGGGGTGGGGGGTGTTGCTTGTAAATGCCCCGAAAAAACCTTACATGATTAAGACTTTTGTTTTATTTTTTCCCTTAATTGGTATTTTTTTAAAGAAAATACTTTTTGGTTGGAAAGCTGGTTTCCCTCATAATCCCTATGAAGAATCTGGTTTTCCAGTTTACATCATAAATATCAAATTATTTGTTAACGTCAAAAAGCGTTTTCAATCAAACCAGGTGCCGGGGTTAAAAAACAACTGAACGCTTTGTGGGGGGAAATTTTTTAAAAATGAGCAACGTCTTGGTTCATATGCATTTTGGGGAAAGCACCCCACATCATGGGGAACCCGGGCCCCTAGAAGTCCAAGGTAACCCCAAACCCTAAATACGTATTTACCTAAGTTATAAAATATGCAAGGCAAAACCTAACTTTAAAAAGAAACGGGGGGGGCTTTTTTCCCGTTCGCCAATTACATATATATATATATATATATATATATATATATAATATAATATATATATATATATATATATATATATATATAATATATAAAAATATATATAATATATATATAGAAAACATTCACTGGCGCCAAGCCATTTTAAATTATATACGATAAAAAAATTCCCCCCTGCACAAAATAAAAAAACACAATAAAAACACACAAAAAATAAATGGCGAAAAAAAGGGCCTCCAAAAAAGGTCCCCCTGTATCAAAATTCTGAGAGGCCCAAGAGGGCCCTCAACATTTAAAGATATTTGAAGGGATCCGACTACGTTCGAATTTGTTTGCAAAAAGCAAAAAAAATTTTTTTATGATATTTAGTGTCACTTAGATTAAAAAAAAAAAAATTTTTTTAGTTACAATAAAAATTTTTTGACAATATTTTACAAAAAAAGAGCATAAAATACCCCTTTTCAAAAAAGTCTCCCTTTTTGGAAAATGTTTATTATAATTTTTTTGTATATCCAACCCTGTACAAAACTAACAAATTTTTTGAAATATATATCTTAGAAGTTTTATCCAGTTTTACGATAAAAGGAGAGAAATTTTAAGAATAAAACGCCGATAATTATTTCAATGGGTTGTAACCTAAAATTAATGTGAATTTTTCAAAATATAGTTGAACCTCTTGTACAGAGGTTTGAGCTATATACAGGCAAAATATTATTATAATAAGCTTTTTTCACAAAAGGAGAACATTTTGGGTTATTCTAAGTTAATTTTTTGCCGAAATATTGTATTTAAATAAATTTTTTTTTGATAAAATGTCCTTAAAACAATTTTATACATTTATTCTAATCTAAGTGACACAAAATATCATGAAAATTATCCATTTATGCGCTTTTAAAAATCAGGGTTCTGAACGTAGTCGGATACCTGAAACATTTTGGAGTGAAGCCACTGTTGCTTGGGTGGTGGTGGGGAGTGGCGCGTATCATTGATACGGTTCATATGAAGATATCTACAGCCTTGTTTAAAATTATGAGTTCCGTCATCAATAGCTACCATGTTGTTTAAAGTGCAACGTTAATAAACACTCACTCATTCATTCAGTTATACTACAGTAAGACATACACTGTAACAAACACTGAAAAGTTTGTAAAAATTCCAATTTTCTCGAAAAATGAACTTACACATTTGTAAATATTTTAAGGGGACATAATACGATTTATAAAAAATATTTTGGTTTTTAAAACTTTTTTGATTGTTCCGTATGTATATGCATTATGTGAAAAGTTTTGGGCTCAAATTACCCCAAAAAGCTAACCATTTTTTTATATTTTTTAAAAAATTAAAAATTATTAAGTGATTTAAAATGCTCCTCCTCCTACAATAATTGACTTACATCATATGCAATTTGATTTACAAGTACCCCAAACTATGTATAACAAAAGTTGGCATGGGTTTTCTGCTAGCATGATTGATATTTCTAAAGTATACTTTTTTCTGGATACTTATTGAAAATTCCTTGAAAAATGTATAAATTCTAAATTTTAAACAATTTTTTTTAAAAAAATAAGTACTACTTTGATTCAAAAGTGTACACTAACTTTTATATGTACTAAAAGCAATCTATAAAAAAAGAATTCAGTCTTTGGCCCAGTATGAGAAAAAAAGGCCTAAACGTTTTAAATGAAAATAAACAAATTATGTTTTCTTTCCGAGATAAATCCAGCTTTAGTTTTTATTTGACATTGGAATGAGAATAAAGACGAACATAAAAGTAATCATAACTCTCGGTTTTTTAAACTTAGAGCATCTCAAATTTGTGAAATTATAGAAAAATATATAAAAAATAATTTAGGCTGAAAAACTTATATTTTTTGTCACTTGGGTCGTATTGTGTCCCTATAATAATTGATCTCTAATAGCAAAGAATTGTATTACTTTTATACGGTTTTCAGACAAAAACGAATCAATGTATCTAATTTTAAAATTTCCTGAACTTAAGGCATGATTTGTTCCTCCTAATATGTTTTGACTGCCCAGAAATTAAATCAAGAATTCACGATAGATGTGGGTAGGAAGAAAAATACAGCTTTTAAGATGATAGGAACAACGCAGAAGTAGTTTTCTACGTTATCACTCGTTTTATGAGTCTGCATATTTCTGCTAACCTTTCTAATTTTAGAAAATTTATGAAGTTGTAATTAGTTAGATTCTGGTTTCTAATTTTAAGCACTTCATGTCTGCCTCCTACTTATCCTGAATAGAAGCTGATAGAATAACAAATTGAGTAAAACGTTTAATAGATATGTTCTCTTTAATAAGAAATACACGAGGGAAATCGCAGTTGTTTAGTAGCACTTTGAAACTTATAAAAAATGTATTTCTTCTGTAATTAATAATTAAGTGAAATAGTTATAATGATATGTAGCGCTAGAAAATAGTTACATATATGTTTTTTTCTTTAAATTGAAGTTCATAATTAGAGTGTTCAAAAGAAAAGGGGGAAAAGTTAAAAAGAAAATCACGTGTGAAATGAATGTATTAAATTTTAGAATTTAAATCGGTATGTGTGTACCTTAACACACTAAATGACTGCCTAAACACAATTCAGAGCCAAACTAAAAAATTGCGGAGATCTTTTTTCCATGGCTGGAAGGGGCCAAATGGATCCCCAGATATGTTGGGACCCCCGGTAAAGAGTGCCCCAAAAACGCCAAGAGGGACCCGGGTGGTCTCAACTAAAACCCCCCTTTGCCCCCTCGGGAAGGGCAAGGAACATTGAAAAATATATATTGACAAAATGCCGGGCCACGCCCCAAAAATTACAAAAACATTGGAAAACCCAAATGGGAGCCCCCTGCCCCACTGGGGGACCCCCACCCCGAGGCACCCGGAGAGACCCGCGGTCCCCGTGGGCCGCCCAGCCCCCGGAATGTTTTTGGGGGGTATCCCCAACCGACTTGACGTGGTTGCTGACAAGACCCCCCCACTTTTGCAGCCATGCCAGGATATATGGCAAACCACCAGCTTAAATTTTATACTGAATTTGATAAAAAACCGACTACGAACCCCGAGGGTTGTCAGTAAAAAAATTGGGAGGCCCGGCGTCAAAATGGTCAAGAAGTCAAGCCCAAAAGCGTTAAAAAAAAAATAAATAAAAAGTTAAGGAGTGTGCATGCGTAGATTTTTAACATCGGGTTTCTCAATTTTGTTTTTAAATTGTTTAAAAATTTGGGAGCAAACAAGTCGCATTTTTTTCAAACTCATTTATCTTTAAAGGGAAAATTTTAAATTTTTTTTTATATGTAACCGGGTTTCTAAACCAGGGGAGGCCCCCTTGGGGGGGTGACAAATCTAAAAAGGGGGGCGGGGGCATATTGAGAAGCCAAAACAAAGGATTAAAAAAATTATTAATTTTAGGGAAAAAGTAAACAAAAAAAAATAAGTTCTGATTTTAAAAAAATAAACCCCACTTTTTTACACTGATATATTTACACTTAAAATTTTGTATCGGGCAAAAAAATGTATTTTATAATTTAAATTTTTAAAAATACTAAGAAAATGTTTAGAAAACTACCAGTGACCTCATGGGATACCATATATGTTAATAAAAAATTTTTAATCCTTGGGATAATTTGAAAGGTTTAGAAGTAAATTTAATTCCCGTTTTAAATTTCCCGTTTGTATTGGGGAAAGGGGGGGGAAGGGAAAATAAAGAAGCAAATAGTCTGAAATAAGAAAAATCCCGAAAAATTTTTTTGCAACCTTTTTATTGCATTCCAAAATCTTCGGAAAAATTTTTTTGGGATAGCAGTGCACAGAAAAGCCCGAAATTTCGGAAAGACGTATATAAGGACAGGGAAATTAACTTTTTTGGCTGAGGCGAGACTTTTATTTATGCCGGTTGTAATTTAAAAAGGGGTTTTAAAGTCGTATTGTAGTTTTAGATCAAAGTCTAGTATTATTGAGTTCAAAAATACATTGTTATCAGGGGGTACCCGGATGAAAAAAGGATTAAAATATTGGGCCCGGAATATTGAAACTTTTTGGGAGAAGCACTGATGTACATGATATAAAAGAAATTTTTGGGTCCCCCCATTTTTTGGGAACGTGGTAGACAAGTGGTCTAGTCGAAATTTTTTTGGTCTAAACTGCTTTTGTCAAATTTTGGGGCACTAAAGATCCACCAATTGGGGAAAATAAAAGGGAAATTTGGAAAACCTTTTAGAGGTGTGGCCCTTGAAGCCAAGGGGTATGGAATTTTTGGAGAATATGGTGACATGGCAGTAGCCTTTCCCTCGTCATTTTGATTTTGGGATTGAAAATCACGAGGTCCACCACCTAATAAACTCCTTGTGTTGTTTTGAAACCCTTATTAAATTTTTGAGGTTATTTATTTTTAAATCTAGTTATCTGGGTTTACTAAAACATACTCATAAATTTTTTTCTTTAAAATGGTATCAAATATTATAATTGAGTAAGGCTACCTATGCGGACCAGGGGTTTAAGGGGACGTTTGACTACTGTCCCGTAAGGTCTGGTTGGGAATCCTAGAAAACCCACGGATTTTGGGGAATGTATATAATGACTGCGGGGCATAGGAGATACTCTAAATCAGTGTTTTTTTAAATTTACCACCCACCAACCCTTTTTAAAGGCCCCCGGTCATGGTATATTGTTCTGAGAAATATACTTAAGAACGTTGTTTTAAAAAATTTTTGGGGCAATATTTTTTCAAAAAAATCAAATAAAATAATTTTTTCCTTTGTGGGGTCCCGTATGGGAAAGGGATTGATATTTTTTTTCTATTTGGAACGGTTAGGGGAAGTATGGCAGAAAACAGGGGAGTAGTGGAAAATTTTATGGGTAAAAACAAAGTTTAATTTTAGTTTTCCTATCTTGAAAAGCGAAAAATTTCAAAGAAAATATATCGTTTCAAGATTTGGGGAGGTTGACTATTTGGGGGGGAAAAACAAAAGGGATCAGAAATTGTTTGATTTGTCACGAAAGTGCTGCTTTTTTAAAAGTATCAATAAACACGAATTTTCCCAATGAATTTTTCCCCGAAGACCCTTTCGGGAGGAAAATAAATAGGTTTTCTTGAATAATTTTTAAAAGCAAAACAAAGTGTTTTTTTAGTAGCCATATCACACAGTGGTAAAAAAAGACATCCCATGAAGTTTTTATATTATTAATAATCGTAAAAAAAAGCTTTTTTACTGATGAAAATTGGGGAAAGTGTTTTTCCCATTTTTTTCAATTTAGTGTTATGAAAAAATTAAATAAAAAAAAAAAATAATAATTAAAAAAAAAAAAGCAAAACAGGAGTTAAAATAATTTTGGGACCAATTTTCCACTTTTAAAAAATTCCCTTTTTTATTTTGGGCATTTCCCCTCCCCATTTATCCCCATGTTGGGCCCGGGGAAAATAACTAAAAAATGTATGTGGCCCGCGGGGAAATAGATAAACAATAAAAAGTGGCCCAGAAAAGGGAAAAGTATCTCTACCCAATTAGATGTCGAGCCTCAAGTCCTTTTTGTCAGGTTAAAAAATTTTTAAAAAAAGGGTGCGGCCCCTTTGACCACTTCCAGGGCCCCCTCCACTCTTTTGAAACCGTGGGGGAAAACTGATCCAAATCTTTACCGCCACCTAAATAAAAACCCTGTTTACTGTAACGGCACCCTGTAAATCTTGTTTTTTGCCAGGGATGAATTTTGTGGATCTGGATCTGAAAACCCCCTTTGGAGGGGGGAAATTAGAAACAAAAACTGAATAAGGTAAAAAAGAAACCCTTTTACCCTTTAGGGCGCCTGACGGTAATTTTGTTGAAACCCTTTTGTGATTTTCCCCCAAAATTGTTTAGAAAATTTAGTCCCAAATTTATTTCTTTTTTAAACCTATTTTTTGAAAAAATTTTTTTTAATTTATATGAATTGCAATTTTTTTGAAACTTATTTTTGTCCTTTTTCCATTTTAAAATTTTTAATTTTTCCATTATTTTTTTTTTAAATTTTGGGGTAAAAATAAATTTTTTGAAATGTGTTTTAAAATGTTCGATTCTTTTAATTAGGGAAAAATATGAATAGAAACAAAAAAACAATTAAAAAAGGAATGTGTCTGATTGTTTTTTTTTTAAAATCTAAAAAAATGTTAATTTTTTTCCAAAACCCGGGGTCTAATATTTAAAATACCTTCTTTAAATATGTTTACCATGTGCCCAATTTTCGTGATTTGGGTTATTTTAAAAATGACACGATTTTTTTTAAAAAAAAATTTCCCTTCCATTTAAACCCCTTAAATGCCCCTGGGGAAACCAAAAAATGTAAGGGAAAAAGAAGGGGTGTTTTAAAAAACGACCTGAAAATGAAAATACAAAAGTTCCCCTGATGTCATTTAAGAATTTTTGACAACCCCTTAAAATTTATGTAAGGCAAAATTTTAAATGAAAAAAATAAAGAATATGAATAATTGCATGTGCCCCCCTTAGAATTAAGAATTAAACCTTACATTTTCTTCCACATTCCAAGCACCTTTTCTTGGTTTTAAAATTAATTTCCCCTCCCCCGTGATCTACCAAATTTGGAAAAACAACCTTTCCCTTTTATTTTTTTCCCTTTAGACCCAGTTTTGCATGCTTTAAACTCACTAAATAATGTTTAAAGTTGTTTTTCCAATTTTAGTCTGTTGACCTTTTTAAAAATTTTAGAGCTACAAAGGAAAAAACTAAAAAACCTTTCTTACTATACGCATACAGTAAAAAAGGGGAAAAATGATGAAATTTTTTGGGTAATTTTTGGGGTTATATAGGGTCCAAAAAACAATGCAGCCGCCTCTAGCAGATAAAATTTGGGCCCCCAACCCGGTAGGCATCGAGTATAATAGAGCTTTTTAAAATAGGGGAAAAGGGGAAGTCATTCCCTTTCCCATTTTAGATGCCACACCCCTGATTAATTTAAATATTTGGGGGGTGGCCCCTTTGCAAAAGACCAAAAAATTTCTAATGGGTTAGAGATCGGGAGGGAAAGCTCTTGGGGCAGGGGAGCAAAACCCCGGGTTTGAGGGGTAGGTTAAGACACGATGGGGAAAAATATGGATTTGCCTATCTTGTTTAAAATTTTTGTTTTTAAGCCCCCAAGGGCCCCTGAATTTAAAGATCTGGGGATATGTAATACCGTTTCCTTTCCACTGATAAATCAACCTAGAAAAGTGGAATCGTTTTAAAGGGGAATTTTAAAAAGTTACTTAAATTTAAAAAGGAGTTTTATTCATATAGAATATACATCCATGTCTTTTATATTCAAAAAGTCAAAACAAAAAATTCCTGGGAAAGATCTAAAATTTACAGGTGTTTGTTGGAGGGTTTTATCTGTTTAGGGGGTTTGGTTTTTAAAACACACAGCTATCTGGAAACCCCTTTCCCGTAATTTTTGAGAAAGCAGATAATTTTCCAAAAAACAATTTTTTATTTGGGCGGAAATTTTGGGAAGTCAGCCTTTTTAAAGGGGAAAAATCAAATTTTGGGGTTTTGGGTCTAGAAACAACATTCTTAAATTTTTGAGATGGGGAAAAAAGCAAAGGAAATTATTCCAGAAAGGGGAATTTTTTTCCGTCTCCCCAGAGCTGAAAATTAAATTGGAGAAAAATGTTTTTGTGGATTTTAGATGAGGTTTGGGAAATGCGATAAAAGGGTCAATTATAAATGTATTCCAGGAGGTTTTTTTAAATATTATGAACGCTGGAAACAGGGGTGTGGGGTGCAGGAGGTTAAAATAATTTTAAAAGGGCAATAAGATAAAAATTTTTTTTGTTCTTTTTTTTTAATTTAAATTTTTTTAATTTTTCCTTTTAGGGAAATTTTTTTACCCCACCTTTTAGGTTTTTCGATAGACCTGTGTCTTTGCTTTTTACTTAAAAAAATTTAATAAAATGCGACAAAATATTATCCCTTTAAAAAGATCTGTTGTACCTTTTTCCTTTCCCTAGAATCATAATTTTCAACGTAAAAAAGGGAAAAACCGGGGTTCCCTAATTTTTTCAGTGTTTTCTTTAAATATGTTTTATTTTTTTACCATATCATCCCCATATTTAAAATTTTACCTTAATTTTAAATTCCACCTTTAAAAAACAAAAAACTATCTTTTTGCCTTTTTATTTTTCAGTGTTTAATTGGGGCCCTTTTTTTTGCAAGCTTATTAAAAAATTTAAAGCTATCCACCTCCAGTCCCCGACCCTTTTTTCAAAGGGAAAAAACCTCGTTGACGAAAACCCAAAAAGTAAAGTCTTTTAAAATTCTAGGGAAATCAATTGGGTATTAAACCCCCTCCTGACCAACACTTTTTCCAACAACCCAGGCCCCCTTCCCTTTTTATAATTTTACCCCTTATAAATCTGTTGTTTTGAGCTGTCTATCATGTAATCCCCTTTTAAATTTCATTTTTTCCCCTCTTTGTTTTTTTTTTTTTTCAGTTTTTCCCCTTTTTCCCGTATGACAGGTCAAAAGTTAGTCGATTTTTTTTCGTCCCAACTCTTTTTATACCCCCTTGGGGTTTACTTTTTTCCCGCCTTTGTGTTTCAACTTCCCGATATCTATCAAAACCCAAAAACCCCCCAAATTGGGTGCTGGATAATTTTTAAGAGAGGGATGCCTGTCAAAAACGTCACTTGACTGAGGTCTAAAAATTAGGGCCCCAACCGCCATCGGGTTTTTTAAGGGGGAAAAAACACCTTTCCCGAATAAAACCCCCCCAAACCCCATCCCCGACCAAGGATCCCAAAACCATAACCTTTTTAAAAAAAGGAGATAAAAATTTTTTGGGGATGAGGGGGTTTGAATTTAACCCTTTTAAAAGAAATGCCAAAATTAGGGAAAAAAAAATTTTTAAATTAAAAATAAAAAAATTAAAAAAATTTCAAAAAACAAAACCTCCCCCACCCAAAAAATTTATGAAAAACCAATTTTTTAATTTTTTGGGAAAAAATTTGGGATTCATTCCCTTTGGGAAAAGACCTTCAGGGTAAGAAATATTGTAAATTTAAAAAACTAGAGAACTTTTTTTTTTAAAATTTTTATATGAAAAATTTCTTTTAAAAAAAATGATTATAGCCAACTAAACCAAAATCATTAATAAGTAAGTAAAATTTATAAATTATATTAAAACACATCTACTATTACACAGAATATACACAAAAAAATTTCCCCGGAAAAAATTTTTCTTTAAACCCCTTTTTTGAACGCTGTCCCCCGGGGTTTGAGTTTTCCGGAAAAAAAAACATTGGAGTAAAGCACATTTTAAAGTTTGAATCCGTTAAAAGTTATGGGAAACTGCTTTACTAAAACACTTGTAGTTTTTGTTCTAGCGAATGGAAAAAAAAACCCCTTTGGGATTTTTTTCACAGTTCATAAGACTATCTATGAAATAAAATCATAAAAAAATTTCAATTTTTAAAAAAATTTTACGATTTTTTGGGTAGTTGTATACCATTTAAAAGCCGCCTGCATTTTCCTGAAATAATACCATTGAATAGTAAGAGGGAAAAAAACTTTTAAGCATTTATACCCCGTTTGGGGGGTAAATTTTTCACAAATTCCCTTTTTTTTGTAATTTGATATTTTTGTTGATTTTCCTTTTGGACTTGAACTTCTAATACAATTGATAATTAATTTATAGTTATAAAAAAATTTGGGGATGATTAAAATTTAAACGTTATTTTAAATCGGGGTTTTTTTTTATCACAGTTATAAAAGTAGCATTATGATATATGTATAGTAACTACCGTTCTAGTTAAAATATGTTTTTCAAAAATATTCCGTCGGTTTTGGGAGGAAGAAAATTGTTTTTAGGGGAAAGTCCCTTTTTCTTTCTAAAACGAGTTTCCATAACATTAAACCTTTCATGTATCTGTCGAAAAAATTTTGGATAGACCTAAAAAAAGTTTATCAATTTTTTAAAATAAGGGTTTTAAAGTGAGTTAGCCCCCCAAAATTTGTAGCTAACTGAATTATTAAAACGTATTTTGACCCCGGGGGTTTTTGGAATTATGTATGAAGTAAACCTTTGATAAGCCTAGAAATATTAAACACCCATTTTTTTTCACAGGATTATTAAAAAACGCCTACTTCCAGGGTTTTGGAAAATAATTTCCCCGAAGTGTCAAAATTTTATACGATATTATAAGAGTTATGTATTTTTTTGGGAAAATTTTTAAATAAGAAATGAAAAAAAAAAATAGATATTATGGAAAAAAATCAAATTTTTAATCATCCAAACTGATAATTTATTGCTTGATAATTTCCCACACAGCTATCACTTTTAAAGTCATGAATGGGCACGACTGCTAGAAAAATCATTTTTTTGTAAAAAATCCAAGGGGAAAAAATTTTTTGGAAAATAGAAAAGAATTGTTTAAAATATGTTTTTTAGTTTGAACAATTTAATGAAGAATTATATTTTTATGCATCAGTAATATTTTCTTTCTTTTTTTTGTCTCCAAAGGGGGTTTGTTTTCTGCATAAAGTATTAAACAGAAAAAATAAAATAATAAAAAAGTACCATTATTTTTATAATTTTTTTTCAATATTTTTTTTTTT
>BMAV01002390.1:0-27432 GCA_019973955.1 Trichonephila inaurata madagascariensis | reverse complement strand
TTTGAATCTGGAACAAAAGAAATTAAGATCATCTAAGAGAAGGCGGTTCTAAAAAATGAAGCCCGAATAATGACTACTTTGGGTTAAATGTATCGAAACTTCTGTCCAATCAGAGCTTTCATTAGAATCGGAGCAATTAAATGTAACTAAGTAAGGAAGGCGGTATTTTAAAAATAATTCAAATGCAGGATGATATTGAATAATATAACGTGATTTACATCCAATCAACGCTTTGTTGCACAATTTCAGCAATAAAATAATTAAATCCCCGAAAGAGGGCGAAACTTTTAATGTGAAGTCCTGGTTATGATTAAAGAAAATTGTTATGGTTTTTAACCCAATCAGTTGCCATCAGAATCGAGCAAAAAAATTTTAATTTTAATGGGAGATACTTTAAAAAATAAAGTCAATACATGATATTGAATAAAATAATTGTGTGATCTGCCTTCCACCAACGCTTTGTGTTGACCATTAACATTAATAAAACTATTAAATTATAGAAAGAAGGCGGTACTTTGAAAGGAAAGGATTAACTGTTGTTACATTGGCTAAGTTTTCTGAGACTTTCATCCAATCAGATGTAGCATTTGAATCTCAGCAATAAAATGTAATTAGTGTTCTAAGATAACAGTACTTTTTAAAAATGTAAAGTGTAAAAAAATCTAGGGTGTCCCTTTGGTTAAATTAAATGTGGATTTTATCCAATCAAATCAGCAATTAGAATATTGGGTGATAAATAAATGTTATAAGTGATGCGGTATTTTACAAATAAAAGCCAATCTGTCTATCTATCTACATATGAGGGTGATCTGAAAAGTTTTCAAATAAAAAAAAGTTTAAGAATTTTTTTTCCATTTTTTCCCTGTCCCCTTTGTAACTCTACACACTTCTCCCAGTGTTTCCCCCACCCTGAATCCGTCCAAATATGCTCGACGTTTTTTTTGAAAATAATTGTTCACAAAGGTGATTGTCTCTTTTTAAAGAAAATATCTGCCCCCGAGTGCAATTTTAAATGGAAAAAATAGGGTTTGGAAGATAGATTTGTGATCGTCGGTTTCAAGCAGGTCAAACCAATGCATGTTTTTCCCTGGCCCCCTGAGGTGTGAACGTTTCTTGCCGGGGAAAAAGAATTTTTTTTTTATTCAAATTGGACGTTTTTCCCAAGTTCGCCTTCATCTTGTAAATAGGGTTTAATGCTTTTAAACAGTTCTTTCCTTTGAAGATAACGATTAAAATAACTCCATGAATACCCAAAAACAGTCGCAATTTCCCATCCCAAAAACTTTTTTGTTTTTTTTTAACGGCCCTTTGCAGTCCATTTTTGGGATTAATTTTTTTTTGGGGTATAATAGTGATCCGTTTCATTTCAGTAAATTTCGTTGCCCAAAATGGGTTTTTGCACCTAAACTGCGTCAACAGGAGAAATGCTCATTCGAGCAAGTTTTGGTCAACCTGAGCAAACGCAGCACCCAAAACCGCCCGGACAGCTTTTTTGCCTAAAGTTTATTTAAGTAAAACCAAACATGTTCTTTTGACATGTTCATAAATTTTCCCGTCCTCACTTTAATTCGGTGGGCATCTAGCCCAAAATTTTGAACTTTGGTGATGTTTTCTCGGTAGTTGCAGTATTTGGACATCCCCAACGTTTCGTCTAACCTCTTACGGCAACGTTTAATTTCAGCTGCCTAAGATTTCCTGTGGTAAATGATGGTGCAGAGTCCCCATAAAGTCCAACTCATCTTTGATTTGCATAGGGCTATTTCCCTTTAAAACAAATTTTTAGTAACAGCTCGATATTATTTTTTCGTTTTCACAAAACATCCCTCAACTCACTCAAACGAGTATTACAAAAAACTGCCTCAAAAAAGGCTGAAACTTTGGTGATGAACATCAACAGAAAACAATGAAAATTCACAGCTTTATTGACAAGTGCTGCTATCTTCAAGTTGAGGTCGGAAACTTTTCAGACCACCATCGTATATGATAATGATGATAGCATTTGTGATTTACATCCAACTAACGCTTTTTTGAGCAATTTCTACAACAAAATCATGAAATAATTGTGAGAAAGCTGTACTTAAGAAATAAAGGCATAACTATGGTTACATAGCTAAGGTTTTGATACTTAACACCTAATTATCGCGTTTATTAGAATCAGAGCAATACATTTTTAATTATAGTTTTAAAGAGGGTGGTACTTTAAAAGTGTAAGGGAATCTAGGTTTTCATCGATTAAATAGAATTGGTGGATTTTATCCTACCAGCATTGGCATTAGTATCTGGGCAAATAAAAGTTTTAAAAAAATATATTATAAGGCATGCGTTATTTTAAAGATAAAGGGGATATTTATTTAAATATATGGGGATTCAAATAATTGCGACTTCTATTCTGGATCTACTTTGTATGATATGTTAGAGGGTGAACAAAAATGTTGCGCGTATTTTGGTTATGATGTGAATGTCTACGTTGTTAAATTCGCACATTGAATTGTGTACTTTGTGTTGACTACGTGTGCAAATCAGTAAAGTTGTCCGTCAAGTAGTTTGTATTCAGCAATTTTTTATAGAAATTCCTCACAATTAATTTCATAGAGCATTTTACATTAACATTTACAGTTTAAAGCAGCGGCCCTTAATCTTAGGTCCGTGGACCCTCCAGGGTCACCATGCTTTCTAAGTGGTCCGCAAAGATGTTTCCTTTATTGTTAAGGTTTATCTCTTTTACAGAATCTGAAAAGAATTTCAAAATATTAAATGTCCGCGATGTCAAGCTGATATACAAAGGGGCACGTGATGATCGAACGCTTAAGAACCTCTGCTATATAAAAAAACGTTTATAAAGATAGAAACGTTTCAACATTTGGTTCTTTCAATTGTTTCTTTCCGTACCTCATAAATTAAGAGAATGGTTAACAAACAGTTGAAATGTTTATGCAAAAATTGAAACGTATCTGTGTAATATGTATTATAAAAAAAGACATATTAATTATTTTATAATAATATTACCCTTCTTGGGATCTGAAATTATAAAATTGATTATTAAGATGGTCTGGCACATGAATTTTTGAAAAATTATACGGTTCGATTTTTTTACATTTTTTAAAAGTTCAAACTTTTCTGCTTAAAATGATATATGGTATATAGAAATACGATAATTAGAAGTATTCTTATTTATTTTTTAAAAATAGCCACTCTTATTGACAAATTACAAATTCTTACATTAAAGCCTGTATTCTCAAAATGCAATATCTTTCCCTTTATGTACCTTTTTCTCAAACACTAATTAACGTAGGATCCTCAATTTTTCAGTGAGCATGCCTTCAACAGGTTTGAACAATTTAATGGAGGGAATATGATAAATTTATCAAACCGTTTTAGATAATGTATTTTTAAAATAAATTTTAAGGAAAAAAAGTTGGCATTTTTTAAAAAATTCATAATAATTTTAATTTTTAACAAAAAGACAAAACCCTCCATTAAAGTCTCATTGATAAAACATATAATCTACTGTGAAAATTTCATTTATAAATAGCTAGAAGTTTCTGAGAAAAAATTACATAAACTTACGTAATTTAACATGGGCTGCTATATGGAAGTGCTGGATCCACTTAATAATCCTTTTCCCATTTCTCGTAACAACCGTTTGCTTAAGAAATGACACTAAAACAAAAATCTAGTTTATTAAAAGAGGCAAAAGAATAACAGATAAAATATCTGAAAAAGACAACTATTAAGGAAACTGTTTTAGTAAATATAAGATTTAATTTTAAAATATCAAAAAATTATTTTTTGTAAAAGACAGTCTTTCAATTGACAAAAATCGGCCCAAAAATCAAATCAAATTTTTTTTAGCAAATTATTTTGTAAAATTTTTTTAGAAACTCAAAAATTTTGAAGTTCTAATTTTAAAAAAATGCAGAGTTCGGAAAATTTTTTATGTTTTTTTTTATTACCCCCAATGGCAAATAAAAATTTTAAAATGACTTTTTGAGAAAAAATAACAGTTTGTCTTCATTTAAAATCTAAGGGTTTTTTTTATATTAGCCAATTTGAAATTTTTTTATATTCTTTTTAATGACTTTGAAAAAAATTTTAAATTTTTAACAAAGAATAAAATTTTTTAAATAACAATTGAAGCAGAATTTCAATTTTAAAGGAAATTTTTAAAAAGCCTTCCAAAAAAAATTTTTCAATACCAATAAATTATCTTAAAACTCAAACAACTTTTGTTTAAAATTTTTCAAATCAAATTTTTTAAAAGCCATTCTTTTTGGGGGGATTTGGTTTTTAAAATTCCCTTCAAACTTCAAGTTTTTCCCCTTTAAAAAAATTGTTAGCTTTTAGAAGTTTTTGCCCAAAATCTGCTTTTATCATACATACACATATAAGGCAACCAAAAAACAATGAAAATCATTAAATTAAAAAAAAAAAAAGTAAATTTAAGTTCACAAAAAACTGTTTTTAAAACGACTTTTTCTTAAAGTTATGCTTATTGAACGGAATATATCTATGAAATCAATTTTGCATATTATGTCAACAACTTAATTTTTCAAAAGTACATCGAGATATTTTTTTAAGTGAACTAAAAGTTTTACGAAAAATAATACATTTTAATAGTAGTACATTTTTAAATGAGCTTCAAAATTCTATTTTAAGCTCTATTATTTCTTAAGATAACATAAAAAAACGACATTTACATATATTGCAAATAATTATTTATATTATTATAAACTTATTTGAAATAATGCTGACGCGCGCTGTCAAACGGGAAAAATTTTTTGACTCGAAAACCGGTTTTCTACGTCAATGACACCAGTTGGTGAAACGACAGTAAACGCAATTTATGAATTTTTTTTTTAAAGTTTGAATTTTTTAGAGCTTTTTTTTAAGTTTTATTTTTCAAATCTCCCAAATCAATAACAAACAACGGTAATTTTTTATCAAAAAGCAAGAGAAATACTGCGTAAAGGATTTCTTGTAAAAAGGGTATTAGATGAAAAACACAACTCTTTTTTAAAATCCGCAATTTTTAAGCTATTTTTTCAATATTTGGACAAATAACGGATCATAACGTTTGACATACGGAAAAAAGTTTCATGGGATTATTTTAATAAATGATGAAGTTATTAAATGTTTAATTAGAATTTTGAGTATTTTTTGAAGAACGTAAAGAAAAGCTTTTGGCACTTTATATTTTAAATCACTGATTCTAAAAGACCAAAGTTAGAACTTTTTTTACTACACAATGTCGTACAGAACGATTGAAAATTCTTTTCATAAAAAACATCAATATTGACTCATTTTTAAAAAAAATCGTAAAAAATGCAAAATATTTTTATTTTGTAAAAAAAAAAATTATGCCGTATCGTGGCAAAATGAATAATCTTTCCAATTCTGTAGTTATTTTTTGTTTGTAACTTTTATCATAATTTTAATAACGACGAAAAAAGTAAGAACTCTTCCCTGCTTCAATCTGACAGCAAATTGGCGCATGCGCAGAACAATGCTTAAAGCATTTTTGTTAACACTTGTGCAGATTTCACTCTTTTTAAAATGTCCATACCGGGTGCTTTATATGAAACTCGATTTTTAAGGAGTAAACTCCCAAAATATAGTTATTTTCAAAATTTTATAAATCGATTTGTAGTTATGTTTCCATTAAAAAATAAATTAACTATAACAGAAGACAATGCATGTGTGCATTATCACCATATGAATTCATAGTTCGGAGCCACTTAATGGTTATTATAAAATGTGTTTAATTATTTAGTACCACTAATTGACTCATCTATATTTCCACTGAACTCTAGTTCAATTTAAATTAAAATGTTTGAAGTAGGAAAAAGTTTTTTTTCCCAAGATTTCACAATAATAATTTGTCTTTACAGAAAACATGCAGTTATGGTTCTTTTCCATTTCGCCAGTGCAAAACTTGCCAAGATGGCTTTGTTGGTGCCAACATATAATATACACATACAAAATGTTAGAAATGCTAGTTGTCACATTGGGTTTTCAGCTATTTTTGATGTATTATGAAAAAAACGTTACTAAGAATGATAGACTGCAATTTGTTTTGAAAAAATGACTGTAAAAAGTTACCAGATGGAATATTCAGGTTTAGTGCCAGTTGTATCATTTTTGCGCGACTTAATCGCTTGTGCAGTCTAAACGATAAAGTTCAGAAGTTATTTATAAATACTTATCCGTAAAAAAAAAAATTTTTAAAGTAAATAAAAAAAAAATTATAAATAAACTAAGCGCAACTTTGGACTTAAAAAAATAAAATTAAGGTTGACAGGTTTGATAGTACTAACCATTAAACTAGTACCATATATAAAACATCAAACACTTATTTTCACTCAATGACGAATCGTGTAGCGTTGGTGATACTACCAGCTGTGGGGTGAAACTCATGACTGATTTCTGCATCTTCCGTATCTTGCAGTCATATTTTCAATCATTTCACATTTAATGCTAAATTTTACGCTATTATTTTATTTAAAACGGCTTTCTATGAATCTTTATTGGTATATTTTTGATGGTCATTAGCGCTTCTGTTACTCCACATTTGCAAATATTGTACCAGAAATTAAATTATTAGTAAGTTCTCATTTGAAAAATGAACATGAAATGAAAAAAAAAAAAATAAATGGGGATCCTATAATGCTAAATGTTTTTCTTAAAAATTCTCCAAATTAAAATTATTTTAAAAAAATGTAGATTTGGATTGCATTCTATAGCAGTTGTGTATGACAAAGCTGAATTTATGCTCAGCGCTTATATTTATATTCTACTTCAAAAAATTTAATCTTCTAAAAATGCCGGTTTTATTTAAAGAGCGAACATTTGTGTCCGGACCCCTTTTTGAAATTGCATATCAAAGAAAAACCCCCTTTATTGATTTTGGGGTCCGTCGGGAATTTTAGCAATTAATTACGTTCTTTCTGCTCCGACATCCCTTTCGTCTGTTCATGAAAAACATTAGTTATGGAGAGAACATTTAAAAATGAAATTCAAAAATTGGGAATTTCGATAATGATACTAAAGTACTGGTAAATAATATGTTCAAGTAAAGTTCACCAAGAAGTTTTGCATTACTATACTTAAAAACAAGTTATGTAAGAAAAAAAAATTAAGTCAATAAATAAAAATTTTATTTTAATTACTTTTTATTAAATAGTTACAATTAATATAAACATGTATATACATATGACAGAGTCACAATATTAAGTGGCAAAATAGAAAGCGATTTTCCTTGCTTTTCCATTTTCTTTATGTATATGGTGTTGGGCTATTTTTTTTTGTTTGTTTCTATTTATTAATTAATTAAACAATTATTCTAATAAAATAAAATCGTAGAAAATATATTACATTCACAGAAATTCGGCCATCCCAGGTAGGATTCGAAACCACGACTTTTGGATTAGAAGTCCAATGCGCTATTGATTGCATTTCAGGGACACAACGAACGATTTTTCTTTCTATATATGCTGTTGGACTATTACTTTTTTATTACTATTTATCCATTTTTAATTTAATTATTTTAAAAAATCTGAATTAATATTAAATGATATCAACGACAAGTTTAAAAACATGTATTTAACTTGAATGGAAGAACAGAAAGTATTTTATTAACGATTTAAAATTTCATGATGTATATATATATATATATATATATATATATATAAAATAAATTTGTATAATATTTCAAAAACCAGAAATAATAGATAATGAACATAACAAGAAATAACGTAATAAGAATATAAAAGCAAAACATGAAGATCGAAAAAATACTAAAAAGGAACTATAAAAAAGAACCTAGCGAGTCAGAATGCAATTTCGGACTTAGGACCGAATAAGGGGGTTGACTAGTTTTAAGGCGCCAACCTTCCCCTTTGCAATCGGTGGGAAAAACCAAAAAAAAATAAACAAAATTTAAAGTATATAAAAAAATCAAAGTATATAAAAAATAAATAAAAATTCAAAGTATACAAAAAAACTCACAGGGGTATGAAAAAACCACTGATTAATATTTTCTGAAACAAATTCTCCCAATTTCTAAAGCAGGAAAAAAAAAAATTATTAAACGAAATCTTCCCTACCTAGGATCCCTTTCCAAGAGAATCAAGAGTCTTGGGTATCTTGAACATTTTCTTTTGAACTACCTTTTACACTAACTAGCATAGATAGATATCGAGATAGATGACAAATCAATTTTGGTAGGTTTTTGAATTGGTTGATTGTCAAAAATGTAAATTGCTAGGTTCTAATTTGGTTGGTTGTCAAAATTTTAAGATGTTTAAGATGTGTGTGGAAAAGATGTAAACTGTGATATGAGTGTTATGATATAATCTTTCACAGCAAACCCCAACATGCTGACTTTGAAATCCTATTGTTGTGTGGTGGATTTGAATCAGAAGTAGCAAGATGACTAATATATTTGTGATGAATATAAGTTCTTAAGAAGTTAAAAGGGTTTTCTATGATCTAAACAACATTTAAAAATTTTGATATTATTAAATTTATCGATTTTGTGGGTAGTTAGTTAGCATTTCTAAATAAAAAATTCAAAATAACATTTCTGTAAATTGATAAATGCAAGTTACTGTTCCATACAGGAATTTTTAATTATATGGAACTTAAAAGAATCTTTTGTCAAAAATGTTACTGACTACATTATTTTAATTAGATGCAAATCTAAATCCAAGAATTTCCCTACCAAAATTAGAGTTAAAGTTTGTTTTAAGGAGGTTGAGATAGTCGGGGTAGAATGTAAATTTGGTTTATATTCATTATTTTACCAAAAATTATTAAATCATCTATATAACGATAAATCAAGTAAGAATCATTAACAATATGGTCAATTTCAAAAAAAATGTAAATACAGGTTCGCTAAAAAATACTAGCGGGACCCCCCCTGAGGTAATCCTTTGATCTGTTTATAAAGATTTGATTAAATGCAATGAAATTCTCTTTTACGAGGTTAACAAGAATATCAAATTTTCTTTTCATTGAGTATATAGCCATATTTATCATAAATTAACTGTAAAACCCCGAATCATATCATCAATATCAATAGAATTAAAAAGGTCCTCGAAGTCAAAGCCATGCATGGAAAAATTAACACATCTTTTAGTTAACTCTGGCAATTTCTAAGTTTATTTTTAATTAGCCGTGTTTTGTAAATTATCAATTAAATTTTGAAGAAGAGACTGTAGATCTTACCAGACCTCGTGATATATGTATTGTACCCATTAGTGATACTACGAAATTTTATAGGCTTTATGAAATTTTGGTTTTAAAAAAATGCGTGGATATTTAATATTATTTAGATGAATATTCAGTCTTTTGTTCAAAGCTAAAAGACGATTATCATCTTTTTATTACTAGAATTGATTTTTGAAATGCATTATTATTTAAAATGTGATTATTTAATTTTTTACTGTAATAATATTTACAGATTATGGCATAATTAGCAGAGACCTTACCAAATATGTAATCACGAAGTCTTTTTGGGTATTTTCTATTGATGATTTAAGATCTTTATACATAATTTCATTTTCAACACTGAAATCTAATTTTTGAATTTCTATTGCTACATAAGATCTAAATTGATTAAAAGCCTCAATTGGCATTCCATATTTAATAGCAATTTTAGAGTAGAATTTATCTAAATCCTTTTTGATTTGTTTTCATAACATTAGATTTATTTTTGTGATCATCAATCTAAAAAACCCGTACCTTTTTCCATAACATTTCTCAATAAATCACCTTTCACGATGCCAAGGTTTCCCGTGACAACGTGCTGATGGTAATCATCAATATAGTCCCGATATAAATTGCATTTACATGATTCTGTACTAAGGAGCCCGAGATTTGATTATAATTAAATATAAATCTACCAAGTTTCTTTATATTTGAAAGCCTTTTAATAATAATATTTTAATTGGAAAAGGATTGATATTTTTGAAATATACCAGAAAATTAATTTTGTTAAAGGATTTGATCATAAAAATAATGTACAATATTCTATAGTTAACTTTCACTTGCATCTAATTTAATATTATTTTTTTACTAAATAGTTATTAAGGTCTCGAATCATATGCATACCATGAGAATCCCTAAGATTACATTTGTTTAAATATCTGTTATAATTTTAATTTCAGTTTTATTCATGCCAAACATAAATGATTTAATTAACCTGTGTTATAGTTATATCAAATTTATTAGCTAATTTTAACATAGATTTTGAGGTTGTCATGTCTCTAGAAACTCTTTTTTTACGTTTAGCTCTTGAAATTCTCGCAATACCAATCTTATTACAATTACTATTACCAATAGATTTATCAAAATTCGAAATATATAATGAAACCCTGGATTTATGTTTAAAAGATGGCAAAACATTCCAGACAACATTCAAACCATAAGGATAATATAATCTAAATGAACCTATATAAAAGTTTTCGAACCATAGTCTCTGTTTAATGTTAGGTACTATTTTAAGTATATGTACAGTTATGTTATTGAATCCCTGTTTATTAAAGTGCCCTATCTCTATCTTAGCCTGGTTTTTATTGTATTCAAACCCACTAGTATCAGACCTATTTTGATTCAATCTAATATTGATCGTGTTTGAAGTCTGACATATGTAAGCGAATTTACAAATATTGCAAGTCATTTTGTAAACACAATTAAAGGTCTTACAAAATATATATCCTGCATTAATATCTAACTGTTCCTTACTATCATGACACAAAGCCTTGCATCTCTTATCAGTGCAAGATTTGAATTTTAGTTTTAAATCATGGATATCTCTGAAAAATTTAGTTTCCAATATGTTACTAAAATCTTTATCTCTTTGTTCTTTATTTATACAATCTAAAACATGAATATTTTACTTTTGAAGAGATAAATTTTATAAAATTTAGAGTTCAAAAATTCGAGTTTTAAAAATTTACCATCGAAGCTTTTAGAAGGAAAAAATTTGATTTTCAAAACAACTCACACATTATTTGATTTTTAAAAAATTTTTAGTTTTTTATATGTTTATTATTTATTTTTTTAATTATTTAGTTTATATATACATATATATATATATATATATATATATATATATATATATATATATATATATATATATATATATATATAAAGAGAGAGGAGAGAATTAACTATAATAGTAGGAATTGAATAAAACTAATTTTATACATATCTTGCATTATACTATTTAATTGCATTTCAGGGAAAATCGCTTAACACGAAACTTAAGAGAGTGAAACATTTTTCATGTTAAAAGAATTTTGTGTTAAAGGATATACGAAAAAAAATCATGTATTAAACAAAATTAAGTACATGAGAGTACATTTTATTTACGTAGATTCAAATATATGCATGCTTTTAATAAAGTTCAAGAAGTAAAAATATTTATAAGAACATAATGTTTAACACGAAATTTTAAAGTTTCTTGAATAACAAAACATTTAGTGAGTTTTTGGAAAATAATCTGATAGTTTTCTTTGATTTGTCTTTTTTAGCATCAAATTGTCAAAAAAACTGTTCACTGGAGAGAGAGAGAGTCCAGTTTGTTATTGATTTCATGAATGAAAAGTGCGTCTAAATACCTGAGTATATTTTTATGATGTTACTCATTTTGAATGACGCAGGAACAGGAGTTGCATTATTCGTTTCATTTTGGCATCTCAATCTACATCAATGATATTTTTTGAGCTTGGAAAAAGTTCTAAAATGTCTTTGTCTGTCGTAATTGGGGCTGTATATATATTATCATCATCGACTGAAACGAATTCTTCCTATGTTACTGCAGGACATTCCGATTATACAGAAGGTTTCTCAAACATTTCATCAATTCAAGGGAAATCTTTTCGTGTTAAGGGATCTTCGTTTTGTGTAGAGAAGAAAAATAAGAAAAATATACATAGTAGTTTTCGTGACAGTTGTATTATTTCGTGTTAACCGTTTTCGCAAAAATCTCATTTCACTGCGTATTATAATTTAAGAAAAAATGCATTTATTAGATAAAAAAAACATTGCAGTTCTTCTGAAAGAAAAAAAAACAGATATAATTAATCTTCACTGAAATTTTGATTTGTTACGCATTTTTTGTATCATTTGATTGATTTACTTCAAGATCTGTATTAATTTAAATGACATTTGAATAAAATTAACTTAATAAAAAAATTATACTTAGTAAAAAGTAAACGTCTACTTATAACAAATTTAAATTCTTAAAATTCTCGTCATTTTATATTTGTTTCCAAAACACAGGAATCCGTTATATGGTCGTCATATTTGACTTCCACTGATTTTTCAAGTAATTATGGATATTTTGTGTGTAATCATATAATATATAAAACCATAACTGGAAGTAACTGAACATAGAAATGATGGAAAGTCGTATTTACTTTCTAACTATAGCTTCTTGAATAGTATAAATAACAGGCGTGTTTTTTTAAATTAAATTATTTAATTATTGCTCTATTTTTTCCAATATTTTACTGTAAACTAGGGGTGAATCGATTTTTCCAAGGTTCGGAGTACTTCTAAAATGTTTAAGCAGTTGTAGTCCATGCAGTGGCGTAGGTGTGGCCAGTCGGTGTTAAAATTGTATGTTTTCTTTTCTTAACACTCGTTTTCGATATTGCCTACCACTTTTAAAATATGGCAGGTTAATTTTTTTTTTACTTTGTGACGGATCTATCCATGTCCTTCAATTAATATAATACTTTTGAGAAATCTTTGGTTTACCAATTCGAGTTTATTCACAACAACCCCATGAAGAAGAAACCTTGATTATGTAAATTAGTTAGTTATATATAGTCTAGGTTTACAAGCTAGTAAAGAGAGAAAGTGAGGAAATAGGATAGATTGCTACTGATCAGGTATATTTTAATTTTATAGTATATTTCAGATTTTGGAGAAGATCAAGAATTAAAGTGACGATTGGTCACTACAGTTTGTGATACCCCGGGCTGGGGGTATTATCTTTCCTCATCCACGTGACCTAAGTTTGTAGGGATAAACGATTGACCACTAAAACTTTCCATAATAAATTTAGTTTAATATTATCTGAATTTGTATTAAGTAATGCAACACAAGTCTTAGAGGGAAATGATCAGGAGTGATACGACATAAATAACAATTCTTAGCACAAATAGCGCATTAAATCCTACTCACTATTCTAATGATAAATTAACCACTGAACCTATATCTATAGCCGATTTCTTAACTAACTAGACATCGCTCTCTCATTTAAGTTTAATATTATATCACTTACCACGCGATATTCCACGGTGAACAGCTACCAATCTTTATATCTTCTGTATAATATTGTAATCCAACTTGATCCGGCAACCAGACAACCTTCTGGCTTAGAACCCACTTCTATATATACTTCTTATAATACTTCCTAAGACTTCTATGACTCCCCTTAGCCTCTATTGCGAATGCTAAATCCCCAATACATATAATCATTCCTAATCTGCATATGACGTTTTCTTCTTGAGTTGGTTGGAATGAAATGTCATTCTGGACCCAAAGATTCCCCAAGCGGATTTTAGTGAAAGACGCGATAAATCCCCGTCACAAGTTTAATTAGTGATTGAATAATCTGGACAGTAGATTTGATCTAGAAATAAGTAGGTCGGTATTTAAAATATTCGCACACTTCGCGTGCCTCGCTATTAATTCACATAATGCTTAGATTGAGACAAATCTTCTGTTTGAAATTACTTGAATTGTGTTGCTAATTGTGTGATTTATAAATAGCTAGTTTTTGGATATGGCTAGTCTTCCTTCCTTTCCCCCTACATCTCTAGGCGCGAACGAGGAAATATCGCGTTCTTCACAACTTTCGAAATACAAGTAACACAAAATAGTCAAGTTAAAGGCTTGAACAACTATGAACAACTGATCGACCGTGGAGCGTGGACGTATCCGATGCATCGAGCAGAAAACATAAGTGAACCGATGAATCTGAAACCGACATATGTACTTTCATTTGTTAACTGCCGATTCCCTCCCCATCGCGGGACGTGACACTAATTCCAGAACCCAATCTCGTGGATGTAAACTGATGTCTAAATAGCCAATCCTGTGTTATCGCGGGAAGAGCTGATCATCAACATTTATTCTCCTTTTGAGTCGGCTTGAGGGAAAAATTCGTTTTTTCGGTTGACATCGTAGTGATAGCTTTTTTCCCCAACAGGGGCAGTGGGCGTATTAAGCATCATCAAGCGCTTCCAATGAAGATTTATGTGTCGTCTACACATTTATCAAATCATTTGCTAAAGCAAACACAATAGCATCTATTTTGAAAAGCCTATTTTACTGTCTAACTGGTGTCGGTATTCAATAAATATGTTTTTTATAGTAAGCACGTCTTTGGCCTTAGTAAAAGCGACAACCCTAAAATGTATTAGTGGTCTACCGGTAGATCGAGATCGCGATTTAATGTTTATCTCTTTTGTAGACTAATGATACAAGTTTATAATTCAAATATAGTCGATCCTCGACTTTCCCAGAATTCACTATTTCGAAAAGTTTTAAAAATTTATCTTTTTAAATATTTTTGTCGATATTAGTTTATCTTGTAAAATATTTCAGAACATTGATGTAGAAAGATTATGAATTATACTTCTGGCCATTTAGAAAACGAAAAAAAATGTCTGGGTTCCTACATTAATATTTTAAAATCGTGTGCTTCATTTTATACTTCGGGTTGACAGTCAAAGAGTATTATAAAAATAATAATTTACAATTTAAGGTAATGTTAATCTGAGACAATTTATACACTCTAATCACAATGCTGTGATTCTTCCTCTTAATATTGCATGCCTCACGCAGCCCATGAAACAAACAATGATAGCTGTGTTTAAACGATATTATACGAGATGATTAAAGTCAAAGAAGCTGACGAAGAAGATCAACCAGCATTAATAGATATTAGGAGAATAAATATATTAATGAACAAATTGGAGTCTCCTGGGCTGAAACAAATTGTCAGCAATCAAGGATTCCGGGAAATAATTTTACAAATGATGACTGGTTTTATAAATTTTAAGAGAAAACCTTAGGAACTATCACAAATGAAATGGTTAATCTAATGAATGAAATAAACCTGACGTCAGCAACGAATATGTTAATAATTTGATTGAATCTCACACTTAGTTTAAAAGAAATTTACTTAATCGTGAGAAAAAACTGAAAAAAAAAAATTTTTAAATTAAGAAAAAAAAACCTAGAAAAGCGTAAAAATTTTAACAATTAAGATTATTAACAAAACCTAGAAAAGCGTAAAAACTTTAACAATTAAGAGTATTAACAAACCCCTCATGCATCTTGACGAGTTTTTGACTATCATTAAGAATTCTAAGAGCATTTTAGCACGTATAGAAATCTTTATCAAGGAAAAAGGAGTTACAGTAATGAACTGAAAAGCGATAGGTGGGACTAAGTGATAATAGTGTAAGACGTATTCACGTATGTCGGGTATAATTTTTTGCATATAAATACATATAAATTATTTTTAGAAGGGCGAAAGACGAAAGAAAATGAAAATTTAAAAAAAAAAAATGTTTAATAAAATCTTAGATAATACAAATGAATAATTGCAAACTTGTGACGTTCTCTCCGCGTACTTTCATTAATCTTCTTGAGAAACATTTGGTCTATCAAGTCGTATGTATTCACATCCATCCCTTTGAAAAAGAAAACCTGATTAATCAATTAGGTTTATTATATATAGTCTGGATTTTCTAGCTGGAGAGAGAAAGGAGGAAAGGAAGATTTTACTGTCAAGTATTTCAAGTTATAGTCTTTTTCAAATATTGGGTAGGTGAAAAAATTAAAAAGGGCGATTTCAATAGGGGTTTAATTAGTGTTCGATAAAGGGGTAGTAGATTTGACCCCCAATAAGATGATAGATAATTATAGTCTTCACATAATTTGTGCATCTCGCTGTTAATCCACATATTATTTATATTGAAAACATCTCTTCTCGTTGAAATTTCTTGAATCAGTGTTGCTATTTGTCAGATCAATAAAGAGATTGTCTTTGAATATGGCTAATGTTTCTTCCCTTCCTCCCTCACCTCTAGGCAGGCAAGAGAGGGGATCTATTCGCTCACAAACTGAAGTTTTTTTGATGCAGAAGGTTTCATAAAATCTAACAAAGTAGTCTGCCGGCTCAACAAATATTTTTTCTCCCGCAAAACTTCCTTGAAGCATGCTGATAATTTACTTATTCCAAAATTTTGTTGAAAAAATACGTTCTTCGTCGGAGTCTATGTTTTCTAAAATTTATAACTCTTCTTTCAATTAAACTGAAACCTGTCGAATTCTCAACCATCATTCGATCTTTTGGTTGAATTAAATTAAAGGCTTAAGTTATTCAATGTCTTGCTTCTGCATTTCTATGAGGTCATCAATTGTCAGATTCTGATTGGGGAATTCAGCAGTTCTTGAATGTGATCACTATCCACTTCTAAATACATTTGCCTAGAAACATGGACAACTTCTTAAATTGAATTACAAATCTGAGTACATATAATTCATGTAATAAACACGATACAACAATTATAACATGTAATAACATACACATATTTTGTAGATGAGAAATAAATAACTCAAAATAAATTAGTATGGCCAATAGTCGATTCCAAGCGGTACGTCCAAACATGTACGTATATTCTCTAACTCTCTAAAAATAAATGGAGGGAATAATCGAGCTGTGTAGTGCTCAAACAAAAGACGATTCCCCGAGAATTGAAAATTGCGTAACTTCAGTTTCATTTAAATTAGAGGTAGCGTTAGTCGTGGCATTACTGTATTTTTAACTTACTGTGTGATATTTATAAAGAAAGCATTTAAAAACATCAATACATTTCTTTTTATTATGCCTACATATTCATGAATAACTACTTTAAAACACAGTTTTTGATGCACATTTTTTTATATTTTTTATTCCACATTGTCACATAATTTCAGGAGCCAATTATATGCAAAAATAAATGTGTATCTATAGGTAAATAATTCATATGATACTACCAAAAATGCACTACAAGTAATATTTCTACACATTTTTTTACAATAATATTGCATTATTAAAAACATTTTAGTATTTTCAAAATATACAAACTTTCAATATAAATTCCACTATTTCTAATTTTCATACGAGATCGTTTCCAATTAGACTGGCTCTAGAGAATTTTTTTCCTTACCATTCTATCTCATAACCTAATTATTACATCGAAATTTTTACTTAACATCTCCTTGCATTCTTATTCTAATAAAAGACGAAAAACACGACTAATTGCATGCCCATATCCTATTTGGGGGCTTTATATGATAAGTGATAAAATTACCCATCATTCGTGGACATAAAACATTCCGGATGCTAATAAAAATTCCCATCTCTTCTTAAATTAGAATAGTTCGCCGTGGCATTCATTTTCCTCTTTTTGTGTTTTACTCGTTTCTTTTCTTTTCTATCTCTTTCTCTTTCATTTTTTTTCTCCCTGCTGCTGTACTCAGTAGCCCGACTGAATTGTTTTCTCAAAGCCGTCATGCCAAGGAGATATTACTTGATGGAAATTGCGGAGACAAAAATAACCTCTGGCCTTTTCTCGAAGAATTGGAACACACAACAAAAATTTGACGGGACTAGAGAAAAAAAGGGTAAAATGGGAAAAAAAGGGAAAGGGAAAAAAAAAGAAATACATTCAAAAAGGAAAAAAACAGAAAAAACATAACCTTTTTTCCCCCTTTTCCCCCTCAACGAACTTAATAAAGTTTTTTGAAACGGGTGGGGGGGGGTTTGGGAAAAAGGGGGGGTGCGGAAAAGACGTTAAAAATTTTTAAATGAGATTTAAAAGTAAATCAAAGCCAATTTAAAAAAAGCAATATCATAATGGCGCGGAGTAGCGGTCGCAAAGTATTTAGTGTGGGATTTTTTTTTCAAGAGCAAAAAGAGAAAGACAACATGGGAGCGCTTTTAAAAACAAAAACTATAAAAAAAGGGGGCAAAATGTATAAGGAAAAAGCAGTAGTAAAAAAAGTTGAATAGTATGAATATTACCTGGTCTAATAAACGCGAAGGGTTTTAATAAAACCGAAGTATAAGAGACGGTTTAAAATTATTCTCTTGTTTTATTTCTTGAATATATTGCGTTTGAAATGTTAAGCGGAATAGTAGATATGTTTCTGGATGCCGAATGAAATTGCTGAATAGAATTTCAAAGGCCGATTATTGTTATTTTTTTTAATATTTCTCATAAAGGATCAAATTGTGCTATAACAGCGGATTCTCAATGCGTTTTCATTGTAACTTCTAAAGAAGTTTATTATATAGACTGTTTGATTGATTTGAGGACATTGCCTTAAAATATAGAGCTATGAGAGATGAAAATTCGGGTTATTTCTATTTATAGTAATCTGAAATTAAACAAGGGTGGATGTCGAGAATGATAATATAAGGAGTAGTTTTACGACTGTTGGTGTAAAGTGAGGCTTTAAATGTCCACGGATGATTCTCCTGTTATTTGCCCTAATGGTAATAGTAAAATTGATGACAGAGTTGGTTTCTTATTTGTCGTTTTTAAGAGTGATATTGAATCCAAGCACTTTCAATTTAGCATTCTTGATGAAAGCACAATTTTTGTAGCAGAACTCTTATATTAAACCTGGCATTTCTCGTCCAGGGTATGTCACACCCACCGCCTAACTTTTTTCAAGACTCTATCAAAACCTTTTTCTGGAAAATGAATAGTTTGTCGTGTAGCTGACTTTAAGGTCATATCCTTCGAGAGACCTTAGCTTATAGTCAAATTAAAAATGAATATTTTTGGATACCACCTCTTTGGGTATGTCATACCCTGCGCGTGAATTGCCGTTTCAGTTCAAAATGCATAAACACGTTTTAAAATCTTTCTTATGCAATGGTGCATTATGGGTGTTCTGATGAAGAAATGTGATATTTAAGTAATTTAGTTGGTACAGTATTTAATGGATATAGTACTAGAGTATTTTCGGATGAAAAAATTCTCTCTTTGCGGGGATGATAAGGAAGAATCGAATGAGGAAGAGTATAAGAGCAAGTATATGATACCTCTACTGAAATCTATCCAGATAATTATACTGCGGGAGCAATTACCGTCCTCGATAAAATGACCACATCGTATTCAATTGATAAGAAATGTAATGGTTAGCCTATGACAATATTCTTCGTGTTGTTGACCGTTGCGACAATAAATGCTCAAATTATTTTGTTAAGTAGTCAGAAACCACCAACTAAACATCGAACCAGACGCTAAAAACTTAAGTGTTTTGGTTTTCGATTAACAGAAGAATGTAAAATCCAGTAAGCAATGATTCTACAAAATTAAAAAAAATTAAGATCCCGTGAAAACATTGCATTTACTCGCGAAGAATATTAAATGAGCGTATAAACAATGTACTGAATGAGAGGTGGGAGGCCTTTGACCCTCACCCAGGGTGGTTTACCTCAAAATTGGAGGTGCAACCGAGCTAAATCGTACTGTCACCTGTATGATGCGCAAGGCTACGGCCAACGACAGGCGTACATCTAGCCCCCCATGATGAATTTTTGGGGCCCCGATCTGACCACGTCAGACAGGTGGCATTAGCAACAACAGAAAAGAATGCCCCAATAAAAAGAACAAAAAAAAATATGATGGTAAAAGTGTAATAAACATTATATTTCCTACTTTTTTTTTCCTTTTTCACCTTTGTATGCTAATTTAAGGGTAAAGAAAAGAATGTAAACCCCTTTTGGCTATTAACCTGGCTTTAAAATTTACGGGATTTTTTCGCACGGGGGGGGGTTATACTTCACCTTTAAAAAGATCACTGGAAAATAGTGTCCTCGCCCACTATCTGGGGGCAGCCCAGGGGTTAAGGGTGGCCTTGGCGGGCGTCGAGTTGGGGCCCACCACTAAAAGACCCGCCTCGTGGGGCGGGATCCCTTAAATCTGTCGAGAGCAAAACTCCTCCCGTTGGTGGGTGGGTGAGGGGGGGTGCCAGTCGGGTTCTCCACGTCACTTGACCATGGTTCAAAATTCGTGGTCCGTCCCCAAAAACCCCCCTTTTAGCTAAACAGGGGACGTTAAAATTCCCCCCCCTCCCCCACTATCTGATTTGTACCGATTCCCTTTTTATTTGGTTTTTGGGAATTTTTAACAATATAATCTACAAAATCCAAAAAATGCCTTGAAAGTCTAAAAGATAAAAACATCCCGATAACTTTTACATTTTTTTTAATCCGGGGTTTTTTGGGGGATATATATAAATACTGGTTTTTAAAAGCCCCATCGAAGAACGAAATCGACATTGACGTTAATATTCCTAAATCCTTTTACAAGAAGATTACGAAAGAAAGAATGTTGAAGTCCTTGAACCCAGAATATTTCATTTCAAATAAAGGAAGCTTAACAAAGCATTTTTTTCCAACTGTTCATTACAGATTGTCATGTGCTATCATTTTATATACTAATTACAATATAACCCAATTTCTCACTGGTCATGGTAACTTCAAAAGTTTTTTGAACAAATTTAATTTGGATCCGTCATCTTCTTTAATATTGATAAATAGAAAAATGTAAAACATGTGCGCCTGTGTTTTAAGTTTGTCAAAGAAAGAAAGATCCTAACACTGACTATGTTTACCTTAATATTCATTTAAGGGAAATTTTCATAGTTTCTAGGAAACTGTCTGTTATTGAATGTATATATACATATATATTTAATGTTGTTTTACATGTATGCTCTTAGAATTAAGCCAATGATGCTATTTGGGTGATATTGAACTTGATATTCATAGTAGAATTTGGTTTGTTTATTTTATGGATTTGAAACCTTGAAATAAATTTTATGGGCGAATGCCGAAAATCTTGTACCCAAAAGGCATACGTCCTAAGCATTTAATTCTTTGGCTGAGTGGGATGTTTATGTACGCCGTTGGCATTTAAAAATAAGCCTTAATGTAGTATCGTAGCTTGAGTGTCAAAGTTATTGAATTCACTACATTGTTATTTCTACGGAGGGGGTTGCAATGAAAATTATGGCTAAATATTGGGCTGTGAAGGTTCTATCCGCGTACTTCCAATTAATCATCTTGGGAAATCTGTGCGCTATTAATTCGCGTTTATTCACAACCGATACTTCGAAGAAAAAACCGTGATATTTAAATTTAGTTTGTTTTATTTAGTCTAAGCTTCAAGCTAGAGAGGGAGGAGAGAGAGAAAGTGAGAAGATAGGATAAATTGCTACTGATCAGGTACTCTTCAAGTTTATAGCGTTATTTCAAATATTAGATAGGTGGAAGAATTAAAGTGACAATGGATCACAAGGGTTTAATTAGTGTTCAGATAATTGAGATATTAGATTTGATTCTGGAATAACCCATTCAGGACCCTGGGGGAGAGACCATATATGTGACACGCCTTCTCCGTGGCCCCATCATATATGTGATTGAGCTTTCCCTCCTCGTAGGACCATGATCACACCGGTGTGGTCAGAGTTAGGAAATATTTTTTATACTACTTTTTATAAGCACTATTTGGCGGTTAAAAACCGTTTTTTTTTAATTTTTAATAAAACTTTCATCTTCAATATGTGTTTTCAGCTCTGTGCTTTTTTTTAATTAGATCCGAGATATTTATGAATATAAACAACTGCACATCTTTATTTTTCTAGGGAATTGGACATTTAGAGGTTTGTGATCTATTGTTCTATGGATTTCTGTTTATATTTTGAATAAGTTGGTTCAGTTTACTAATATTTTCTGTATTCCTATTTAAATGTACGAGATTTTTGTCATTTTTTTGAAAATGTATGCATTTTTTTTTTATTAAAGTGAAAACACTATCTTTAAAATTCGCAATTGTTTTTTTTTAAATATAGCGAAAACTTTTGTACTCGATGCTCAAATCTTATCAATGATAGTAAATTGTAAATTTTAGTTATTTTTGATTGCATTTAAAACTTTATATGAATTTCAAAGGAAATTATATATATAGGCTTAGCAGGAAAATTCGACCTGTCCCGTGCGTACGTATCCTCTCCGAACGTACAGGGCCTGGGAAAGCGCTACTTTCTCCTTCCGCTGATCCTGAACGGGTTAAAAAAAAAAAACACCGTTTCATTTTAAACATATTTTTCTAAAAAGATGTGTCATAGAAATTAATTAATGTTCTTTAGTTCATATCCTAATGCCTAATGAAGTTGGTAAGGGAGTTAACTATGTAGATGGTTATTGTTTCTCGAATATAAAAAAAAATTTAAAAATTTTTATAAATCATGCATATGTATAAACTGAACAACAAGTAGTCTCAAGGATGTTACCTTCATCCTTATCTTACGTAATTTTTAAAATGATAACAATTGTCCAAATGCTGCAGTATTAAATCAAATTTTTCGCTTAATTAAAAGTAAATTTTAGAAGGAAGTTCCGTGATAAATGAAATATTTAAAAAATATTAATGTATGTTTGTTATTTTAATATATTAATATATTTCCAAATAAATGTTCATAAAATTATTTTCTTTGGTAAAATGTATGAAAACTAATTATTTTTCAAATGAACAATAAATTTAAAAGATTAATAACCCGGTTCTTCACGTGCGAAAAAAACGACTTTAACTTCACGCACAGGGTATCTCATACCCAAGGGTGTTTACATTAATTTTACCGTAAAATTTGCATGCAACCGAGAAAAAGGAAGAAAACTAGGAAATACAATATGTCTATGATACTTTTTACACGTAAATTTAGTTTTTCTGTTCTTTTTATTAGGGCATTTAGTACGTTGTTTATACACTAGTCTTCGTCGTGAATGAGTGCAATGTTTTTACTGGATCTTATTTTCTTTTTTAATTTCATAGAAGCATTGATTGCTTTATTTTTTCATTCAGGGTTTTTCGAAATCCCAAAACACTTCAAAAACTTTAAAAGGTTCTGTTTTTTCAGGGGGGTGATTTTAACCACGAACAAAATAATTTGTGCATTTACTGTCGCAACGTTCCACAACATGAAGATTACTGTCATAGGTTCATGATAAGATTTTCTAGCCGTTGAATATGATGTGATCATTTTACCAGAACGTTTACCCCTAAATTAAAAACGGGGGGATTTGAGAACAATCACCCTTGTTTTTTATATTTCATCGCGATTCTTCCTCATCATCCCCACAAAGAGACTTTTTTTCATCCGAAAATACTGTTGTACTATATATCTCTCTCTTTTAAATACTGTATCTATTAAATTACTTAAATTTTTTCATCATAAGTACAATAATGCATCATTGCATAAGAAAGATTTTAAAGCGTGATCATTTATCTAGAACTGTTATGGAGATTCACGCGCAGGATATGGCATACCAGAAGAGGCAGTATCAAAAAATATACATTTAAAATTCGTTTACAAGCTAAGATCCTTCGAAGGATATGACCTTAAAGTCAGCTACACGAGAAACTATTCATTTTCCAAAAAAAGGTTAAAATTGTGTCTTGAAAAAAAAATAGGCGCTGGGTATGACATCACCTGCTCGTGAAATGCCGGAATAATAATAGTTTTTATTTAAAAAAGGATTCAAATTAGAATTACGATTTATAAAAGAATTAATAATATTGTGTTAAAAGAAGTTTAAGCAACCGAGATGAAATTTTTTTTCATAGCATAACATGAAAAAACAGGACACCTGTATAAAAAAATATTTTTATCATAACTAAATACACAAATAAAACATAATGATTTTACATAAATGAGTGATAAAAAATAATTTTAAGAATCCTATACATGAGTAACAAAAAGGGCAGGTTATCTTTTAGAACAATAATGATTACAGAAATATTTTATTAGAATTATAGAACGCGTGAAACGTTTTTATATATAAAATGGGATTAAAACAAAATTATTGGTTTATGATATAAAGTAATGAAACCCTTATTTTACATTAAAAGATGAAGAAACAAAATGCCATTTATAAAGAAAGATAGCAGGTTAAGTATAGTCGAGGTATGAACTTTAGTTGCATTTTTTCATTTAAAATAATTTATAGGGTTCAGTCACAAAGGTTTTTTTTCTTGTGCCAATGTTGCCATTATCGTCACATCTTTCGATCAACATTCGAGATGCTTTTCTAATTTGAGAGTCTTCATAATCTTCCGGAGTCGAGCAAGTTCCCTCAATGACAACATTAATGTGAAATGTACCGTTGATCCATTGTATGCTGCAGTCACAGTTAATCGGATTTGCTGCAATAAAAATGACAGTTAGAAATAAATCTTAATTTTACCCTTAATACTAATTATTTGATTAATTAGAGAAATTTTACAAGTATTTTCCGTATTTCCGCGTATCGTATATCGGAGCACAAGAAAATGAATCAATATATCTTTTTTACCAAAATATGATTTAATTACATAATTTCTACAAAATATTTGGTGCATTTTACAATTTTTTTTAATGAGCTACGGATTGACGTTTTACCGTTGCAGTCCTAGTATATTCCCCGGAAGATGGTATCTCTTTTTGATACCATATAGGCGGGTACCAATCATCGCATGTAATTTTGACGCCCAGTTTTCTACCCAGATTGAGGCACATGAGTTCTGGAGATGTGAAACTGTACTTAGAATTTTAATAAAGAAGAAAGCACTCAAGCCAAATAGGGACTCACGGGGGTTTTTACAGGACTCATCGTGAAAATTTACCGACTCTGGCCGGGGTCTAATCCGCAACCTTAGGTGTACAAGGCCAGCGACAAACCTACTATGCCTCTCACCTGGCTATTTTACAAGAAAAATATATGACATAAGATGTCTTAAAATTTAATTAAAAATATGTCTACGATAATTTTTTTTCTTCTAAAATTCGGAAAAAGATATTAAAATTTATTATCAGATTAAAAAATTTTAATGTTCTTTTATTCTCTTACATATCTATAACTAACTTATGCATCTGCTTTAGTCTGATGTATTACGCCAAGACTCACAGAAGTGACTTATGAATTTTCTCCGTTTGAATCCTGGATATAGTTGAACGTAACAATTACGTAAAAACTATTTTCTAGGTCAGTACTTTATAATTAATTCGTGTTTAACAAATGAATGCTTAGAATTATGTCAAATTGAAAGTCACAAATTATATTCCTGATTTTGCGATATGAAAGTAGTACGGTGCAATCACTAGGTTTGCATGCAAATTTTTATTTATCAGTTTAATTAACTATATAGAACGGAAATACTTATATTGTATGTTGTCTATTACTTATTTTAATAAATATTTTTAAAAATACGTATAATATATGTACAATTTTAATTATTTGCATTTCTGTTGAAGAAATAGTTTTATTTTATGCTGTTTATTTCTTTGTTAATAAATATCTTCAAATAATGCAAATTAAATATATGATAAAACTGTAAATCTATATTATTGATATCTATGCCTAACTTTGCCTGCATTACCGCGAGAATCAAATTGTTTAAGAAATGCTATATTTTGTGGCACGCTGAATCATATTTGTAGATTGGTTTGGTATGCCACAGTTAAAAGGTAGCCGGTCTGTGATCTACAACCTACTGTAGGAATAATCACCATTTAAGAAGAAATATATATATTAGATCTATGACAGGACAAACATTCTAAATTAAAGATAGACCGAGTTGAATGTTGATAATCGCCGAAAGCAGGAGAGTCAAATGCATGACAACACTTTCTTAAATGATGCAAGAATGTAATATATTTTTGATGAACTGTCAATCAAGTTATATTTCTGAAGATCACCCTCACAAACCTAAAATCTTCATAGTCTGCTTGCAGTTGCGAATAACAGAAATAAGTATTTTATGACTTGGTCTATGACTTTAAATTTTTCTGCAGACATTCTTGCCCCTCAAAGAGCCAAAATAATAGCAAAGACCAATTTTCACAAATCAAGTGCACTTTAGAAACAAAAATCATTTTTTTTTCCACAAAATACATTGTACCAGGAGGCATGCAATTCCATGTAAGCAGAAATGTTACAGGTTCCTTTAGTGGCCATGCAAATGAAATTATATTTCATCGTTCGACCATGACTTTTTAAAGTTAAGGAGCCATTCTCTTCTATATTACAGAAGAGAACCTAGTAGCAGGCATAAAGTCCTTACAAGCACCGTATGAGGGGTTAATGTAAGTCAAATCTATCATCACGCTGGCATGATATTTTGAAGAATAAAGACCAACTCATGTGCCGTCTACGTCGCCAAGGTGGTAGTGTGATTTAAAAATCACAAAATTCGTTGACAGCAGCATTCATGTAGCTTCACAATGTTAACTTAACAATTAATTACTCACTCGATCAACATAAAAGAATCTGAATCCTATGATCAATACGTGCCTTTTTTCTTAGATCCATACCGTTATCTACAATGTAATTGGTTATACGTGTCATAAAATTCCTACGAGAACAATGTATATATAAAAAACCCTAAAAATTTTACATGCTATGGGAGTGCATGACTTCTTTAATGTCCGGGATTCCAATTAACCTTAAAGGTCCAGCGATTTCGTTTTGATACCGCGATATAAAATATATAAAATAATTATTTTAACAAAATAATTGCAGGACTATTGTTCAGTTGAGTTCAGTTTTAAAACTTTTATATTATTATTTCATACAATTATCATATATTATGACCCTTTATATTATTAAAAATCTGACGTTGACAATATGTTTTACGAAGTTTAATGAATCACAGCTTTGCGCAAAATATTTCGTGTCGCAAATCTGTATATATATACATATATATCAAGATTTACTGGAATATTGTGATTTGAATTTGCACTTTCTACAGATTCTTCGCAGTCACTTTCAATCAATCTTATGTTTTCTTCGGAATACACAAATTAGAGCAAGTCTACTAACGTCCATCCGATTCATTCTCATAAAGCTCTCGCAACAAATTAGCAAGTACATTACAAATTACAATTAGGCTTAGGCCTTTTCTAAGAGTCTTCGTTTAAGGGTGTGTGCTCTGCACTAAGTTCGAAAATCGAATGAAATTTTTTATAAGCAGATAAGCAAATGCTATGTAACAAAACACTTAGATACATCAACTTTAGTGATTTACCTCATTTACACTGTGAATCCAATAACACTGCATTCAAGGTCAAATAAATGTATGATAAAACCTTGAGAGGTTTATATAACAGATAGAATCTAATTAGTAAACTATATTTTGATAAACGACATATATTGATAATGATATTACCCAGTGGACATTCAAGGTATATTCAGTTATAAAAATACTTCTAATTACCCACAAGAATCACGAAACATTTTCTGTGTAATTACCAGGTAAATTGATTAAAAGTCACAAAAAATTTCAAATTCCATGCAAAAATGCGGAAAAGAAA
>BMAV01002389.1:0-34330 GCA_019973955.1 Trichonephila inaurata madagascariensis | reverse complement strand
CCCCTAAAGCCCCCTCCCGTGACAAGGACTCAATGGCTTTTGGCCCACTGTAATGTTTTCTATCTATTTACCAGTGACGGAATGGAGAATGTTAGGAGCCCCCTTCCCCCTAAAAGTCAGGATTCGCCTTGAATACGTATTTAGTACCTATTTAGTACGTATTTAGCGTTAGCCAAGCCTTTGGCCCTAAAGTCCCCCGTGACAGGGACTCAATGGCTTTGGCCCACTGTAATGTTTTTATCTATTACCAGTGGTTAAGGAGAATGTTAGAATCCCCTGAAAGTCAGTTTTTGTCTTTAATTTTTTTTAAAATTTGGGAGTAAATACGTATTTAGCGTAAGTCAGGCTTTTGGGCCCCTAGAGTCCTGCCCCCGTCCCAGTGAGGGCTGGCATGTACGTTATGCCACTGAAATGTAGACACTTCAAGACGTTCTGTTCATTTGTTATAAACAGTTTCCCTACAATGCGCATTCAGTTGCTTTCTATCGACGCTCCAGCAGCTCGCTCTTGATTGAAGACGAAACTTTCAATGACAGTGACATTATCAAAAATTTGATAAATTATGAAGATGGACAAGAAGAACTGGATTCTTTGAGAGTGGATAAAAATATGCAAGGATCCACGGCTTTCTAACAATTTGGAAATGCATTTTCTTAAAATAAATACCAATTAAGAGAATGGAGTATAAAATTCCAAAAAGAGCTTCAACCATGTGTAGATGGTTATCGTGACATTTACAAGCAACTGATCACCCGACTTTCGTCGCCAAAACTTATCTCTTACTTTATGTTGCCAAAAAATAAATCAATTGAAATTACACCTTCACAAGTGACGTAATCGATTTTGAACTTACTCATTACAGGGCTTTGGATTACGATGAGTAACAATGAATTATGTGTGTGCATTTTGAAAACTTATCCGTATATACAATGAGAAACTATATGTTTTTAAAATGTTCCATGTGTAATAGTTAATTATTTATTTTTTTATATTACTCTTACATAAATTCCGTAAATAATTGGAATATTTTATAACTTTTTTATGTGGTCCCTATCCACCGCATAAAAAATGTTTTTTGTATTATTTCCACGAATTAGTTTGTTTTATGTAAGAATTTATGAAATTTTCGAATATTTTTTTGTGCGTTTATTTTTATGCGGTCCCTATCTACCGCACAAAAACAGGTTCAACTGTACCCTGATACATTTAAAATACCTTTTTACGCGCTTTTTGTCTTTTGAAATTTCATTAAATCAGTAAATGGTAATTCGATACTTATTAATATTCTCAACACTAATTAGAAATTTTAAATAATACTTGGAAGTACTTCTTATATTTATACTTTGTCACAATTTTTGATTTCCATATCATCACAAGAATAAATGATGCACTAAAATTTCCTTTCAAAAAATAAATAAATTATGATATAATGGAATGGAAATCTTATTCATAGAATAGTGGAATTCCACAAAAAGAGAGTTGAATCATACTTTTGAATGATTCAATTTCCTTCAGTTTTCTTAAGAAAGAAGTTGAATTTTATTCAAATCTTAGTGATAATAAATCTAGTAAAGTATTGTTTCTTCATGTTTCTTCATTTTGTATGATCACGTTACCTACTTTAAAAGAAATATACTCTACCATGCTTCAAGTAAATAACATTAAAAATACTTTCTACAGTTCATAATCTCAATCGAGAGGAAGGAAACGAAGCAATAATATACTAATTTTTTAGGATTTCCAGATTTCTTATTTCTTTCCTTTTTGGACTATTTGTATCGATTCTTCCTTGCGAAAAAAAATCATCAAGTTGTTTAGCAGCAAGCCACGTGTTTCGCCTTTTAACCTTTTTGATATTCAATAAATCAATGATTTCCATTGCTCGTAAGTATAAACAACCATACCCCTAATCGACGATTGTGACGATTTGTTATGCAATTTTATTAAACATAATTAAAGGGACATGTTATGCAATATTTTAGTGTATTTGAGTTTTGGAATACGGTTATAAATAGCTCTGAGTAAATAATACATTCGATGTTTACAAAATAAATGTATGTGCATAACATGGAAGAATGTTTTTTTTTATTTTTCAATTTTGATGGTGACATACATCAGACAGTTGTTTACCTTCTTATTCGTATAGGAAACGGTTTTAAATGTGTGAAAAAAAATAATAATTTGATGAAATAATTCATGCGGCAAAAGCCAATTGTTATAAACTGCGTTTCATAAGATATTCATTAAAATTCATATATAAATTCAATGAATTATTAACATGTTCTTATTTAAGTTTTAATATCTTGAAACACATTAAATTTAAATTTTCAAAAGAATACTTTATTTTAAGGAAATTATGTCTTTTAGAATTTTTTATGTTATTCGGAGAGAAAGTATATTCATTTCCATTTTATTTTCATTACTATTTTCATTTCACTATTAAGCTATTTTACTGAAATAAAATTGTTCTTTAATGACTTTAATGTAGGCCACATTAATTAATTTTAGTAGCATAACATACTTGCATTTACCACATTTACTTTTCATCAATAATAAGTTAAAATTTTATTATTTTTCTCTCTCTCTCTCCTTTTGTGTGTGTGTAAGCGAACATAATAAGCGAAGCCCCGAAAGACTTATTCGAATGGAATGAAAGTTGGTATATATAATAAATAAATGTTAAAAACAAACACTGACAGAGCCACTGGAATTGAATGTGTTTTATAATGGAATAAAATTGAATGTTGGAAATAAAGCAACAAAAGCAACACAAAAAATCTACAACGCGATAGTCTACTTCTGACAAAGATTAACTAAATGACCATTGACATACAAAGCTGGAGTATATTCTCTTACAGGATTGTTTGCTATACACATTACACGGACGCAATTCAGAGACGTTCGAAGATGCCAGCTCATAAAAAAGTAAACATACTGCATTTAGAAAGGTATATAAAGATCACTGGCGTAGCTAATCGTCAGTGGGCCCTGTATCGAAACTCTATTGGGTCCTCTTTTTTGGAAAAAAAAGTAAAATAAAACTTATTTGTGTCTAAATATTTCATATGTTGGTGCCTTTATAGCTTGGGGGCCCCGTATCATTAATACGGCTGATACGGTGGTAGCTACGCCCCTGATAAAGATCGCACTCACCAAAGAAGGGGTTGGAGAAGTACGGAGACAAGTGGAAGAAAAATATGTCGTGAGTGCTTTGAATTATTAGTTTGAAATAAACTGATGTTTGTAAAAAAATACATTATGAAGGAATCATTCAAAGGAAAGGAACTGTGTAGCAAATGTCAATTATAGATATGTTGTGCAAAGTTGTTAAGTTTCAGAGCCCCCACGCATACATGGTGTGAGCAGCGCCCTCTAAACAGATGCTGAAATTGTGTAAATAGAGGGCTGTAGAGGGACGTTGAAAATTGTGCTTGGTTTTTGTTAATGATGAACGTTTCGTGAGACGTTGGTTTGCCCTGATGACGAAATAAAGGGAAATGTCAACAACTTACACAGTTTGAACGAAGAAGAATCATCGGCCTTCATGAAGGAGGATTTTCTTGTCGCGTAATAGCAGCTCGTGTGAGGGAGCAGTGATGCGAGTTTGGAAGAAGTGGACCAACGAGCACCGGACAACACGAAAAACTAGGCGTGGAAGACGCAATGAGACATCAGTAAGCTATGATAGACACCTTATCCGAGCAAAGGGTGAATTTTACTGCGTTTCCGTGTACAGCACTTTTGGTCTCTTGCTACCAGTGTATTAATGACGGCTTCCTAAATCTGTCGACGTCTGCAGCACCGGGAATTGCGTGGAAGGATTCTTTATACAGGATCTCCCTCACAGCAAACCCATCGACAATTCGTCTGCAATGAGCTCATGAACAAATAGCCTGACATACTGATTGGTGACAAGTTTACTTTTCTGAAGAATTTCGTTTTAGTTTGAGGAAAACAAGATGGCTGTATTCGTGTTAGACGCTATACTGGTGAACGGCTGCCTTCCGGAGTGCATTATCGTACGTCATAGTAGCCGAATACTCGAAATTATGATCTGGGGTGCGATTTTGCATCATAGATGATCTCAGCTGCTACGAATTGAGGGTAATCTGAAAAGAAAAAGGTACGTTCGTGAAATGCTACAGCTCGAAGTCGCTCACTTCCTTCAAGGCATACTAGGAGCTATCTTACAACTGGATAATGCATACCTACACTTTGCAAGGAAGGTTCCAGACTTCTTTCAGCCCAAGACACGTAACTTTTTCCTTGATCTGCTTATTCGCCATTTATGTTCCCTGTAGAACATAAGTGGGATTTTTTTGGTCGTGATCCACAACCTACAGCTTGAAAAGACAAATTTTGGGTGCACATACAAACAATATGGAATTCTCTTCCACAATAAAACATTTAACATCAGTTTGACTTTATGCCACGTCGTATAGAAGTACTCATTGTGGCACGAAGTGGCTACACCAAATACTAATTTCTGACATTTCACTTTTTTTTCTTTTAAAACTTTTTCATTTATTTGTACCAATACAAGTCCGTTTGAGTATTAAATTTCTTTTAATTTTGGTGACTCTTTCATGGTATTGCATTTTTACAAACAGCAGTTTATATACTAGAAGTTTATAAAAGAAAGAGCAATACTATCGGACATAGAATTTCTTCAACGGCTTTTAGAATGTCGGGGGTAAAAACCACAAGATACAGCTGTTAAACTAAATAGCACATTACTGTAATTCCTGGCTGTAATGTTGTAAGGTGAATGGCATTGAAATGAGTATCTGATAACTGTCCTGGATGTCTCCAGAGGCATCTTGGTCAGTCTCCCGGGATTAATTCGAGTAGTGGGACTTATCTCCTGAAATCAATTATATTGTGTTTCCCATGATTCAATCAAGATTATAACACCTGGCATCACTGCAGAAACGCCTTGCAGTGGGCCACGGTAAGGAGGAAAGGACTTCATTACTCTATCTCTGATTCACTAATTTATCTATCAACAGTGGCTGCATGTTCTTGAAGCCCATTTAGAGCTGATTGACAAAACATCATGGGATGAAAATGTCTGTCGGTTATGAGGCACACTCTCAGTGGTACCACATTCGCATGGAAGTTATGCCTTAACATTGTGTGAAATGATCTTAATTTTATATTCCATTCGGATGCTGTTCTAATGAGCTGAAGTTCAAGCTTATCATTCATTGGCCAAAAAGAGTACTCATTCGCATGTCATGCCGTAAGTTAAGTGCACACGCAATTTAATACCATTCAGTATACTCCTTTTTAATACGTCTTTTTTATGTCTTAGAGCTAAATAGAGTATTTAAGTGTTTGTTTGTGTGTGTGTGTGTGTGTGTGTGTGTGTGTGTGTGTGTGTGTGTGTGTGTGTGTGTGTGTGTGTGTGTGTGTGGGGTGTGTGTGTGTGTGTGTGTGTGTGTGTGTGTGTGTGTGTGTGTGTGTGTGTGTGTGTGTGTGTGTGTGTGTGTGTGTGTGTGTGTGTGTGTGTGTGTGTGTGTGTGTGTGTGTGTGTGTGTGTGTGTGTACCGGCTGATTCTGATTCGCTACCATACCGACAAACTTGGAGGGTATGTAGCAGGTAAGAAGACGATCGGAATGCCATAGGAACCTCATCGAGACACTTCCGTTCCCATTTTTAGAAGATCTGCACTCAGCAAAAGAAACATGTTTGTCAAATTTCAAGTAAGGTCTTATAATTCAGAAGCTGTAGCTTTTATCTATAACTCCTCCTTAACCTTCCACAAACCCTTGGAGACTCGGTTTTTCAAAACTCCGTTAACGGATCTCTAGTAAACAAAAGAAACACGTGTGAACAATCTCAAATCTTTTGGTGCAATATTTCTGGAGACCTTATGGTGAGTGAATGAGTGAGTTACTTTTGTCCTATACATATAAAAGTGATTCTTCATTAATGACAGTTAAAAAACGTTTGTGTGTTAAACCCTTCATAAAACATAATTAAGAACTAAATTAAGTTAATTGAGTAATAATAATATTATTACCCTATATAAGACAGTGGTACACCCAGAGTAGGGATCCGAACTCTTCCACACCACCATAGCTCTTAATTGTTTTGTAAATGAGGATAATCATGTTTATATTACGTAAGATTTAAAATTAAGTATTCATAAATAATTTATTTTCTTAATTAACGCTTTATATTTATATAATAATTTATTTTTTATGTTTTTGTTCTTGTCAATCGATAAAATTAAAAGAATATGCTTGGCGGTGTTTTGGGGTATGATACAAGAACAGTGGGCTTTCAACCCTGGACCCCCATCCCTTAAAAAATTATTGTGTGTACCACTGCCCTGAAACACACATTTTTATATTAGTAATGATACGGTATATATATATATGAAATACTTCTATAATATTTCTGGAGAGTGGTAAAAATAATTGTAAGACGTGACGAGTGGATGTTACTACTGTAGCGAACCAAAGGATAGGGCATAGCCGGTGGTGAGTGATTCCTGTATGTTGATGCATTTTCTATGATGGGATTGACGAGGCAGTCTTGTAAATTAGTAAATCCAATTTATTGAATATCTTGAAACACCTAGGCATATTAATTACACTAAGCATGGACGACACAATACAAAGAAACCACAACACAAAGCAGCCGGCTATATGACTACAGAGAAACGAGCGAAGAGCAGAGGGGATTTCCAGAGACATCGGTTTTTATGCCCGACGGTGAAGATCACGTGACATTTTTGTAATAAGAGCTCTGATTAGTTACAATAGGCGGGAAGGGGATTTATGATGTAATAATATTAGTCGATTACGATTAAGATTACAATGTTAGTTTCGAACCAAATAATTAGAAGATTATTTGAATATTATTAAAAAGAATGAATTAAAAGGATGCTATAGAGAGAGAGGGGGAATTATTATATATATATAAATATATAGTTTTTTTAAAAAAAATTTCGATAAATAGGACAAATTCCCATAATTATAATTATGTCTCCCTGTAATTCGTTTCCCATTACTTTCCTTTTCTCGCAATAAAATTTCCATGTCTTTCTCACAAATCGAATGTTAAATTACTTTTAAGGTAAGAAAGGTTTTATCTGATTTAGAATTCCTTCATATTAGTTTTGAATATAAAACTGATAAGGAATTTCCTTATTTCTGTTTTACTTTATATTTTAAAATAAGGATGATAGATGATTTTCTGTAAATATTCCTTTTAAAGGGTATAATATTTTTTTTTTATTTCAAAGTTTTCCAATGTTTCGTTTTTAACTTCATGGCTGATATAAAAATATAAAGGGTGGATATATGAAAATAGTTATTTCATTTCTAGTTAAAAACAAAATACTTTCCTCATTGAATTAGCTTAGTTATTTGTAAACAGAGAACTTCATAAACTACATGAAACAGAGGAATAATACATTCGATTTGGAACATTAAAAAATTCACCTCAATACCATTGCTTTGACAATAACGAAATATACTATACCTTAAAAAGAAATAAAAATAATAGTTACAAAATATTTAAAATATTATTTGATTTGTTTACACGGTTTCTTTCCTTTATTTAATTAGTAAATACCTAAAAGGATAACTTTAACACAGTGTTTCTCAAACTTGGGGGGCCCCCCGCGATAAACCTAAAAGGGGGCGCGAGCATATTGAAAATAAAAGGTTTAAAAAAATAATTTTTTGGAATGAAATTAAAACAAAATGCTTTCTGAAAAAATAAAAAATACCTTATTACACTGATATAATTTATATAGTATATCATCTGGTTTTCCACTTTCAAAAGATTCCACTTCAAACGTTCATTAGCTATCTTTGATCCTAAAACCAAATAAAAAAAGACATTTTATTTGCTTTGCTGCAATCCCACGATGAGAGTTTTTTATTACGTTTCTGTTAATCCGTAAGATACTTCTTTTGATTATAATCTCTTTGACCTTCAAACTTACTGGTATGTTTAACTCAGTCTTTTTCTTTAGGAAACTTGTAAATAATATTTTTCTGTTGCTTTTTTTTCCCATTTGAATGAGTTTTATGATATATTGATGAGCACTTTGAAGGATTATTTGGCCAAGATGTATTTTATGAATATTCTGAAACATATAACGCATAATGAAAAACGTTTTACACAATTATTTTTCTAGAACTGACATCGATGTTTTCGTATCGAATACACATTTTACATGGGAGCGGTCGCATGAGGCGCTGAATCACTCCAGGCTCACGAAATTGTTAATTCTGGTAAAACTGTTTATTCGTTAACAGTGACCTTGACAGTATTCTCCTATTAGTAGACAGTCTTAATGGGAACTAAAATGAATTTGTCACATGTATGCCTCTTTTTTGAGAGTGGCAAACGTTTTTTTTACAATCAAGGTACTTGTTTTGATCGAGTTCCCTACACGACCACTTTTGTTCAAAAATATTTTCTATGAATATGCTATACTTTCCCCTATGATTAACTTTGTGGTTTTGATTGCTGTGTTGTACGACTTAGAATATAAAAAAAAATGGGCATCTGTGATCTCTATTGAAGGAAATTGAAACTGATCAAGCAATTGAAGAACCTGATGAAATATTGCATACTAATCGTGATAGCGAAAGTAAATATGAGTAAAGCGATAGACATGAAACGCTTGAGTTGAATAGAAATTTTCAAATGCTGCCTAAAGAACTCTATCAAGAAAGCTATGAAGCCATAAATGTAACTCTTCGCCTTGCCAAAAAGACATAAGCAAGAAAAGGTTCAACATGCCATTTGTAGATCATCAAAGAACAGCAAAATTACAATAACGTGAGCAAAATATGACAGTTTTGCTTGCAAATAACTTTCTTGTATTGTTAATGAAAAGTGTTTGTGATTTATGTTCTTTATTAAGGTCACGCACATTTGGAACAGTTTCTTTAGTTTTATTGGATTTTTTCTCAAATCATCAAAGAAAAATACAGTCCTTGAAAGTAGGTAAGTATATTTTCTTTTAATTAAATTATTCACTGGAATTGTGATTTTTATCGTGTATAGTAAAAATAATTATAAAAAAAGGATTGGGGTGACTTAGTCACACCGCGTGATCATTAACGTTAACGTGGATTGGGCGCCTGCTCCCTGGTTAAAACATTTTGAAGGTTTCTCGCTTTAAATATTAAAAATAACACAATTATTCTTCTTTAGAATTTTACATTCATTTTCCTTATTTAATATTAATTCTAAATGCTAATTCTGTGAGGCTTAAAATTGCAGTTCGCTTAAAACTAATTATGATATGAGCATTCATTTTACATTTTCGTAAACATTGTCGCGCATTTGAGTTTACTCTCCTGACAATTCAGCTATTTATCAAGAATGTTTTAGTTCTTTAAAAAATGAACTCGTTCGAGAAGAGCGGTTACTTCAGACAGTATAATTTTAATGTATCAGTGCTGCACAAGGTATTTTATAACTAATTTATTAATACTAAATTAAGAGCAAGTTTAATAAGTATTAGCCACTTCCGTGGGCTTGTCTTGCAGAGGAAAGTTTTTCAAAGGAAGGTTTACGATTAGAAATTGACACTCTGAGTGCATTTTCTATATTTGGCTGAGATCTATATTTTGTCTTGAATGCAGCCACTGCATTTTACAATCTGTTCCAATTTAAAAATTCGAGAAAAAATAAAATATATATTACTTAAAAGTTACATATATAAAATTTAATATACTTATCTTATTAATTTGTACGGTTTTTAATTAAGATCGCATATTGTAGCTTTAGCGTCAAAGTGCATTTTTATTGCATTCAGTACATTATTAATGTATAAGGGGCGCGATAAAAATTGTGATTGAAAAGGGGGGCGCCAGTATTGAAAGTTTGAGAAGCACTGCTTTAACACGACTCAAGATTTAGGCTGGTACAAACTAGGGGCTCTTTGTGTTACGACTGAACTGCATTCCAGCTAAAGCAATGGTTCCGAAACTTACTGCCTCCATGGAACCTTTCTTGTACCAGAAACTTAGCCATGTACCTACAAGTGAAATATCTCTTTCAAAACTTAGTAGAAAAATTATAAATTTAACTTTGATGCCTTGAATTGTATATGTGTCGACGTAGAAATAAAACATAAGTAAATCTAAAGTAGTATTTATTCAAATTTGCATTTAATCTCAACCTTTGGATTGAAATACAGAAATAAGTTGGTTTTCCAATGAGATGGGTGAACGAACGAGATGGCAATATAAAGAACAATACTGCTTTCACAGTTCAAAAGTAAGGTAATTAACTGTTGATGACGTAACGACTCTTAATATTAAACGACTAAAAATAAAGTAAGGTAATAAACAACTCTTTTAAACTTCTATATTTTTGACACGTCATTGCATGTAGTGGTGAATTACCGCAGCACGCGCTTGATAGTAATCGAAAATGTGTCAATGACAGAGACATGGTCAATAATTGATAGATTATGAAGACAGACAACAGAATCAGGATTCTTTGAGAGCGAGTAAAATATATGCAGGGATCTAGCTTACCAACAGGTCGGAAAAGCATTTTCTTAAAATAGATAATGATTCCGAAAGGAGTTTCAAATTCCAAAAAGTGCTTCGATCATGCATATCTGGTTATCGTGACGTTTACAAGCCACTGACCAAAGTCTTATCACTTTATGGTGCCAAAAAAAATTGTTTGAAACTGTATTTTCAAGTGTCGAAAGCGATTTTGAACTAATTCATCACAGAAAAATATGGGCTTTGGATTACGGCGAGTAGCAGTGAATTATGCATGTGCATTTTGAAAACTTCTCCATGCATACAATAAGAAATTAAATGGTTTTGAAATTTTTCCATATGTAAAAAACCCTTTTTTATTATTATTTATTTAGTTTGGGAGCACTTTTTCATAAATTTCGTAACTAATTGACGTATTTTCTAATTATGATTTTTTATGCGGTCCTTCTCAGCCGCATAAAAAATTTGGTATGTCAACGATGTTGTGTGTTATATGTAAGTATTTATGAAATATTTTCGAATTTTTTTGTGAGGTTTCTTTGTATGCGGTCTCTATCTACAGCACAAAAACAGGTTTTGCTTTATTTTGATTTAAATTAAATCTTTCGTGGAATCTTCCATGCCCAACCATTAAATAATTTTAAATTTTCACGGATTCCTTCAAAGGCCCAAGGCCCTCTTTGAGTCCGTAGTAACCATTTATGATCTAGAAAGCCATCCGTCAAATTATTTGGAAGTGGGTTCATATTTTTCAAAACAAAAGTATAGAAAAATATTTAAGTCATTGATTTAAAGCAAAAAGAATCAATAGCTTATAAAGTAATTACAGATTAAGTGTAGTACACACTATGTATATTGATTTAGAAGAATAAGCAGTTGAAAATATGTTCGCATATGAAAAATTACAGCATTTCATGATTCTTGTTTTTATTATTAAAGTATTTTCATATTAAAGTAAGAAAAAATCATCTAACATGAAGTAAATTTTTAAGAATAGAACTTTTTAAATAATATCATATGATTCCGACAATTTTATGTCTCTTACATTCGAAAAAAACACACTATGAAACACACAATTCCCAAATAAATTTCATAAAACATAATTCCATAAAAAAAATAATTATTTTAATTATAATAGCAATTATAAAACATAATTCTGATAAGACATTTATAAAACATAATTCGAATATTATTTGTGAAACATTATGCTAATAACAAATACAAAATATATTTTAACACACAATACTCATAAGACAATACTATTACAAAACAAAAATATGAATATTCCCGTATATTTTAATAATTGATCTATGTTTTAAATTGTTCCCAAAACAGTTATTCACATTCATAACTCTTCTAAAAGTTTGCTAAGCAATTACATTTCTTTGCATGTTTTAGATTAAAGAAAACTCAACAAATTTAGGTGGAAAAAAATAAACAAATCATCTGTGAAGAAAGATTTGTAATAATCTTGAAACGCTTCATTTAATACAAATCTCCGTACATAGCAAGTAAGGCAAAGTAACATTGGTACCATATGTCACCTCATGTTTTTGAGTTCAGAACGTATCTTTATTGCGTTATCAGAGACAAACGGAAAGAAATTCGTTGAATTCAATTTCATCTTAAGGAAAAAGGAAATAAAAAAAAAAGTGCTGAAAGCAGCAGAAACCTAGAAAATTTCTTTCATTTCATGTTAGTCAATGACATATTTCAGTTTACGTTGAAAACACTTCGATATATCCTTGCTGAATTTTATTTTCAATACTTTTCAGACTTTTTTACAAAGAAATCCCACAATTTTTTTCAAAGATATAGAGATAGTACAGCTAGAATATAAATACAGAAATCTTATACATTCATAATGTATTAATAATTTACAGAATAATTAACTTATTTACGTGTGTACATAATTTAAGGTAAGCAAACAGCAATTTTAAATCACATAACGTGATCACATAGAGTTTTAAGCATGAAGCTGTGTCTACTCTATAGAATCAATATCAAAACGAGGAAAGCTTTAAGGTTTCAAGCCAAAGCATATTCAAGGCTATAACAGGATTAATATATAGTCTCTCAGAAAATCTGTTCGTTAGCAGGCATCAGTGTTGAAATTTTATTCCCCTGAAAATAATTATACGGAGTATACTGGAATTCTTTTATTTTGTATACTTGGTACACCTTGTTAAATAAATCATGATCCCGAAATTAATTTCATGAGTTGTGTGAAAGAAAATTAAGGACAGCTGTTGATAGCCTAGAGGTTAGAGCATCGGACTCCAGACCGGTGGGTCTGGGTTCGGTGCCCGATCCCACCACATACCCTCAGAGTACACACGGAGTACATGCTCATTAAAACAATGGATCCAAAAATCCTGTGGGCAATGGCAGCAAAAATTACGGGTGCAGGGTGCTGGAGAATATATCCATCCCCTCTAGACTATGACTAAATTGTGGAGGGGAGATAGGTGGTGTCGCCATCTATTGTGTAGAAGTCCAACCTGTCTCAGGCTCTTGCAACTTTCCTTCTTTCCCATCGGGAAGGGCATGACAACAGCAAAAATTAGTAATATTTTAATTTACATTCTATGTGTGTGTGTACAACAGCATTAGGTTATGGGCGACATACTTTTTGACCAAGAAATTTTAAGTGAAGTTCATGGTTAGCTTGAAATTATTTTCTTTTTTCGAACATTCGAGTATACCACAGGAAGATAAAGTTGTCTGAAAGCCAGCTGAATGAAGTATGTACCAAAGAAATTATCTCCCTTTACAATCTAAATATATTCTATCTGTGAATACTTATTTTATTACTTTTAAGTGTGACATGTATTCTATCACAAGTATAAACAAATCAATCTTCAGGAATTAAAAAAAAGTGTTAAAATTGTACCATCTAGGATTAAAAAAAATCTTAAATCATACTAGCATAAAGCTCTTTCTATCTTTTGTTAAAAATGTACTGAGAAGAGTTACAGCTTGAGAGATTTGTTATCAATGGGTTTATCACTCAATTTAAATGCTCACATTAAACAACCAAGTATGTAGAGAATTTTCAAATATTACCTCTTGTGTTCCCTTTTTAGCATCATCTAAGCAAAATGTTCTTGAGAATGGGACATATTAAGCGGACATTATATCTCATATTCTCATTTTGAGAATTAAATAACTCAAATGTCTTTTTACACAGTTTAAGAGTAAATATTTGCGATTTTTCAACATTTAATCAATTAAACATCTTTCATTTAACCTTCTTGTAAGCGCAATTTAATTGTTTTTAAATAAGTTAGAACGTCTTGTTATTTAAGACACTGCAATTTTCCTTATTTAACTTTTGTACATTGACGAATTCTATAATAATAAAACTGAGTTGGAAAAACGATCATTCTTAATTTTCGTGGAAGTTAATATTATTAGTAAACAAAGCACACTTAATCAGATTTGCGTACTTAAAAATTTCATCAATCATATTTATTACTCCTGTTTTCAAAAAGTGATCCAATTTCTTCTCCCATATATTTTTTCAAGTGCTTTGATGCAAGGAATAACTTTATCAATGTTGAATTTTATATGTTTCTCATCTGCTAATATATTGTGTTTGGTGCCAATTTCAACTTTTATGTTTACCAATAAAAAAAAAATAAAAACCTTTATCGTCAGTAGTTACAGATATATTTTGGTCATATCCATTGCTAATAGCGTATATATTTTATTCTCTTTAGGGAGAGTTAATATTACTCACCATCACATTATTACTTTTCAGAAATGAATTTACACATCCTTAATTTTTTTCAACCCTACATGGAATAACTGTCTTTTTTAATAGGATTGAAATAATTCTAAGCATTCAAATAATATTTTTCTGAATTACGTAATATAAAGTAATAACTCAGTATAACGCAGGTCAAATATATACTTGCGAAACAAAACTCCGAAACGTGAAAGAAAAACAACTATTTGCAAGAAAGTGTAAACTTTACGAATGAAGCATAAAATTAACCATGCAACGGAGATTTAATCCTTAAGACCACACAAAACAAATTCACCCCAAGCCCTAAATTCCTGACTTTTAAACACCATATTTGAAAATAGCTTACAAAATAGCATATTTGTCATAAAATTTCCCAGACTCACCTGATGAAAGATTAATGTTTCAAGATTTCTTCTTGCATTCAAGCAAATATTCAACTTGCTAATATTGTGCTTATTTTTCTAAGAATGTGGATAGTAATACATTAAAATAAATTATAAATAATTTATTACAGATTATTTGCTTTAATAAACCGAGTAAGAAATTTCACAGACATAGTTATGATAATCTCTTCAAACTATGTATTGCGAATCGAAATTTAATATTTTACAACTTCTTGAAGTACTTAGATTACAGGCCATCATTTTTAACAAATCTGGACATCACATCATTCCTTCTTAATTAACTCGTTCAGTTAGATTTTCCATTAACTCTATCGATTTTCTGTTTGTGGAGTTTCGAATGTCTGAGACTTTTAATTAATACAAGTGTATGGAGTCTTCCGGAATATGTTCTTGTCATACGCATATCTTCAAATAGTTTTAGCCTCGCTGCAATAAAATACTGGAGGTTCAAAATGTTTACTATTGTAGAAATGTATGTTTGTGAGTAGTTAATTTAAATTATGTTGTTAAGCCTAGGAATACCAAAAAGGAATTCTTGTGGATATTCTCTTTCATTTTTGAAAATTTTGTTGATGAAATTGCTAACTAAAATTACTTTTGTATTGGTCTTTGAATTCTTATATAAGCATGAAACTTACAATTTTATTGTAACATTAATATACGTTTCATGTGTATATGTTGTATTCGAGAAACATAGATCTTACAAGCGTAAAATAATTTTCTCAAATATTTCATCCATGGTTCAAAAAAATTTTAATGCTTCTCATATATTAGTATCAATGACTGAAACTACTTGCTATTCATAAAAAATATTTCATTTATAGTTAATACTGGTTAATGAAGATCAGAGAAGAACTAAAATAATGAGCATGTAGAAATACTTGGAAGTTCCATATGACTTTTAATGAATAAATATTTACATAAGTCAGAAAAATAAATAATAGGAAATTAATAAATTAATTACGCCTATTGTTGTACAAATGTTTTGTCTTTTCGCTTTTCAACAGCAATAAAAAATAAAAGTTCGCAATAATAATAATTACAGTGTATGGAAAAAAATTTCAGGCATTTAAAAAATTATTTAATTTGGCTTTATCTAGAATAGCAACAAAATTGATTTATTAGAGTTTTTAGTCACCAGAAGCTCCTCCAATGAGTCCCTGACGATTCGGTCAAGTATGGCCTGTTCAGTAATCGCCATCACCCGCCTCAAAACATTTTGCCATGAAGGTATCACACGCTCTGCAGTGATTTTCATATAGTGCACAAACGTCAGGGATTGGTTTTATAGGGAGGATGGGTTGTATGACTTACTGTAATACCGCTTTCACATCCTTGTATGCAACCAACAGTCCATAGAATGACAAGATTTCTCTTAGAAATACCCGTATTCGCACTCACTTTTAGCTAACTCTTATCCGACTACGTTCGGAAAAGTGATTCTAAAAAAGCGCATAAATGGATAATTTTTATGATATTTAGTGTCACTTAGATTAGAATACATGCATAAAATTATTTTAAGGACATTTTGACAAAAACAATTATTTAAATACAATATTTTGGCAAAATTAACTTAGAATAACATTTTTTCAAAATGTTCTCCCTTTATAAAAATGCTTCTAAATTAATAATATTGTGTGTGTGTGTGTGTGTGTGTGTGTGTGCGTGGTGTGTGTGTGTGTGTGGTGCGTGCGTGTGTGTGTGTGTGTGTGCGTGCTGTGTGTGCGTGCGTGTGTGTGTGTGTGTGTGTGTGTTGTGTGTGTGTGTGTGTGTGTGTGTGTGTGTGTGTGTGTGTGTGTGTGTGTGTGTGTGTGTGTGTGTGTGTGTGTGTGTGTGTGTGTGTGTGTGTGTGTGTGTGTGTGTGTGTGTGCATATATAAAGTAAAGACTTCTCCAGAGAGTCTGAACTATGATTTTTGAAAAATTCACATTATTTTACGAGTTACAACCAATTTAAATAACTATCGGTATTTTTTTCTTAAAATTTCTCCCCTCTGTTGTCGTAAAACATGGATAAACCCACTTCTAAGGTATATATTGTTGTTAGTATTCTTGTTGAGCCGCTGCAAAGAGTTCTGAACTATATACAGGCAAAATATTATAATAGAAGCATTTTTCACAAAAGGAGAATATTTTGAAAATGGGTCATTCTATGTTCATTTTTTGTCAAAATATTTTGTACTTAAATAATTTTTTATTGTAATACTATTCTTAAAAACAATTTTATATACATTTTCTAATCTAAGTGACACTAAATATCATAAATATTATCCATTTCTACGCTTTCGCAAAATCATGGTTCCGAATGTAGTCAGATACCTTAAGGCCGTATCACACGTAAATTTTCCGTACAACTTTTTCATCCAATTTTCGCCTAATCTGAGGGGAAAGGGATGCCCTAAACAAAACAACATGCTATGACATCAGCCACGCTCTATCCCAGCATTGAAAAATTACTCGCCGATTTTTCTGCTAAGGAAAAAGAACATCCAAAATTATTTCTTTTATTTCGTTCGCGCTTTTGTTGATGGGCGTAAACAAAAATGGAGCACCGTTCTATTTAAAATATTATATATACGCCGTTAAAATATTACACACCATTAAAATATTATGCGCCATATCTGATGAGTTGGACGAAATCGAAGCAGGCCATCTTGTTTATGACGTAGGGTGTCGAAGATCCCATTGGCTGGAATTCCAAGCTTTTATTTGGAACAATTTTTTAAGCTCACTAGCAAAAAGTTGTTCGAAAGCCGTTGCTATGGCAACTAAGTAAAATTGCACAAATGGGACGAAAAATTGCTCAAAACGTGTACGTGTGATACGGCCTTTAACCTTAGGTACCAAGATGGTAAGATTAAAATAGTTTTAGGGCCAGCCAACCTTTTTCTATATTTACCTATACCGCTCGGCTGAAAATAAAATAAAATAGGATAAGAATAGGATCTCATTAACCTTTTCATGACCAAGTACTGATCAACGGTGAACATCGTAGAGACAGGTGTATCACATATGCATCTTCCCTAAATGTCACCAGCAGTCGGATAATTCACTATTTGTGAAAAGCGATTCATACTGGTTCTACAGGTTTCCTCGTCCCCAAGAAAAAGTGCATTAAACGACTTGCCATCCAATAAAGGCTGCATATATGACACACCTGTCACGAAAGAGTTAATACTTAAGATAATAATCATAAAACTAGGAAAGTAATGTTAAAACAGTAAAACTATGTTAAAAGTGCCAAATATCTAGTATAGATATCAAGGGAAAATAAATCAACGCACCCTACCTACATATACAGGGTGTATCTAAACTCTGCGGCAAAACTTTAATGAGTGATAGCACACATCAAGACAAACAATAGTAAATAGGAAACTTAGGGTCCCAAATGTCTTCCGAAGGAGATAGGTGCCATTAAAGTTTAGAGTACGAAATTTCAAATGATTATAAAAAAAAGGAAAGAAAAATGGGTCGATTCGTTAGTGGTTTTCGCTAAAATTATTCTTTTTGTTCGTATTCTCTTGAAATATACATTTTAAAGAGAAAGCTGAAAAAATGTCGATAGAGGGTGCTTTAGACTTTGGAATAACGAACATCTATTTTTTACCGATATTTTTTGTATCACATTAAACGCTTTTCAAAAGCTTAGACTTAAACTTAAATTTTGAGCTCAAAATCTGAATCAATTGTGGTGGGGGGGGGGGTTAAGTAGCGTAAATGGAACTGTGTTCAGGAGGTGAAATTTGAAATTCCCTTCCCTCGGAAGAGAGTTCAGTTACTCCCGATCTTGGTGTCGTAGACCAGGCAGCAACTGCTACATTCTACACATGAAGTAAACGAGAGAGGGATGGCAAAATTAAAAAAATGTATTCATAATAGACATGAGCAGCTTTTCTGCTCAAAATAAAAAAAAAAATAAATTGATGTACGCACGTATTGCGTATGAATGAATGATGGCACGTAGACAGTGGTACACGCATGATTTCCTTGCGGAACTGCACGAAAGAGCGCCCACCAGCAAAGATGCAGACCTCACACCGCCGCCGAAGGACATTAGCAAATACCCCGGTCATCTCTCGGATTTCGCCTGCTACGATGGCAATCCTCGCAACCAGGGCTTCGTCGGAGTCAACGAGGTTTGCGTAAACAAGACTCTTCATATGGTGACAGAGGAAGAAGTCTAAGCAGAAGAGGTCAGGCGAGTGTGCCGGTCAATTTACTGGACCACCCCACCCAATCCCTCGCCCTGGATATGCTGTATCCAATGCACTTCGCACATCTGCGCTGAAATGTGCAGTTTCTCCGTCATGTTGGAACCACATATGAGTATTTATGTTGGCTGGAACACTTTGCAGTGTTCCTCCTTTACTTACTTACATACAATTAGCACCATTTAGTTAAATCCTTGTGTGCTACACTTTACATGCAAATCAGGTGATTTGCATAATCGGGTATTTTGCGGGGAGAGATTGATCATGTCTGTTATGAATAACTTTTTTTTTTATTTAATTTTGTCATCGCCTCTCTTTATATTACGTTTAGTGGGTAGTAGCTGCTGCCTAGTCTACGACCGAGCATCGAAGATCGTGAATAACTGAACTGTGTCCAGGGAAGGAGGTGAGTTCAAATTTCACCTCCTGAACACAGTTGAGTTTGCGCTACTTAACCCCCTTCCAACGATTCGAATTTGAGCTTAAAATTTAAGTTTAAGTCTAAGCTTTTGAAAGCGTTTAATGTGATACAAAAAATAACGGTAAAAAATAGTTGTTCGTTGTTCCAAAGTCTGAACCGCCTTCTACCGACATTTTTTAGCTTTATATTTAGAATTTATTTTTCAAGAAAATACTGACAAAAAGAACAATTTTAACAAAACCGCTAACGAATCGACCCATTTTTCCGTTTTTTATTATCATTTGAAATTTCGGACCCTAAATTTTAATGGCACCTATCTCCTTCGGAAGACGTTTGGGACCCTAAGTTTCCTATTTACTATTGTTTGTCTTGATGTGTACTATCACCCCTTAAAGCTTTGCCGAAGAGTTTAGATACACCCTGTATATGCATAATAATATTCATTATCAACAGCTTAAAAGTGCACCGCAAGGTGGATCAAAATTTAATTGTCTTGCAAGATTACATTTGCACTTTTATGAACATATCTATATAGACAGTAATTCATATTAATTTTTATCGATATTGATGATATTATCTTTTTTTTTTGAAAAAATTAAGGATTTTAAACCAAATATGAATCTTGAGTAACTAAATTCGACTTAATTTGAATCGACAAACAATAGCTCTCATCAAGCAAAATTCATTGTCAGAGTATTAAACTACAGTTCAATCCAGTATACACTAATATTTGTGATAAAAGAGGCGATTTTAACTTCAATGTTATTAAAGAATCACATTTGAATAATAATATACTTAAATTAATATATACAAATGATATTTAAAATTACATTCAATGTAACAGATTTATAGCTTCATATAAATCAAAAAGGTAAGAAATTGCATTATTAAATACTGTTTAGAAAATATTAACTTTATAAATAATTATCTCTATAAGGAATTGCTAAATTATATTCATTTATTCTTCTTCGATAATAAGTTTGTTGTTACTGATAAGTATTCAAAGGTATCTAAACATTTTCATTATTTTAAAATCTCATTTATCAAATCGTAGGTGACGATTCTATAGCGCATAGAAATAATAAATTCATAACATTTATTATTTGTTTAGTGCTGTTATTGAATATAAAATTATCAGAAATATTCTTAATATTATTGATGTATAAATTAGTTTTACTTGATGTTTATTTATCTTGAATTTTGTAATTTTTCAGGGTTAACTTGCGTTTCCATTACAAGCTTTGAACTTGTACATAAATTACTGCAATCAGGCAATTCCTGGCTTACTGTTTTTTTATTCGAGTAATGATCTGAGATTTTTCTAATGATTTTATCGATAGGTAATATTTTTATTAACAATGGATTCATACAACATCTACCCATAATATCCCTTAGAATTTCGCTCCGTAAGAGGGGAAGTTGGTAAAACCACAAAACTGGTTTTACTTAGAAGCAGTCTTCAATCAGTTATGTTTATAGATACTGCACCTAAATTTTAAAATATTTAAATTGCAAGTCTTTAATTATTTTTATCTTTCATCTCTAGAGCATTTTAGTGTATGTGTGTGTATTATAGTATTCCAAAGTATCTAAAATGTTTGTTTTGGTAAATTTGGAAATAGTTATTTACTGGGTGACTCAAAAATAGTGTCCAAACTCAGCACAAGATCCTTTTTGGGAGTACATAAAACATGCCCATAGATCTGCACCTTTACGATCCATAGTTTACGAGAAAAATATGAAAAATAAAGTATGACGTCACATCCGGTGCAAGGGAAAAAAACGTCTTGGACACAACAACAGCCAAATTTGTAAATCTTTAGAAAGGCAGATGTTCAAAGAGTCCCCAGGGCTTATCAAGGAAGCTTGAGTACGCCGTGGAATGGTTTAGGGCGCAAGTCGAAGCAGCGGGGTGTCCACTGAAGTACAAGCAGTAACTAAATCCGTTCGTGAAGGCACTACATCACGATACACCAAACAATTGAGATTGCTCTATTGGAAAAAAATCCAACGTGTGGGATCTGGTAATCATGGTGGCAATAGAACGGTACCTATATGTCCGATCCAGCGACCGGAATATGTCATAATTGTTCATTGTAAATATTTTTAATCCTTTATACATTTAGTTTTAGAAGAAATTTCATTTATTTTGATTAATGATCAATTTATATTTATTTATACGGGGATTGAGTGTTAAAACCATCAATTCATCAATCCTTGGTGATGATTAATTACACCAGAAAAGTGTTGTAACCTTTCCCCTTTTGTTTTGGTTCAAGTGTTTACACTTACTAGATGTGATGTACCCTTTGAAGTGAGTGTCAGGGGCTATATTCAGCTTTGAACCAATTAACAATTGGTAATAATATTTATAGCTCATAACTGTTTGTTAGTTAAATGGAAGTTATTATTTGATCTGAATTGATTGACTTCAATCGAATCGAACCTGCAAGATACCGAATTCGGTTCATTGTGCCATATCCAGCCAATCACGTACTGGAGAACAAAAATGCGCTGGAGCCCCATCATAAATCATCCTTCATTCATCATTATTTACCGTCGTTTTCCCGTAAATTATAGATCGTAAAAGTACAGTTCTATGGGCATTTTTTATGTACACCCAAAGAGGAATCTATCTGTGCAGAGTTTCCGTGCTATTTTTGGGACACCCCGTATTGTGAATTAAAATGTCAGAAAAATTACTCTTGAGTTACTTTAAGCAATGTAATCCCATTGTGTACTTTCGTTTTTATAAATTAGCAATTTTTAACTCAATGAACTTATCTTCTTTTCTATTCTTTTCTTTTATCTTATTACGTACCTGAGCAGAAAACCACATATTCGTGCAAAATATTTTACCTAAGGCCACGACATTTGATTTCGCCAGAAAAAAAGAAAAGCAATTTAGAAAGTTTCTTTGTCTCCAACTTAACCGAGATTTCCCATGATATAATGAGATTGCAAAAGCTCCTTGCGAACGAAGAAATATTCGCACAATGACAATAGGAAAGAAATGTTTTCACCACGTTTGTATTTGGAAAGCGAAAGTGAATACTTTGTACCTGACTGAATAAAAATGAAGGTTTCATATTTCATGGTCTGCTGAATTCCGCATTCAAACCCAAATGAAAAGGTCTTTTGGGAAAGGAACAACTTTTAAAACTTTTTTTTCAGATATTTTACACTTTCAGATAGTATCGGGAGAATGATATGAAATGCATATTTCCACCTAGGTAAACAAGAAAATTTAAGAAGTATAACGGATTTGTTGAATAATTCCAAAAGTGCAGCAATGTTCCCCATACTTTAATGCAAACAACTGAAATAAGATATTGCAATTGAAAAAGAAAAAGGTCAAATAACTTTTGAAATATCTTAGCAACTGCAACTAGCAGAAATACTAGACATTGTTGGGACTTAAAATGGGTTGTTTTTTAACAAAACATTGCTTTTTTAAAAATATAAATTCTAGACCTTAAAGCTTTCATTAAAAAATTTAACAATGTTATAATACCAGGTTACTCAATAATCTGTTTGCATTTAAAAATCAAATAATTTGCGAAATAATGTATGTCAGCGTTTCTCAAACTAGGTGCACCCCCTAGAAGCGCGCGTGATAATACATGGGGGCGTAAGTATATCAAAAAGTCGAAATTAAAATATTATATATTTTAAAGAAAATTATTAATTTACTGAAAGAAAGTAAAACATTCTGACATACTAGTAAAATACATCAGTTCTCCATTTATTGCAATCTGTTCAAATTTAAAAAATTAGAAAGGAAATAGTATAACATTATTATACTTTTATTATTTTAAAAGTAACTTACTTTAAAAGAGCCTGTTGTTTAAAAGAAATGAGCACACAAAATTTGCCATTTATCCCGATATATAATTGTGGTTTATAATTAAAGTCGCATTGTAGCTTTAAGTTCAAATACACCGCTGTTAGTAAAAAATTGCAACACCATGAAGGAATCATCAGAATTAAATGAACTTTGCAGCAAATATCAATTATAGGATGCTACGTAAAATAGTAAGGTTTCAGAGCCAATGAGCATGTGTAGAGCGCAGCGCCCCTGAACTGGATGCTGAAAGCATATAAATAGACGGCTGTAGCGGACGTTGAAAATAGTTAATGATTATTTGTTAATGGTGAACGTTTTGTGAAACCTGGGCATGCCTCCACGAAGAAATATGATAAATCCCAACAACTACGGGGTTTGAACAGGAGGATTATCGGCCTTTTGAGAAGGAGGATTTTCCTCTATCCCGCTATAGGAGAAAAGTGGGCAGCGGAATAGTTACACAAAGTGGTGCGAGTTTGGAACTGCGACCGACGAGCACAGAACAACCTCGAAAAACGACATTGGACGACGGAAGTGACCTCAGCGCGTGACGATTGATACCCTGGCTCCGCACATGGCGGTTAATGAATCTTACAACTTCCTCCTCCAGGCAGTGCTGGCGGCATACCGGTCTACTGCTGGGCGATGTACTAATGTCGGCTTCATCAATTGCTGACTTCTGCAGCACCGCGGATTGCGTGCAAGCGGTGCTCAAGGTAGACCTCTCTACGGTAAAACACACGTTAGCTATGCGTCTGCAATGGGCTTATGAGCACAGAGCCTGACAAGCTGATTGGCAATTCATGTTGTCTTTTCAAATGAATCATGCTTCAATTTGTGGTACGGCCGCATTCTGTTAGACGTAGTGCCAGTGAACCCCACCTTCCAGAGTGCGTTATCGAAAGACATAGTGGCCTAACATCCGGAGTGCTATGGTTTGGGATGCGATTTCGTATCCAATTTGCTATTAATTGAGGGTAATCTCAATAGCAACAGGTACGTTCGTAAACTGCTACAGTCCGAAGTCGTTCTTCCTTCAAGGCATCCCTCATTCTTTCAGAAGTATAACACGCCCACATGTTGCAAATGGTTGAGACTTCTATTTATCCCAACACATGCAACTTCTTCCTTGGCCTGCTTATTTGCCGGATATGTCGCCTATTGAGCACGTGTGGGATTTGGTTTGTCGGTGTATCACTCGTGATCCGCTTGCTGCAGCTTCAAACGACGAACTTTTGCTGCGCGTACAAGCAATATGGAATTCCCTTCCACAAGCAGACAATCTAAATCTGTTTGACTCTATTCCACATTGTATAGCAGCACTTTTTGCAGCGCGTGGTGGCTACTCCAAATACAGATTTTGGTTACTTAGTATTGTTTTTTTGCTTTGAAAATTTCGTCATTTATTTGTACTAATACGTTTTTGTGCATTAAATTTCATTTAATACTGATGATTCCTTCATGGTGTTTCATTTTTTAGGAACAGCAATTTACATAATTATTACCCTCAATACTTTGTTATTGCATTGTGGGGGAAGGCACGATGAAAGTTATGATTGAAAATTGGGTCGCAAGCATTGAAAGTTTGAGAAGCACTGATGGAGGTAGAGGGGTAAAAAATGACACACATGCCTGGATTGTATTGAAACCAAATTAGTGGAAAAGTGGCCAACATAAATCGATAGTAAAATGTCAGTGAAGCCGCATGAGAAACGTATATAAAATGAGCAATAGTCAGAGAGGAAACAATAGGACCAGCAATTGTAGCATCGTTGATTTTGTAGACATAGCCATTCCGCGATAGCTATGCCTTGTTGATCCGCGTAAGCTAGAGGTGTGGGATTATTCAAAAGATATATTGTACTCCCAACACAACTTTTATTGTCGACTTAAATTACTTAATTCTAAATAACAACTTTCTTTTATGAGAGAATAAGCCAAATTAATCTGAATATTTAAGTCAGATCGCTTATCTTAATTATATTTAATTATCTACCTAATCTAACTTCCTATACACAAAGATTACCTTTTATAGAGTAACCCTCCTTATCTTGGTTGAAGATAATTCCTATTCTGCTACTTGTAGATAAGTATACTCCGGCACTATTACTCCTTCTTATAATTAACAATATTAACGGAGATAGGCGTATCCTTCTACCTTTGCGAGTAGTCTAACACTTGTTCCAAACTGCGAGCCTCGCACCAAGTTATTCCCAAGATTGCCGTCTATTCTCACTAAACCCTCATCTCTTGAAAAGTATATCTTCTTTACTTTTCGCCCTGTTTCTGCAGTCTGGTTGGAGCTTTGCTATTGATCATGCAAATAAAGAACGTAGGAGTTATGTTAGAAGAAGAACGCGAGAGACGTCACAACCCTCCAAGAAGAAAAACGTGATTTATTTGTAGTTCTCAATGTCTTTTAATAAATTACGTGCCTACCCTTTATTCCTGAATTCCTCGCTTTCTAAGTTTTATTTAAATTTTAACCTTGAATCTCATTTATAATTCCAATATTTATCTTGACTTTAATTTTCATTAGGTTCATTATAGAATTAAATTTAATTTTCAACTTACTCTTTTAAATTTAAACTGTGACAATAAATTTTATTCCATTAACTAGGCCAACATAATTGTTGTTTAACTTGGTCTATTCTCACTTTTACATATATACCTAAAGCACCTATATATTAATACACTTAGGTTTTCTACTCTCGAATTTTTTCCTAAGTGCGCAGACCCAAACTCTGCATCCAGACAATCTTATCATATGGAGCTGGAATTTCGGTCTAATCGTTCCGTGTTGAGGCTACATATCAGTTATTAACACTATTTCAGGGTCTGTCACCCTTGAAATAAAACTCTAAGTTACTTTGTTCAATCTATGTTTACATAATACCAATAAGTTTCACAATTTATGCATTATATATTATTTGTAAATCACAATAAACTTTCATTTCATCCTCGCATCTGGTTCCACAAAATCCCAATGAGCCGCGTAGCGTTGTTAATATTATTGTTATGCCCTGATTACGCCGCGTTTCCCTGAACCAGATGCATCATCATAATACGGAACAATACAACAACATATATATATATATACACAGTTATTGCCATACAATTACAAACATTTTCAATAAACCATTAAAACAAATAACCAAAGAAATTGTCGCATCTCACGAAGTCATACATCGAAGCAAACAAATGTGTAATTACAATTGTTTTCTCCAAAAGAGAAAATTTTTACAAGTCAAAAGTTCAAAATAAATATACACTCATTGTAGTGTCAACTTTGCTTGGCTTATAACTTAAACACCGCCCGAGACTTCCTTCTTGCAATAATACCTCTTCCGACCACTTGTTGAAAGATCAAAAAAAAAAAATGAAACAATACAACCTGATTTTATTTGTCCCCGCATAGACTTCAATTGACGAGGTGCTACCACTGTTCTTTTTCCTCTTTCTTATTCCTTGGCTTCCTGAATTTTTATGATGTCTGCTGTAGGGCTTGTAGTCTCCTTGTCTGCTTTTCTTCTCCTTATTAGTCTTTTTCCTTGGCCGGCGTAAATTCTGATCCTTTCTCATGCGTGGCCTCAGGTTGTAATTTTTCCATCTTGAACTCCAGTTGTCTCCGTCTTGTTCTTTTTCCTACTTCATATAAATAGTACTGATGACAATGGTCTTTAGTTAATATTATTGTGTCCTTTGTGCCACTTTCTGTGGTCCACTTGCCCCCGATCCATACGACCTTTTTCATTCTTAGCGAGTTTTTTCTTTACTTTTCCTTTCGTTCGTAAATGAACTAGAAGTGATCTGACCAGTGATCTGCGCTTATCGGTCCCATTCCGTGTGTTTTTATATTGCTTTGATTGGCGATTAATCCCTTTTTGCCTCTAACTCACGTTTCACCGCAGACTTTTCTTTTCCCATAGTGTGGCCTATTTAATCTTGATGTACATTTTCCGAAGTACTCGTTTCCTTCTGACGATCTGATAATCTGGGCTACCTGTTATTAACTGACTCGTCACATTCCTATAACGATATATTCTTATTTGATCAACGTTAACCGTTAATCTTTTTTCCTGACTTCCATATTACACAGAGCATATTGTTATTTCTTACTTCTAATACTCTATAGGGTCCTTCAAATTTTGTTTAAATTTAGAACAGATTTTATTAGCGTTGAACTTAAAGGGTGTGTCCCACAAGACCCCATCATTTACCTTAATTTGTATACTTCTGCTCCTCGTCTATTATAATATCTTCCCACCTTAGTTTCGTACTTAGTCTAGCTTCCCTAAATATTTTTTCTATGCTTTAACCTGACCTGATCCATCTGAAACTACTAATTTTGAAATGGGTTAAATCAATTTCGACCTGCACCCGGCAGGTGATTTTCCTGTTGTTTTATCTTCACCGCCGTACGAATAGCGTAAGCAAACTCACGTAAGAATTGATCCCAAGTATCGTGTTGATCAGTTGAATATAATTTGCACTATATCTCGACAACTTTTCAGTCCGCCGATTGCTTGTAGCCTATATGCACAGTTTCTGTTCGCGCCTAATCTTTCTACTTTCAGAAATGTTCAAAATTTCGATATAAAATTAAACGATTATCACTTATTAATTTTATTGAGCCCAAACGCGATATAAAGTTATCAAAAAATATTGGCCATTATACGAGACGAGTTTTTGAGAGGTATAATTTCAGCCCATTTGCTGAAATGATCGGTTATTACCAAAATATAGCGCGATGACGTCTTATTCTCGATATAGGATACGGGCCTAACAAATCTAATGTCACTATCTTATTTGGATAATTTGATATAATTGATTTAATCGACCAGCTAGTAACGCGTTTTTTATAGTTATTAACTTGGCACATATGGCATGTAGAGACATATTGATCGAACCAATTTTCATATATTGGAAATAACAAACTTCCTGAATTTTATGATACGTTTTAAATCTTCCCAAATGTCCTGCTATTGGCCTGTCTTGAAATTCTTCCTCGGCCAGTTTCATTCCTTAAAGATTTTGGAATGCATACACTATTTCAATTCCAACGACGTTGCGTGCGTGTGTTTCGCATAAAATAACATGCCTTCAATTAGACGGAAGTCAGGGACCAATTTCACATATCGTTGCGTTAACCGGAGTTATCTTCCGGTTTTCTAAATATCTATAGATATGACCCAATTCTAATACCGCGTTTTGTTCTTGTTATTAACTGCTCCCGTGAAGTAAGTACAATTAAATCCCTGATTATTGCACAATTAATTTTGATCCTATTATACTTTCCCCATGATTTTTCGATAAAACATTAGCCACAATATTTAACTCTTTCTGACCCATCAACGCGTAAATTCCCTTTGATTTTCATCTTTTTATTATCTTCAACCAGCGAATCTTGACTTTCAACGATTTCGATCAAAATCTAGTAAAATGTAATCTTGATCCACTTATAAATCAATAATACCGAGAATACATGGGTATTCCAAATTGTCAACACATGAAAAACACCCAAGCGTCTTTCAAATTGTCTGATGCGAATATCTCAATTCTACGATCCCCATAAGCGGCATTTCGCTCCCCGGTGCCAAGTTGTTTTCATTCCGCTCAAGTGATTTTTAATTTGCTTATAAAGAAAATATTTTCTATACTTCTTCCGATATAAATGGTTTATCTGCTCCGATCTATATAGCTTCAAAAAATGTGTTATTTAATAAAATAGGAACGTGGGAAATACGGTAGGATATACATATCGCTTACCTGGTATTATTTCTTGCCGATTCTTTTGAGGTTGATCTTTAACTTTACAACATTTAATCGCCTCTTTGCATCCTATCGCCTCGACTGAAATTTTCACTCGAACCCCTATTTCTACGGTCCCCTCTATTAAAATTATCATTTCGATCATTTCGAAATTGGTATCCCTTCGTTGAATCTCTGACCACCATTCTGAAATCTATTCCTCCGAACCCCTCTATTATTTTACGGCTATTCTCATAAAAATCATTTCTACTATTATTTGGTTCGTTCAACCTCACAGAATTTCTCCAGTTTCTGCGATTAGCATCAAAATTAGCATCCTATGTTTTGACCTCGTCTTTTCACATTATCACTATTCCAGATCCCCTTTAATTTGTAAGCACACTCTCTTCGAATTTAGCCAATATTTCCAAAAGTTGTACTGTACTGCTGGATTGCGGACTTCCACGCAGTCCTGGATCTGTGGTTCGAGTCTAACACAAAATGAGATTAACTCAATTCCGCCTGCGACATCCCTAGTTCTAAATTCTTCTGAATTTAATAAATCGTAAACAAAGTTCGTCGGTTCGATTTCTTCTGCTGTGACGCGAAAATCTAGCTTCCAATTCCTTTTCCTTATTTGATTAGTAAAGCTTTCTCGCCATCTCTACAGCTTCCTTGGAGTCGTTAGAAACTGTGGCTGTATCTTGCACTAGCACCGATCCAAATATTGAGTACCAATCTTGAGCCCTTCCCTGAGATGACTTTTTCAAGTAAGCACTACGACAGATTACTTGGGATTTTGCAACTGTATTTGATTATCTATTGTCTCAAGGAACTCCGTTATATTCTCCTACCCGAAAATATTTCAGGTAATATACTAAATCCTCCTGCATTACCTAACCCAGAATTATTATAGTTCGGGCGTTATTGTAACATAGCCATCCTGGGTGATAGCCATATGTCTGTTGGATCCGCGCAGCCAGATGCGTGATTATCTAAAGATGAGATATTTTGTAATTCTAACACAACTTTTATTATTAAGAATGACTTAAATTACTTAATTCTAAATAACAACTTCTTTTAAGTGAGAGAATAAAGCCACACAAATTAATCTGAATATTTAAGTCAGATCGCACAACTAGATCACTCTTATCTTAATTATATTTAATTATCTGCCTAATCTAACTTCCTATACAAAAGATACCTTATAGAGTAAATCCTCTATCTGTTGGCATACCTTATTCTGCTACTTGTAGATAAGTATACTCCGGCAATTCACATACTCCTTCTTATAATAATTAACAATATTAACGAAGATGGGCGGTATCCTTCTGCCTTGCGAGTAGGTCGTCTAACACTTGTTTCTGCAATTGCTATCTCAAGATTGCCGTCTATTCTCACTAAACCCTCTATCCTTTTAAAGTATATCTTATTTGCATTTTCGCCCTGTTTCTCTTCTTGGTATTGGGTTGGAAAAGTTTTGCCATTAATCGTGGCCGTCAAAGAACGTAGGAGTTATGTTAGAAGAAGAACGCGAGAGACGTCACAACTTTACCAGAAAAGACAATGTTAGTAGAGCTGTACTATCAGAATATGGATCATCTGTTACTGCAGCTGTACCATCGTATCGCCATCAGAAGGGTGTGAAAGATCTCTTGCTTTCATCGTTTGGTAAGGATCGTTACAGCCTCCCATTCTGCCCACCAGCCCACCACAACCAGTTCCCTATTTGCCGCTGTGAGCCACCTAAAAGCCTCCGCCAAATCTCCAGCCTTCCTAACTTCATCGGGGACAGTTTATACAAAGCATTCCTGCAAATATACAGTGTTGTGCCAACATTACTCTAGTACTACAGGTATTGTTGAAGAATGACAGCCCACACGTTGGACATATATTATGAAAAAACGTTGTTTATTGCTAAGAATCAATTGTTGTGCTAATTTTTGCTCCTGTTATATAAAGTGCCATCTGTTGACTATTTTTTTGCACTTTTTGGGTTTCCATAAAACTACATTTCACTTCAAGCATGAGGCCTAAGTTTTATCTCTCTACCTTCATTATTCAATGAATTTTTCAATTCTCAAATGGTAACGAACTCTTGGGTATGTACAAAGTTTTGGTATGTTACATACTGTGAACTTTTGGTGTGTTACTAAGTAATTAAAACAAGCCTCTTCTTCCCAAAATGAAATAATTGGTTAAACTTAATATCAAATGTATTGAATAAAGAAAACTTTCCCTAACATTGACGAAAAGGTCAGACACAAGACATTTTCAACTGTTCTCTAAATTTAGTATTATTCAAATATTTTCATCGAAAGAAATTAATATTTAAAGGAATTAAAGAAATTCTGAGTAATGGCAATTATAAAAGTACTTGCGCTCAAAATATTCCAAGAAGGATGCCAAATTAAGTAGAGATACTTTTAAATATATTGGAATAAAAAAAGTTAGCTTCACAATCCTTTTACAGAATTTCTAATACATTGTTTTTAATTTCTCCATTTCCTTTATTTTTCAGTAATCATTAAGATGGCATATCAATTCACCAGCATACTGTTTCATGTCGAGAAAATTTACTTAAATTTAACTTTCTAATTTACGTTGTTTAATATAATTTTGAAACTCATGTTTCTGATTGATGTAAACAAGCATTAAAGGTGACATAAACGTACAAAAGTTTTCAATTTTGTGTAATCGATAGGATTATAATTAAATATATTTTATCTTCTACAAAAGTATAGTTTTTTCCTATTAGATAATTTTTGTACACCTCAAATTTTAGCATATTTTTGTATAAGCTCAGTACTTTTTGAAACGTAGAATAGAAAATTTTCTCAGCAGTTTATGACGGGTTATCATGAAATGTTTTCATTTTTAAACTAACTTGGGATTTTTCTTTGGTAGTATTGAAATTTATTAAATGCCATATTTATATAGAAAAATCATGACATTCAAATATGTATATAACGCCACTGTATAAAGTAATTTGAAGAGGGTTACAGAAGAAAAGTAATATTGTTGACTGAAAGTATTGTCTAACTGGTGAGTATTGTTACTAGTTAGTTATCGTCAAGACATATCTTTCCGGTTTCACCATGGTTCGAAATTTTGATAGCCATTATCCTGCTTTGTAGTGCGACGTTAATGTAATTCTAACGAACTCTCTTCGGACATTTACAATAAAGCCCTCGAGTAGCTGAACAGTGCGACGTTAATATTCAATCAATCAATCGGACATTTACAACGATTGTATAGCAGTGGACTATGTCCCTTCTAGTTTTGTTAGATAAATAAATTCCTTATAACAGACGAAATAGATGATCTCCCCATTAGAAGCTTACTGCCGATTAAAAGTAATGTGATTCGCTCCCTAGTGCCACCATTTTTTACATAGGCTCGTGTATGCGGTGTATTGAGGGGGGAGAGAGAAAAGGCATAATTAAACAAATCCTTCTCTGAAATAAGTAATACCTTCTTAATTCTTCTCTTCTCTCCTGTCAAGGTCATTTCATTGCATTCCAAAGCCTTCGGAGTAGTTATACTGATAGCAGCGGGAAGAAATCTTCGTATTTCGGAAAGACATACTATATATGTTACCGTTAAAGTGTATAATTTAGCTATTTTATAGAATAACTATATACGTATTTCATGAAATAACTATACGTCAGTTAAAGTTCATAATGGATGAATAATTTCCCATTTTACTCTTTTAGTTATTCTATGAAATAGCTAGTTATCTCATGAAAGAACTAATGATAGACAGTTAAAGTGAAAAATAGACGATTTCAGAGTTATTTTATAAATTAATTGATTATAAATAGCTAAAATCTCTCGAAAAATACATTTTATCCCTTTTGTGATGAATAATTGATATAAATAATAAGGGAAAGCAGAGATGATATAGTTTATTATATTGCTCATATTGCTGTTAGTTAAACAGAAATAACTACGTTGCAAAAATAGATTATATTTAAATATTATCAACAAAAATACATGCTGGGAAGAAAAACTGTTGCTTCATAAAAACATTGTGTAAAATTTTTCAAACAAATATGTAAGGAAATATTAATTTTAAATTTTATGAAATAACTTCATTTTACTTTTCATTATTTATTAGAGCAAGGAGTGCTGTTATGACACTTTGATTTGAATTGCATATTATTTTTAAAATAAGAATTTGTTAGTATTACACATTTTTTTACACGAGTGCTTTTTAAATCCTTGTCCAGTGGCGCAACTTAGGGCAGCTGTTGCAACAGATCGTAGCCTTGTGTCAGTATTGGAACTTCTTCAATAACAATTAATTCTCGCTCACATATACTGAACTGAGATCCAGAGTACAGTTGTTTTATTCGGCCATCTTTTGTTCCTAACAGGTTCAAAGAACTTTCGAGTGCCGTATTTCATACTTTAGCGATCAAGTAATCACCATTCTATTGAATATCTAGTTAAATCGTAGAATTCAATAATTTTATATACATTTACTGACTTGTCTAGTTATTTCATGAATTACCTAGTTATTCTATGAAATAACGGATTTCATACTTTAACAGTAGCAGGGGCAGTTGACGGGGGTGGGGAGATAGAGATGGGGGATACAGATTTGTTTGTAATATTTGTAACGTCGCATTCTAAAGCTCCGTCGAGACTATTGGTGACGGACCTCGCAGTTTTGAACATCTTATAAAGTACTAAATAGATAAATAAAATTTAGAATGAGATTTATATTATCGAAGTATTTGAATACATCAGCGTTCTTTTTCTAAAACTGGTTTAGACATTTCGAGTATTATATCAAAGTATTTTTCATCTGTAAGTTTTTCCAAGTAAAAGATGTCAGAAATACATGTTCAAAATTACTACTAGAGAAAATACATGGGGTTTTCTTATAACCCCAGAGTTTTATTTAAAACAATAATTTTAGCTATTTAAAGTATTATTCTTTAAGAATTCAAAGTGTGGAAGTAACGCTCAATACACTGGCTGAGAGAAGCAATTTAAATAAATTACATTGAACAACAAATTTATGATAAAAACACAGTTTTTGTAGTTTAAACAACACTTTATTTTGTTTAATAATGCAATTCTGCGTGAAGTTATTTTTAAAACTAAATTTTATAGATAGATTTTAATTGAAATATAATTTATATTCCGAAACCCCAGAAACTATTTAAGCATTCAAAACTGTTCACGGATTTTTAAGAATAATACTGAATTAACTAAAAGAATGTTCATTGAATTATTATTAATACATTTATCTTAAATACAAATGGCATGCACATTTATATTTACCAACATTAAAATCCAATTAAATATTCTCGGAGATAAATAAGTTTATACATAAAAATTTCAAGAAATCTCTGCATAGAAAATATCTGTTCTCACTCTCTTACTTTGTGATTCATATCTAATACATAATCTATGCAACTTCCATTGACAAAAATAC
>BMAV01002387.1:127354-162378 GCA_019973955.1 Trichonephila inaurata madagascariensis | reverse complement strand
AACGGTAAGGGGCCCCTGCAACTCGCAGGAAGGGGCAGGGCCGGGGTCACTAAAGGTTGTAATCCTGTGTAAGATCCGGCTTGGGGGCCCTAATGTTCTCCGTTAAGCCACTGCGAAAAGGTATTCATTGCATTATAAAAAAACAGTTTTATTTATTATTATTTAATGAATACGAGTTAAATAAAAATAGTGACAATTTCAATCAACTTATTTATTTTGATAATTTCATATTTCTAGCAGCAAACATATTTAATTTTAAAATCACTTTAATGGGATAAACGTCCCCTTTCGCACTTTCTATATTTTTTTAAATCGGAAGGAAGATTTCTTTTTGAAATTATCATTGAAAGCAAGTTATGTCAACCAACTTGATCTTCATGCAAAAAAACTTTGTACTGAAGTATAGAGGAATTTTCTATTTCATTTTCAGACTCGTCCAGACTTGGCTGGACGCTAGTTGCCCACTCCTGCTTTAGAATATAACAAGTAATGTAAAAAGAAAATTTTAAGTGAATTCTACTTACGTCAACAAAAATATTTTTTTTTATTTTAGTTGCTTTGTACTAAATAATACAATTAATATAAATATGTATATATCATGTGACAGCATCACACTATTAAGGGGCAAAATAGAAAGCAATTTTCCATTTTCCTCTCTATAGGGTGTTGGACTATTTTTTTTGTTACAATTTATTGATTAAATTTAATTATTCTGATAAAATAGTATAATAAAAAAAAGAAATCCTACATTTTTTGGACTTAAGGCCATCCCAGGTGGGATTGGAACCCACGATCTTTGGATTAGAAGTCCAACGCGCTATCCATTGCGCTACAGAGACACAACGAACGATTTTCCTTTCTATATATGCAGTTGGACTATTATTTTTGTTTGTTACTATTTATTCATAATAATTTAATTGATGAAGTAATATTTGAAAAATCTGTATTAACATTTAGTGTGTCACACATCCACTACAAGTTTAAAAAATGTATTTGAACTTGAATGGATGAATAGAAAGTATTTTATTAACGATTGAAAATTTGAACAAGATATATCTATTATCCTATTTATCTATAAATAAATATATTCAGGGAGAGAGTGAACTAATAGTAGGAATTGTAAAAAATAGTATGATTTTAATTCTAACATTATGTACCTTTATATTAATACATGCAGATTTTTTAAACTTAAAAAAAAAATTTTTTTTTTCACTGACAAAAATTTTTTAAACATCAAATACTATTCAAGAATAGATATAATAATTTTAATGTATTAAAACATAAATAATCGTTAAAAAAAGTAATCAGCAATCAAGCTTAGAAGATGAAAATTTCTTCACTGGAAAGAAAATAATTTCAACTCTGCTTGATGATTACTGCTGGCTTAGCGTATTAATGAACCATTTTACAGATAGCTTAGATTTGTTTATATTAGGATATTCATCAATAATTAGAATCGGAATATATTTAAATTTGAATCAATATTCCCAATTTAGTATACCTTAACATTAACGAGATTGGAAGGAAGGATTTATTCTTGTACGATATTAATTAAGTAATAAAATATATACATTATTCATTAAGTTCTTCAAATGTTAATCATATAACTGATATCAAATAATTATGATAACAACATGGAATAACTAGGGTCTTAGATGTTTACTAATGAACAATCATACAACATTAATATATTTGTCTTGTCATTTAGACTCAATAACTACATTTAAGCTAATTTTTGTTTGAAAAAAACCTTAAAATTCTCCTTACTTCCTTTTTTTGGGTCGTCATTTAAAAATTAAAAGTGTTGGGGAAATTTTTTGGGTATTTACAAATGCTCTTGGATGTATTTCTCTACTGTGATGATAAAATTATAACATCAAATCTAATGAGTTATTGGATTCCGTAAAATGAGTGAAGAAATATATGTTTTTCCCATTTCCTTCACTACAGTCCCAGTTAAGTAAAACGCAAAAAGCAAGACGAAATATTGGGTTTATATAAAATATACAATGGTCCAAAGGGGTAGCGCACACACGGGAAATTTTTTCGGGGCCCCCGGGGGTTGAAAGTTCACCATTCTTTATCATTCTTTTTTTGATTTTGTCGTTTTCAGGAACAAAACACAGTAAAAAATATATTGAATAAAAAATTAGCAGTAATTAAAAAAAATTAATAATTAATAAAAAAGTATTTCATTAAATTTTACGTATTATATTTAAAATTTTATATAAATAAATTTGGGAAAAAAAAATAAAGGGTTTTGGGGCTGGGCCCCCTCCACCCCTTTTGAAACCCTCTGGTCCGAAGTTTTTCGTAACGTTAATTTTTCCCCTTTTTAGTTTCCCTAAAAGGTCTCGTGAAAAATTAAAAAGATTTACCCTAAAAATAGACACTAAAATTTTTTCCAAAGAAAAACTACTAGAACTTTTTATTTTGACCCAAGAACATTAAATGCGAAGGGAATATTAAAAATTCAGGATCCTCGTGTCCCCGTCATAAAAAGGGAGGAGAGGCTATCGAAATTTTTAAAACCCTTTTTTGATCAAAATCATCTAAACCCTTTTTTGGGTTTTTTTTTTTTAAATTTTTAAATTTTAAACCCTTTTTGGGTAAAAAAAATTTTTTTTTCCCATTATTTTCTGATCTCTAACCCATAGAAAAAACCCCTTTTTCCAAATTACCTTTTTTTAACTCTTTTTGTGGAATTAGACATCATTTTTGTCAGATTTTCTTTTAGATCAACTATCTTCTCCTAATTAAAAACAAAAACAGCATCAATATTCTTCCAAATGCTTCGTATTTTTTAAAAAACGAGGGGGTTAAGGTATTTTATGCTGAAATTTTTTTTATTACCCCCTCCCCCTACCGCTTTTATTTACATCATTCACCCAAAACCACTGGAAAAAATTTTAAAACCCTCAATACATTTAATTCGCACACCAGGCTTTTTAAAAATGCCCCGGGGAAAAGCAAAAACAAAACCTTTTCTTTTTTTCTTACAAAAAAAAACGGAAAAAAACCCTGAAAAAGCGAGCCCCGTCGGATGAGAAAACCCAAGGCCTTTTGCCTTTGGGAACCCTTTCAAATTTTGGGAAACCCCTGATCGAAATGGTTTGCATTTTTTTTCCAAAAAAAAACTCACTATGAAGTTTTTCCCCACAAACCGGGGTGATCGGTCCTGGTGCGCAAAAGGGGCGGCGGGGGGCACCCCGTTTTTAATTTTCCAAATTTAACCCAAGTAAGCATCCCCCCTTTTTAACCCAAAAGGGAAACCTAATGTTACTTTTTAAACTTAATTCAAGTTAAATTTAAAAACCCCAAAAAAACAAACCCCGGGGTAAAATGTATTTTTTTCGTAGTAAATAAAGAGTTTTCCGGTGTTAGTAATTGGTTTTTTATTTTCCCAATAATTACAAGTCAAAATTGTTATCGAGGGGGGGGAAAGTACAACCCACATTGGGGGGATGGGGCGGGGTTTTTGGGGGCCCCAAAGGTCTGAATGACACGAAGGGAATCCTCCCAAAATGAATTTAAAACCCCAAAACCCCGACTTTTTGGGGGGCCAATATTCCCCCCGTTACGCCACTTTATGGCCCCGTCTATACCTTATTAAAAAAATTTGGGGGGCTTTACATAGTAAATATACTTGGCATTCTTTTAGGTTTTTTGGGGCCCCCCAAAAGAGGGGGTTTTTTAAAAATTTTGCCACTGTGGAAGAAACCCCGATAAAAAAGTGGGGGTTTTTTGTGTTTCTTCAAGTCTGCATCAAATTTTTTAAAACCATTTTTCAGGGGGAAATCGGTGTGACGTAAAACACATGTCATAGGGTTGACCCCCAAAAATTTCCAAACAAAACCTCTTTTTCAAAAAGAAAAAATTTTTAAGGTTAAAACCCCTTTTTTTTGCCTTTTTTTCTCATTCTTTTAAACATTGCCAAAAAACTAAAAGTGTTTTATCCTCTAATGAAGTTCTATTCCCTTTTGGGGGGACCCGGGGACATTTTTAAATGCCCCACGAACGGGTAGGCCAAAAAAAAAAAAAAAAAAAATTTCCGTAAATGACTTTATGGGGGTTTTAGCGGCATTTTTCCCGTCATCCTTCTTTCCTTTTTCCGTTCCCCTTTTTTTTTTTGGAACCCTTTGAATTTTTTATTTTTTTTTTAACAAATATTTTTTTTTTATAAAAAAAAATATAATAATTTTTTAAAATTAAAATAATTTTGTTTCAGTTTAAATGTATTGTGAAGTTTGGGAAAAAAACGGTAGGGATATTGATATTATATTCCGGGCTATACCATCCCAAAAAATCATTTATTTTTTTCATACTTTCCTTTTTTCCAAAGGGTTTTTTTTTTTTTGACATAAATTTTTTTTTTATAAAATATGTTTAGCATTTTTCCCCAAAGGTAATGTTTAAAAGAGCTATCCCTTCACATGTTAAAAAAAGGAAAAAAAAATTTTATTTATGAAATATTTTTAAATTTTAAAACCAATTTTATTATAAAAAATCGGGAATTTTAAAGTCCAAAATTTTTTAAAAAATTTAGGGATTTTTTTTGTCCCAAAAGCCTTGTTAAATCCCATTTTCTTTCAAAAAGGCCCAAAACAGCCTTAAAAAAAGGGTTTTTGTTGAAAATGGGGTTCCCTTAAATTTAAAAACCAATCGAGAGTAATTGGTCTGTGAATTACATGCCTCAAAACACATATTAATCAACAAAATACATTTTCAGAAAGTGACAAATGTATTAGTGTTTATTGTTCTCCATAAATACGAATCTTCATTTCTATACATAGTATAAGAATTCCTTAGCCTTTTTATTATTGTGCAATAAGAATACAATAATTTTAGAAATTAATCCCAATTATATAAACAGAACAATATCAATTTAATTGAAAATTAAAAATATATTTAAATAAAGATGAATCAGTATGCATGTATACCTCAGTATATGTATGTATTAAATGTGCTTATCAATGATGAATAGTGAGTGAATATTAACGCCACACTGTTCAGCTACACGAGGGCTTTTGGTGACGGACCTCGTCACTTTGAACCATGGTCAAGTGACGAGGACGACACCTGAGTTGGCACCCTCCTCTTCTAACTACCATACCAACGGGAGGACGTTTGAGCTCTCGAAAGATTTAACGTGCATCGCTCCCCTACACGGCTGGTCTTGAGTAGTACTGGGCTCGAACTCGTGACATGCCAGCCGCGATCCGATACCTTGACCGCTAGGCTACTACGGTCACCTATCAATGATGAAACAAATTCAATTGTTTTTCAGAATCTAAAAGTTTAATATAATCTCTTTGCAATTAGGATACTAAATAAATGCTTAACATTAAGAATTATATTTAAATAACTTTAATTAAAATTTATAAATATGTATGTATATGAATGAATAATATATAAAACATCCCTAAAAACGGACAAAAAAATAAATAAAAGTATAAAAGTCAGTTGTTGCCGCGTGTTTTTACCCTGGGATACAAGTGAAATACAGAAGTGGAAGAACAGAAACATACAATGCAAACAGAAAAATATACACATTTATTACAAATGATAATCCCATCAACAGAAGGGGTGCGCTGCTTTCCATTAGAGGTGTGAGAATCCATTTCAGGCGAAAGCACGACTTCTTTTCCCGAAGAAAATGTATCTATGCCTCACTCGGGATTCGAACCCACTCGGTTACAAGCCCAGGGTCATATCCACCATACTGGCTATAAAAGTCAGTAAAACATCAAAATAAATATATAAAAGGAAGTAAAAAGAAATACTGACAATTAAAATGGAGCCGAGAGAGACACAAAAAGCGATTTCAAACATAGGACACAATAAGTATGGTTAAAACTAGTTTGATAGAACAAACCTTCCCATTTTGCACCTCAGTAAATCAACTAAGAAAAGTCCAAACTGAATTCAAACTGAAAAAGTCCCAATAGAAAAACATTACGAAAGTAAACATTTACAAATGAATGATGTCAGAAGTTATTCAATTTAAATTTTAAAATATGTCATTTACACCAAAAAAATTAAAAACTGACCGCACAGCTGCTTAGAAAGAAATGAAAATTCTTGAAAAACTCGTCACTTATACCAGCATGAAAAGAGAGATGCATGCTTATGAAGCTTGGCATATACAGTCGGACCTCTATTTAACGAAGTCGCTAAATCTTAAAAAAAAGTTTGTTATATGGAAAATTCGTTATATAGAGGTTCCCTTTCAATATACTTTATATAAACCACATGAAACAAATTTTAAATTCATAAACATTGTGTATTAAAAAAAGTAATTATTTACACCTTTTTGTAAATTAATATATATTTTATTTTATATATCTTACCCATCAAAGAAAGAAGGAAGAAATTTTCAAGAAAACAAGCAAAAAAAAAAAAAAATGTCGAGGAATATACTGTATTTTCAACATTAAGATAATAATTTTATATTAAAGTTATTGAATTTTAAGGACATTATTAGTTGAAAGCATACAAGTAATTTTAAACATACATTATTTTATAACTAGAAACATATGCATCCTTAAATTTAATTACCCATAAAATCTGTTAATTTTGTTTCAGTTCTTTTGTTTGAAAATATAGTTTGTTTCATAATACGCCTCAAATCTTTGCAATGCACCAAAACCCCACAATTTTGTTGCTCTCGGTGAGTGAGGCACCTAATAAAACCAGTTCTAGATTTATGACCACCGTAAAATGTTTTAAAAAAACAGATTAACTTGAAATGTCCAAAAATTCTTTTTAAATAGGGAGAAAAAAATTGAATCAATAGAAAAAAAGTTCGTTATATAGGAAATGCACTTCGCTATAGAGAGATTATTTTACAAAGAAAATCATTGAATTGTATTTGGTTCCAGGAAAAAGTTCGCAATATAGAGGTTTGTAATATGGAGGTTCGACTGTATATTTATACAATGAATACTTGTATATACATATATAGTCGAACTAAAAATAACTCAAATTTTACGTTATCCCTAAATTTATTCCTTTGGTAAGTAATAAATTATATCTAGTATGAATGGAAATATAAATCTAAACTTTTGTGTCAATTGTGTTGGTTACTTTTATTTCTATTCTTACGGAAAAAATAAGCAAAAAAAAAGTCTGAACTAATGTAAAATTTTTAAACAAAAATGTTACCTCCTGAAAATTATTTCAAATCCATCTAAGGTTAAATGTCTTTCAGAGGAAATTGGGCACAAAGAATACTTATAATTAATATGATAACGGTACATCCGGGACTTTTAGGTGGAGAGTATAAATTAAGGAAAAAATTATACCCTTGAAATAACTGACGTCACCTAAATCATAAGAAACGTAACGAGATAATCAAAGATTCCATTACTAAAAGCGATTGTGTTATCAGTGAATACCTGTTTGTATGAAACATTGAAATCACAACTTGGTAGTTTTAAAAATGGTGAAAAGCACCTTAGGGTATTGGAATATTCGTGCAATTGCAGAACCTATTCGATATCTTCTTCATCACGAAAAGGAACAATTTGAGGACAGACGTTACCTGTTCACTGATTACACTTGGAAGAACGAAAAAAATGCTCTTGGCTTGGATTTTCCAAATTTGCCATACTACATCGATGGCAATATCAGAATTACCCAGAGCACGGCCATTTTGAGATACTTAGGTAGAAAATATGGTCTTGACGGAAAAAACGAGCAGGACAAACTTCGAATATCTCTGCAGAACAGCAAATAGTTGACTTGAGAAAAGATTTCTTCGATCATGTGTACTCTAGAGATTTTAAATCGGAAAACGGTAGATTCGTCGAAACTATTCCAGATAAATTGAAGCCATGGGAAGAATTTATTGGAAATAATGAATATTTGATTGGCAAAGACATAACATACGTAGATTTCATGGCTTTTGAGACTTTTGACTATTACAGGCTGTTGCACAGAGATTCTTTTGTGGGTTTTCCAAATATTCGGGCTTACCACCATCGGATGAAAAACTTGCCGAAATTGCGTGATTATCTGGAAAAAACTTTTAAACCGTGGCCAATTTGTGGTGTTGCTTCAAATTTTGGTGGCGGATTACATCCTCCAAAACATATATAAATTTCATTTTAGTTTACTTCAGATTCTTATGTGGCCAAAACTGGACGATGACTTCATAAATTGTGCATACTAAAATATTAAATAGCCATTTTTTATTTAACAAAAAAGGATTTTTGTTGAAATGTTGTTCCCCATGATGAGAAAAGCATAATAAATTATAATTTTTTCAAAATAAACGAATTTATTTTATCATGACAAATATCAAATTAAAATTTTTTGGAGTTTTTCGATCGTGATGGTAAGCTTAGTACAAGCATTAACAGTTATACGTTGAATTCGGTAAGTAAGAATTTTGCTTACTGAATAATTAATTCTATTTCATTATATAATATTAACTCATATGTGTGAATAATTTCATATCTTTTGGAAGTTCTAACCATTTCCTTGAAATTTAGAGATAAATTCAATGAATCATTTCTTTGTGTGTGTGTGTTTACTATATTTTTATAAATGATATTCCTATTCAATTCTTTAAAGAATACTATAATGAGTTTAAGCTTCAAATTGAGCGTGAAAAAATTTCTCATTATCCTCCCATTAAGTATTTATACTGCTACATTGATTTTATTATTAAAAATGCAAAGAGCACAACTGTTTACAATTTATTAATTTAACGACATTTAAATGGGAAAAATGCAAAGTAAGTGTTTGTTAAAAAGCTGTTAGTAGACTTCAAAGCATATTTCCATATATTTTCCAAAAAGAAAAGGGAAATAAGGAATATTCAGAAACTTTTAGAGCAGTGCATCTAAAACTTTTCAATGTTTGCGACCCAATTTTCAATCATAACTCTCCCTTCTGTATAATAACAATGTATTGAATGCAGTAATAATGTACTACGACGCTAAAGCTACACAATACGACTTTAATTATACACCGCAGAAATTATCCGGATAAGTATTAAATTTTGTATATTATTTTGTTTTTGAGAAGCCCATGGAAAAGTCACTAGTAATTATTACGCGTGTTCTTAATTTAATATTGATAAATGAACTATCAAAAACATTGTGCAGTACTGATGCATTTATAAGTGTATTATGTCAGTGTAAATGTGTCAGAATGTTTTTTGTTATTCTTCTTTTCAGTAAATTAATAACTGTTTTTTAAATAATCTTTTATATTTGACTTTTCGATATGCTCGTCCCCCCTCCACGTAGGGTTATCACGCCCCCCTAGGGGGTAGCTCCCCACAGTTTAAGAAGCGCTGTTTTACACTTAAGATATTAGCAAAATTTTAGATATGTTTTAGTATCAAATTCCTCTATTTTTTACAAAACTTTATTTTGCATTAATTAATAAGCTTTTTATTTTACCCGACAGATATTTCTTTTAAATTAAACCTATGCCAAGAAATAAATGCAATTTTTTCCTGTGACATACATTAGAAATGTAAATAATTTTGCAAGTAAAAATGAAATGAATTAAATTTAATGAACATAATGTAATACAAAACATTCAGACATTCAAATCATTAGATCTTTCAAATTAATTGTAATCACATCTAACGAATTTTTGATGTCCCGTGGATCATATTAAGAGAGAATATTTTATAAATTCTAATATTCATTTATACAATACTTTTTATTCTGAAATTTAGCGCCATTGAAGTTAAATATATTTAAATAAAAAGCCGAAATGATTCATCTGATGAAAGAAGTATTAATATAAACACTAAAAAGATTCTTAATGAATATTATAATCATACAAAAAATGCCTTGCATTGTATATATTATTTTTTTTTTATATATTGTGAATCAGTGGCGTAACGCACGCCTTCCCCCACAACCCCTGCATTGAGATGGGGAGGGGCAGGATTTTAGGGAGCCCAAAACCTGATGCTATGTTTCGCAGTCCTTTGTAATATCCGGCTTGGGACCCCAAACCAGACTTTGCAGGGGGAGGGGAGGGGTCAAGTATTCTCCGTTACGCCACTGTTGTGAATTCAAAAATTTATACCTTTTTCTTATTATTTCATTTAAGTTCTACCAACATTCCATTGACTGCATTTTCATTTGAGGGAGACATTTAAAATATATTAATTCAGTAATATTGTCAAACTGAGTGTGACACATTAAAAGTAAAATGGAAAAAACTACACTATTATCTATGAAATGTTTTTTTTGTCTGATTTAATTTTTCTCTTTTCTTTTAAAACACACACAAAAGACATATACTTAATTTAATGTGATTTTAAAATATTAATATATCTTTATTAGAGTTCATCTTCAGTTCGCTCTGAGAAAATGGTGCAGTTTTTTAGTGCCTAAATCAGCGAATGGGTGATTTTAATACAAATCCAAGCACTTTATCGGAAAACAGGAAATGGTCTCTTCAATTCCTCTATTCATAATTACTAATTAAAGGGCATAATCTCCCCTCTTAATAAAACATTCATGATATTCGACAAATCTAGTTTTCGTACAGTGATCAGTAAAATAAGATTATTTATTAACTCCTATAATTTTGGATAATATGTGAAATTTTACTCAAACTAAACATAGCCCATACACAGTATTGTACAAAATCAGTAGGTGAGGGGTGGGAGGCCCTTGATCACCTCCAAGGTGTTCTCCCTCAAAATTGGGGTGGAACCGAGCAAATCCTACTATCACCTGTATGGTGCTCAAAGCTATGGCTAACAACAGGCGTGCATGTAGCTCTTTCCGCAATGAATTTCTCGGGCCTGGATTTGACATTATCAGACAGGTGGCATTTACACAACAACACACTTACCATGATTGTGCCTAATCATTCTTCCTGCAAAAGAAGATTAAAAATCAGTATATTATTTGTTTTCCTTATTACAATCGTAAATAACAATTCCTTCCTTAGCATGGCAACGCCTTTCAGTATAGACCATATTACCATCACAAATAATTGTTATTATATCTTCAGATGCGTGGCATACTAATGAAATTGAATGTTCAATGTCAATCAGTGATTAAGTTATTGTATTTTGCGGGTTTTTTATTTGAACTCATTCCCCGTAATTGTAAAACGTCACAAAAATTCAAAATAGTCCTAGTCAGTGGCGTAACGTACACCTCCGCATCGCATTGAGAGGGGTAGCTTCTAGGGAGCCCAAAGCCTGACTGACATCCAAGTACGTATTTAACTAATTTATAAAACATTAAAGGCAAAACATGACTTTGCTGCGGGACCCTAATATTCCCCGTTACGTCTCTGGTCCTATTTAAAAAGGTGGGAGCGCTAGCCTAGTGGTCAAGGTAAAAGACTCGTGACAGGCATGTCATGTGTTCGAGCCTAGTACCGCTGAAGTCCCACCATGCAGAGGGGGCTGATGCCCGTTAAATATGTCGAGGCTCAAACGTCCTTCCCTAGGTGTGGTGTGGAAATTAGGAGAGGGGGTGCCAGCTCAGGTGTCGTTGTCGTCACTTGACCATGGTTCAAAATTACGAGGTCTGCCACCAAAAGCCCTCGAGTAGCTGAATAGTGGGACATTAATATTCATTTACTCACTCATCATTCACTCTTGTTAAGATTTAAAAAGCTTCACAATGTTTAATCTAACTTAATATATGGCAAAGTGTACAGTGAGAAAAAACGAATTAAAAATTAATTTGTCTTAATTACATAATTACATAATAGATTTACTCTGGCGAAATACCCATGGACACTCAAAGTGATCAACATAGAAAGAAACCAGTATTTTATTAAATATGTCCGTGTTAAGTTAATGAAAAAGTTTAAGAGCACAAGTTATGATAAAAGTGGTAAACTGTATATGTCTTTATTGAATTTAATTTTTCAAACTTATCTTTTGCTAATTGCATTTAAATGAACATTTTGACTACGTTATGCTGTAAAACTATATATATATATATATTATGCCCACTTATATATATTAATAAATAATTGTAATTTTTATTATTAATACTTGATTAAATAAAAATCTCAACTATGAATTCACATTTATCGAAATATATGCATCGAATTGAGATAAAAAATTTTTAGTGAAGCATCTCTGTTTGAAAAAAACATAGTTTGAAAAATAATTAATCTGAGAAAATATTATAAGTCTTCTGCCATATCACAAAAACATTATTTATTCGTATACTTTTCCAAAATCACATTTTTTCATGTAGTATGTCAACTTAAATGTGTTCGAAAAAAATGACGAAAAGTTTAAGAACTCGAAATGTTATTGATATTTTTTCTTTACGAAATCGTACATGTTATAAGCACATGTTAAAAATCATGCATGAAAGATTTTAATTATGATCCAAAAAACAAGTTTTTCCCATTTTGAATCCCATGTTCTTTCTTTTAAAACTCACTAGCAATGGAAATGTTTATAAATCTTATGAAAAGTCAAATCGATACCCAATCAATTATTTTAAATAGATATTTAACCGTGACAATGTAAGATTTACATTTTATGGAGATTGAGCAGTTTTAAAAAATATGTTTTAAACACTTTTGAGGCATTTATTCATCTCATTAAATCGAATGAAACAAAAATAGCAATTGCTATCAGCATCCGAACCCATTTCATGATTTGCAATTTACAAAAAGAGAAATTCATCATGATGCCACTTTTTCTTCTAAACATAAATCTTCATTTTTGTTTCCTGGAACAGCATTGCATCATTGTAGGTCAGCGTCTTTATCTGATCTGTAATTTCGAAAGGAAACTAAATGTAAAAACTCTAGCTCCTAAAGTACATCTGTTATCATAGCTTCCTTGTAAGGAGTTGGTCTGGGATGACGTAAAATTACTTGCTAAATAATCCGAATGAAACGTTTTAAACCTTATAAAAATTAAGGTATCCGACTACGATCGGAACCATGATTTTAAAAAAGCTCATAAATGTATAATTTTCATGATATTTAGTGTCATTTAGATTAGAATACATGTATAAAATTGTTTCAATGACATTATGACAAAAAAGAAATTTTTAAATACAATATTTTGGCAAAAAATTAACTTAGAATAACCTTTTTTCCAAATTTTCTCCTTTTGTAATAAATGCTTCTATTGTATTAATATTTTGCCTGTATATAACTCAGACCTCTGTACAGGGGCTCAACTATAATTTTTGAAAAAATGAAATTATTTTCAGAGTTACAACCATTTGAAATAATTATCAGCGTATTTTCTTAAAATTTCTCCCTTTTGTTTTCGTAAAACATGGATAAACCGACTTCCAAGATATGCATTTCAAAAATTCTAGTTAAGCCTCTGTACAAAGGTCTGAGCTGAATACAGGCAAAATATTAATACAATGGAAACATTTGTTACATAAAAGGAGATTTGGAAAAAAGGTTATTCTAAGTTAATTTTTTGGCAAAATAGTGTATTTAAATAATTTTTTTTGTTAAAATGTCCTTAAAACAATTTTATGCATGTATTCTAATCTAAGTGACACTAAATAACATAAATATTATCCATTTACAAGTACCTTAAAGCACATTTGATATTAGTACTTCAGTTGACAATCGATGGGGTTGGAACAAACGGTGAATATAAAACATAAAAGGGCCTCTATAAGTTCATAATCCATGAGGCTGGAACAAATTGGCGTGTATGAAGAATGGAGGTGTCTATATGTCGCAGGAAAATGATGGATTTCATCAAATCCCTAAGGGAGATGATCAGTTCACGCAAGATGTTAAAATAAGAACTCTGTAAGGTGATTTCCCTGATGTAAGTTAGTGATTTGCTCAAATCTCCTAACTGTGTTAGTGAAATGATGAAATGAACAAGTCATCATTTGTAGAGCTCTGTTTTCTCTTGTTACCACTCCCTTTTACCTCCCTCTCCTCGTCCATGCCAGGCAGCGCTGGGCTTCTGACGGGACGAACCGAAACAAAATGACTTAAAAATATCATTTTTTAAGTTTTATTTAGTTATATTCTTTGCATTATTATATCTTTCGACTGATATATCACTTTTGTATGCCTGAACATTAGAAACTAGATAAAACTTAAATTGAAAAATGTAAACAAATTAGGGAATTCGACCACGCCCTCTTTATGAATAAAAAAAAAAAATCCTTTTTGACAACAAAAAATGCTATTTTAAAAAGGGACATAATAACTGAAAAAAGGTGTTAAAAATATTGCAGGGTATTTCTGAAATACTACATTAATCTATAATTTAAAAAAAAAAAATGTTTGAAATTCTACTACAAATATCCTTTTTTTAAAAAAAATACCAGCTTTATTACTTAATTATTTTGTTAGTCAATTTCGAATAAATAATAACTAATTCAATGATTATTGTTGTATTAATTACTCTACTTTTAATAATATAATGCATCCTATTTGCTAAATGAACACTTTTAAACTCTTAACAATATTAAGAGTTAGGGATAATAGTTAGGGATTTGATCAAACTACTTATTTTCCTTAGGGAAATCCCCTTACAGAGTTCTTATTTCAACATCTTGCGTGAACTGACCATCTCCCTTAGGGATTTGGTGAAATCATTAATATAATCATTTCCCTGCGACATATATAAGATGATAATGCATGGGATCGGAACAAAATAGTCAATATACAGAAAAGAAATGTCACTATAATTTGACAATCTATGGGATTGGAACAAACCCATCAGTATAAAAAATGGAACTGTCTTTATAAGTTGATAATTCATGGAATTGTGTGTGTGTGCAACAAACTTATCAATTTCAAAAATTGAGTGGTTGTAAGGACGCCCCCCTCGGGTGCCCTTCTCCTTGATTATCAGCGTGAGCTAGAGGTGTAGGAATAAATGAAGAACTAGAAGTTTCCATGATCTTAATATTACTTTATTAAGACCTTAAACCTCTAACAGATTACATAATAATAATAAATGTGAGAGAATCTACGGTGGTTAAACACACAATATATATAGTACCGAAATAGCGCAACCCGGACCACTACCAATAACTAACTCGCCTAAACTCAATTCCAATGCTATCACAGATCCGAATATTAAATAGTCAATCCTACCTTAATGTCGAATGAAGTAGCGATCAATCTGATCCTCGTTGAAGTTGTGGTTCACTGGAGTGCAATGGTATGCACCTTGACCTAAGGGCTCTCTGTCACGGGTAACTTCTGTTGGCTGACACTTAACCTTTCAAAAATTCTTCACACTTGAATCATGGACTATCGTAACATTCCCCAAATTGCCACACCGCTTACTCTAACTTCTGATATTTAAAAGCTTCCTAATTTGCATCTTTCATTCACGCTTTATACTTCTTGGTTTGATTGGAAAAGAGTTGCCATTCATTCTGGCCCCAAAGAACCTAAAAGGACATGTTAATGAAAAGACGCGTGAGCCCGTCACAAGGTGTGTCTATAAGTTGACAATTTATGGGACCTGTGTTGTGCCATTTTGAAATTTTCACTATATGTGTCATTTTTAGAAGCAACTTGTTAAGAGTAGTATGTAATATTTTTTTTGGGGGGGGGAAGCGTCAAAGTTAGGTGACATTTTCTCAAACCGGCTCAAACTTCGTTGATTTTTACTAAATTAGCAAAGGTTTTTGCTCCATTTGTGACTGTGGCTAATAGCACGGGTGAACAAGATCACGTTAGTGAACAAAATCACTGCGAAATTATGAATTTGCGGCCACAGTATAGTGATGAGGGTATCAACAGAGATTTTTTTTTAAATGAAGATGTTCTGCGAATAAAAAATTCTCTATGATTGCTATGTATAGAAAAGAACAAGCATTGTACTATTTTGGAATCTTAACTACAATGGGCCAACTTTTGAGAAACTTGACTGGGGTTATGTGTAATGGCTTTCTTTTTATGGAGAATCAAAGTTAGGTGACATCTTTTTCTCAAACCCCGACTCACACAAACAACGTTACTTTTAACAAAACCAACAAGTTCTTTTCTCCGACTTGTGACTGAGATTAATAGTATGCCTGTGTAAGATAATGTTAGTGAAGAAATCATCGTAAAATTATGGATTTTGTGGTGACAATAGTTAATAATGAAATGAAAAGGGCCAATTTTTCACATTTAAAAAACTGCTTTTCTGACTTAAACAAGTTCTAGGGAATTTTTTTAAAAAATTTTTCGCCGAACAGAATGACCCTACTTTTCACCTCATGCCTGCTTATCGTTGTCTCGGGTCACCCTGTATATATGTAATAATTCCCTCTAGTATCCTTTTTATTAACTCTTTGTACTAATATTTAAAATAACTTTAATTCTTTGGTTTAAAAATACCATTGTAATCTTAATCGTAATCGGCTAGTCGAAATTCCTGTCCCGCCCATTCTATCCAATCAGAACTACTATTACGTAATAACCACTGCCGGTATAAAGAGAAAATCTTGTGTATTCGCTCTTTTGTATGCTTGCCTTCATCATGTAATTAGCCGGCCGCCGCGCTTTCTGTGTTTGTCTTTGTCTTTGTTTGTGCCATGATGTTTGCTTCTTGTTATGTGTAATGCCGTCCCTTCTTGATTTCTCTGTGTTTCAAGATGCAATAGACTGGATTAATGTCCCAGACTGCCTCATCTATAGTATTGAATACGTAACATCAACCAACATAGAAAATGTATCTAATATAGAGTCATTCACTCGCCATCGGCCACGCATTACCTTTGGTTCGCTACAGTAATAACATCCACTCGCCAAGTCTTACAATTATTTTTACCACTCAACAAAATTATTATAGAAGTATTTCTCTCTCTCTCTCATATATATTTATAGTTGTTCTAAAAATTACTCAATTTTATTTTGTCACAAAATTTACAGTTTTGGAATGTCATAATTCATATCTTATGAATCGAGATTCAAATCAAAACTTTTATAGCAATTGTAGTAAAAACGATATGAGTTGTTTTTACTTTTATCTTATGGAAAAGATAAGGATAAGGCATGGTTTGAAACCTTAAATGCGTTTCAGATATTTTTAGCTATGTCAGTAAAAAAAATTAAATGTCTGGATCTAATGTAATCTTAACAACAATATATATCATCTCCCAATCTATGTCTGAAAAATATTCCAGTTCCTTGTAAAGACCAGTTGTCTTTTACGGGAAACTTGACAAAGTATTAGTAATAAACATGATACCAGCATATCCGGGTCTCTTAGGAGGAGGGCTTAAATTGAGGAAAACATTATATTTTTTTTGACGCCCCGTATAATCACGTAAGAAACCTAACGACATAAGCAAAGAGTAAGATTCCATTATTGACTGAGGTCGTGTTAACAGTGAATAGCCATTTGTTTTAAAAATGGTCAAAAGCACTTTAGGGTATTGGAACATTCGTGGATTGGCCCAACCTATAAGATATCTTCTTCATCACGAGAAGGAAGATTTTGAGGACAGACGTTACCTATTTACCGACAACACTTGGCAAAACGAAAAATACGCTCTTGGCTTGGATTTCCCAAATTTGCCTTACTACATCGATGGTGATACACGAATAACCCAGAGCACGGCCATTTTGAGATATTTAGGAGGAAATATGGTCTTGATGGAAAAAACGAGCAGGAAAAACTTCGAGTATCTCTCGCGGAGCAGCAAATAGTTGAGTTGCGAGCAGATTTCATCGAACTTGTCTACTTCAGTGATTTTAAATCAGAAAAAGATAGATTTATCGAAACAATTCCAGATAAATTGAAGTCGTGGGAAAAATTTATTGGAAATAATGAATATTTGATTGGCAAGACATAACATATGTAGATTTCATTGCTTTTGAGACTTTTGATTACTACAGGCTGTTGCACAAAGATTCTTTTGTGGGTTTTCCAAACATTCAGGCTTACCACCATCGGATGAAAAACTTGCCGAAATTGCGGGATTATATGGACACTACTTTTAAACCGTGGCCGATTTGTGGCATTGCTTCTAGTTTTGGTGGGGATTGATTCCACCAAAGCACCTTTAAACCGCGATAATTAACCTTAATTTTTTTGTTGTTAAGAATTAGAAAACTTTACAGTGATTTCATAAATTACAGGCGAAGATATAAAATCATAAGAACTGCATTTTATTAACAAAAAACGACTCTAATGAAAATGATGTTCATTATAGAAAAGGGAAAATAAATCATATTTTTTAAAAAAACATAAGTGAATTTATTTCATTTGATTGATTTATATTTTACTATACCAAATATCAAATCTGAAAATATCATTGGAACTTTTTAATTGTGATAATAAATTTAAAACAAAAACTACTTGTATTATCTATTGAATCTGGTAAGTATCAATTTTGTTTATTGAGTAATTCTCTGTTGTGATGTATTATATTGATGAATCTGTAAATAATTTCTTTTTATAGCTCTACCCATTTCTTTGATTTTTAAAGATAAATTCAATTATATATATATATATATATATAAATATAAATTTTATAATATATATATATTATGTAATATATATATAATAATATTTGCATTGTTAAGTATTTGTTGTTCAATTCAGATTTTTAAAGAAAATCTGCTATCATTTCTTGCTATAAGCATAAAATTTTGATATAAGTTTTTGTCCTTTTCAAATTTATTAGTATTTGTTGTTACATTATAATAGATTTCTTAAAGAAATAACTAGCAGGACACTCATTCTTTATTGAATTATATTTTTTACTATTAAGTTCGCCAACTTTTGATAAATTTGATTTAGTATTTATGCTTTACTATTAATGTACCCCAAAGCAGTTTTTTGAAAGTAAACTTATACAGAGAATAAGCGTGATATTTTAATTTAATTATTACATTAAAATCCTCTGAAATGGAGGCTGGGAAATTCATAATTTATTTTACATTTCAAATTTTTGAATTGATTTTATAGTTTAAACATGTGTTGAAATATTTTAAAATCTATTTCCAAATAAGTTTTCCATTTCAATTCCTTAAAATGTGAATATTTCAAAATACCTACAATTTTTTATTTTATAAACTAAAATATTTTCAAAACTTATTTTTTAAAGAATTATTTTTACTCCTAATACAAATACAAGTTTTCATGTATCCGACTACCCTAAAATCGTGATTATTTCAAAAACTGACAATTTTTTAAAAAATTTATTTTATATGCCATCTTATTAGCTTTATAGAAATATGTTTCCATCTTTTGTTTTTAAAAGTTTTTTATTTTCCATTCATAATAGCAAAAAGTACAAGTGTTTTAGTAAAAGCGGATGCCATATCTTTAACCAAGGTGTCAAACTTTAAAACACGTTATATTGGAAATGTGTTTTTTTTTCTCGAACACACTCGAATGTAGGCAACGATTGCTCAAAAAGTTATGAAAATGATTAACTGAAATTTTGTGTGTGTTCTGTATGATAGTAGGAGTGTTTTAACCTTTAGATTTATCAATAACTTTTTTATTATAAAATTTATAGTTCCCTATGTGAACATAATAACGGTTTTTAAGAAATTTCATATAACTAAGATAAAGGGCCCTAGTTTTCGTAAAAATTAAAATATCTTTTATCCCGAATTTTATGTCAAAAATGAAAAGCAAAATAACACATCAAAATTGAAAAACTGAGAATTTGTTCATAAACTTCTTGTACAAAGTGGTACCCGGTTTATGTAATTTGTTGCAAACTTTTACCCATTTTTTCTCCTTTTTGGTAAAAATAATTTCTTTTTATCTTCTTAATTTTACCCTTTTTTTTTCTTAAAATGTACTAAATAAATCTAAAAACCACAAAAAAATCTCCATACCTTCATTTTTTAAAAAAAATTTTTTTTCGCAATTGGTTACTTTAATGGCAATGGTAATTATTAGTTTTCTTTTTTAAAAAAACATGGATTCGGTTGTATAGTTCAGGATAAAATTCACCTATAATTTTGAGAATTTTCATTAAGTTTTATAAGGATGAATTATGAATACTGAAATATTGAGAAAACTACAATAGCTCTAAAAATTCTGCATCATGCAAATATTATTTCATTATTGTAGAGATCTGGTGCAAGTGACAAATCTCAAAAAAGCTTAGATGTTTCGACAAATCAAATAGTCTAACAAGAAACACCAAAACAGAAATAAGAAAAAAAAAAGTTTGAATTTTAGGTATCCAACCCCGTTTGGAAAGTGGTTTCGAAAAATCATGTAAATGAATATTTTTTTTATATTTAGTGTCATCTGAATTAGAATATACATATAAAAAATTTTAAGAATATTATTAGAAAAAAAATGATTTAAATGCATTTTCTTGGCAGGAAATAAAGAAAGAATGTCTTATTTTCAAAACATTTTCCCTTTTTGGAAAACGCTTCTATAATAATAATATTTTGCCTAAATATAGCTAACACTTCTACACAGAACCTGGACTAAGATTTTTGAAATATATTAATTACAAGTATATTTATTCATATTTTAATACATCAGAATAGATAAATTTTACAAAAGAACATCGATTATTGCTTCAATTGATGGTAACTGAAAATAATGTGAATTTTTCAAAGTCTAGTTCTGACTCTGTAGAGGAGTCTTATCTATATATATAAGTTTGAAATCCCGGGATTAAAATAGCTAATCCCGGAATTTTATTTTGTTTGAATTATATTTAAAATTTTTTTCTGTTCAAAATTTTCTAAGAATTTAATTCTTAGAAAATTTATGTTTTGTTTATGAAATACATACGTAGAATTTTTTGTGTGCAATTATAAGTACTATAAGTAAAAAAATATATGCAGCTCTCATTTCTAGTACGGGAGAACGTCGTACAGATCTAAGTGGCTCACAGTAATACTTAAGCAACATCTCAAGAATAGATTTTGTCACAGTTCGTTCTACAATTACATGCCGTTAATTAATAGCGGGCCTGCTTGAAAGACTTGAGACACTTCAAATCCCATTGCATTACAAACAACTCATGCAACTGGATCTTTTATTTCAAATAAGATAACACCTGAAACTGATTCACATTCTGATTCAATAACTGGATCAATTTAAACACAAAAACCATTCAGTGTAACAGAAGAATTAGTTAAAGTTATCAAAGTGTTATATGCCCCAATGCAGTCTATTAAATTTGAGATACTGTCATCAAACATTCAAAAAGAAATGTCTTTTTTTTTTTTGAAAATGGAGGGAGACATGGTGACTACCTGAAAAGAACATGCTCTTATTTAATGACGATGACAACTGCTAGTATAAATTCCGAACGAGCATTTTCTTCGGCAGGACAATTTGTAACAAAAATAAGAAGCCGTTTAAACGAGGAAACGCTGGACGAGCTATGTTTATGAAAAGCATATTTACAGAAACACAAGAAAGGAAGAAATGTTTTTTTAAATTTCACTATGTACTATTTTTATTTGTTTGTATGATGAATTAAGTTTTTTTTTTACTTGTTTCAATCACAAACTGATATTAAAACAATTTTTAATTATATTTTTAGTTTTATTCTTCAGTTTCAACTATGCTAATGTGTAAGTATTTTTAATAAACAGACCAATTCCGAGATATGAAATATAACTCGGGATTGCGAACCCTAATATAGGTAAAATATTATTATTATAGAAGCATTTTCCATAAAGAAGAACGGTTTGAAAGTATACCATTCTTTCTTCATTCCAAAAAAATTGCATAAAAGTAATTTTTATGACTTGAAGACAGGTTTAAACGACATCCCAATTCGTCCTAGAACAAAAATTCGTGTAAAAAAGTATATTGTTAAACAATGTTATAGCAAAATCGCTTTTAAAGAAAAAAAGGATTGGTGTATGTAGTTAAGAGCTTCGTATATCTTAGTGCTTGTTTAGGATGAAATTAAATATGAAAATCAGCGTTTTTTTTTTTTTTGCAAAGATGAAATTGAAATAAAACAAAGGCAATAAAGAGTCGGATCAAAATTTATAACCTGTCTTATTAAAGAATAGCCGTACACATATAAAGAGCAAAATTTGGTAGTAAGTATAAAGACATATATTTTTATTTGTTAATATAAATTCGATTTATTTTTTAATTTTTAATGTGCATATTGAGACATAGCCATCCTGCGATAGCCATGTCTTACGTGATCCGCGTAAGCTAGAGGTGTGGGATTATCTAAAAGATGAGACATTTTGGATTCTTAACACAACTTTTATTAAGAATAACTTAAATTACTTAATTCTAAATAACAACTTTCTTAAAGTGAGAATAAGCCACCAATTAAACTTTATATTCAAGTCAGATCGCACAACTAGATCACTTATATTAATTATATTTATTTAACTGTCTAATATAACTTCCTATACAAAATATTACCTTTTATAGAGTCACCTTCCTTCCTAGGTTGGTGTCGTCCACGTCACTTGACCATGGTTCAAAATTACGTGGTCCGTCGCCAAAAGCCCTCGTGTAGCTGAACAGTGCGACGTTAATATTCACTCACTCACTCACTCCTTCCTAGGTTGAAGATATTCCTATTATGTTATTGGTAGGAGAGAATAATCAGGCTTTCTTAATCCTTATTATAATTAATGGCGATGATCATATCCTTCTTCCAGAGCTGTAGGATGTCTAACATTTATTCCGAACAATTCCGTACTAAGTTATCTCTATGCTTGCCGTCCTATCTTACCAAACCTTCTATCCTTTTAAAGTATATCTCATTTGCATATTCGTTCCGTTTCTCTTCTTGGTATTGGGTTGGAAAAGTTTTGCCATTAATCGTGGCCGTCAAAGAACTTAGGAGTTATGTTAGAAGAAGAACGCGAGAGATGTCACAATATTTTATAAAATTTTCATCTGAAATCAAAATTTAGTAAAATTAGAAATTGTATTAGTTTTTTTTTCTCCATATATGTATACCTATATAGAATATTTTTTAAATAAACATTCATAATTTCCAATTGCAGTCATAGTAACGAAAAAACTATTCCTAGTTTTCAATTGCAATGACAGTGATCCGAAACCATATTTTTACCTAATAAGCTACTTTCAACTGTGAAAATATTTCTGAAAAACAACTCTTAGTCTCAACCAGCTTTGACTTTACTCATTCTTTTGCGCAGAAAATTTTCTCTTGATGATATAATCATTTTTAAAATAATTGATTTCTGAGCTTGAAATTTATTGTTTGCTCTTATTTTGTTATTAAAATCGAAAGTCACAATATGAAATAAAAATTGCAATACGATTAACAGAACAACAGAGGAATGGTATTTTTATAAAGCAGAAATGGGAACTCTCAAAATAAGTTTCATTAAATAAATGATTTCATTGTTTCAAGAAATTCTTACACAATTCTTCGTATGAGCACACAAAGTATCTTCTATATTAATAGTTTCTTTCAAATTTTGTTACTTTGGTACTAAAAATGTAGAGAATGAGCTGAGTTCAAATATCCTCCTTGCTGTTTCATCATGGTTCGATTCTAAAAGATGTTTTATCAGTCCTCCAGTTGAGACATAGCCATCCTGTGATAACTATGTCTTGGGTGATTCGCGTAAGCTAGAGGTGTGGGATTATCTAAAAGATGAGACATTTTGGATTCTTAACACAACTTTTATTAATAACTTAAATTACTTAATTCTAAATAACAACTTTCTTTAAGTGAGAATAAGCCACCAATTAAATTGAATATGCAAGTCAGATCGCACAACTAGATCACTTATCTTAATTTATATTTAATTAACCGCCTAATCTAACTTCCTATACAAAATATTACCTTTTATAGAGTCACCCTCCTTCCTTGGTTGAAGACACTCCTATTATGCTATTTGTAGGTGAGAATACTCTGGCCTTATTAATCCTTCTTATTATTAATCTTATTAATGACGGTGAGCGTATCCTTCTTCCTGGGTTGTAGGTCGTCTAACACTTGTTCTGAACAATTCCATACTAAGTTATCTCTAGGCTTGCCGTCCCATTTCACCAAACCTTCTATCCTTTTAAAGTATATCCCATTTGCATATTCGTTCTGTTTCTCTTCTTGATATTGGGTTGGAAAAGTTTTGCCATTAATCGTGGCCGTCAAAGAACTTAGGAGTTATGTTAGAAGAAGAACGCGAGAGACGTCACACAGTTACTAAAATACGCAACGTTAACTGAAAGCTATTCAAGAATATAAATTTTGTCAAATAGAAAAGAAATGTATTTAAATATTTCTACTTTTTTTTTAATAGGTACCAAGAAGAATTGATCAGAAAATGAAGAAACCCAGTAGAACAAACACAGTTAGGTTTTTTTTAACACGATTTTATTAACTTCATCTGTATGTAACGGAATCTTTGAAATCGATTTTTACCCACTTTGAAAGGTCTGGTTAATTCGAAATTTTACACACTTGTCAAGTACCTATGACAATATATTAATTTAATAATTTTTTTCCGTTGTCTTTTGATCAGGATCTTCAGGATTAACGACTTTCCATTTCTAGATTTGGCGACTAATTCCACATTTGGCGATCAAAAGATTAAGTTATAACCCTAAAGCGAAAACGCTCATAGTTAATATAAATAGTTAATATAAATAACACAACAAACAAAATAGATGATAGTCTAAAAAACTAAAAAAAACCCCGCTTTTATTGTAGATCGAACTAAGAAAATAAAAAAAATAAAGAATAGTCTTACTGAACTAAAAAACACGCTTTTATAGTGAATCAAACTGAAAAGTAAAAAATAATTCTTAATATAAGAATAAAATGATGAACAAGAAAATTAATGTCACTGTGGTTAAAAGCGTGGGGTGCTTGATATCAATTGTTATATAATTTCTTACTAGCTCTATTTCGAAATGAAGAGTTAATGTAAAAATGTAATACAAAGCTCCCCACGCTTTTACCACAATGGCATTAATTTTCTCATTCATCATTTTATTCTTATATTAAGAATTAGTTTTTACTTTTCAGTTCGATTCACTATAAAAGCGTGTTTCTTAGTTTTTTTTATAAACTATACATTATTTATTTATACTTATTATCATAACACAAAACGAAAAGAATGACAGCTAAATAGGTTATAGGACCACCGCGTACACCGATGCAAGAAACAACACATCTCGGTAAAATTCAATAAAAATATAGTTAATGTCCTCAAAGATTTGCTCAAGATTGCGGTGGCTAGGTGCGCAAACTGTGTCCAGTAACGTCCCACACATGTTCGAAAGGTAACAGATTAGGGGATAATGTCATACGAATCTATATTGTACGTTTTTCGGAGCACGTGAGGAGTGCGGTTGGGTGCTATCGTGCTCTTAAAGACTATTGGTCATACCCGGAAGAGGAGTGTAACTGGCTTAAACTCCTCTTCCATGAATCGTATAACTATCTCGGTGCCCAGATTATTAATTTCTGGTCAATTTTTCTTGTAGTTGCGTTTGAAATCTTCCATAGTGTGTCCATAGATTATCAATCGAAAAAGGTAATGTTAAGATTCATTGTTTAACATATTATAATATATCTTCTAAATTCGACAAACAAAAAGTATAATTTCAGTAAATAAATTTCACTTAATGACTTCATTTAAAAAAGGGGTGACTTTGGTTAGCAAAGGAATAAATATTAAGTGAGCATGAAATTTTGCATGTGTATTGTTAATGTAAGTGAAAAAACGATGAATAAAAAAAACGCTGAGTAATACTTTTTAATTTTAAAGATGATACTTTCCCTAAGAATTGCATGTGTGGTAGTAAACATATGGTAGAAAAAAAAGTGACTGTGAGGCAACCATTTCGCCATACACCTTGATTTCAAATTATTAGGACAGAACATAAAGCAGTATAAAATGATGACATCACGCTCTCTATATAAAGTTGTTACCTGAAATAGAATGGTTGGCAGTTTCCTGCACTACCATAAAATTTAAAGCTGCTCTCTCTTTTGGTACGTAAGCCTACTTCAGCGATTTGAATATGGCTAAGCCTATTTTAGGATATTGGAATGTTCGAGGAATTACAGAGCCGATTCGATATCTACTTCGCTACAAAAAGGCAGACTTCGAAGAGAAACGATACGTTGTCGGTCAAGATGAATGGCAAAAAGAAAAATTCAACTTAGGATTGGAATTCCCAAATCTACCTTACTACATCGATGGGGATATGAAACTCACCCAAAGCGTCGCCATTTTGAGATACTTGGCTAGAAAACACGGTCTGGATGGCAAAACTGAGGAAGAAAAACGTAGAATTCAGTTGGCCGAGCAGCAAATTCTCGACTTCCGTGCCAATTTGAGAAAGCTGGCCTTTAGTGAAAATTACGAAAATGACAAAGACGAATTTATAAAGAATCTTCCTAAGCAATACCAGCTGTGGGAAAAGTTTCTTGGAGACAGGAAATACATCGCTGGGGACGAGATTACATATGTCGACTTCCAGGTGTATGAGATCATGGACTTCTATAGAATCTTCCATCCAAGTACCTTCGAAAGTTTTCCAGCTTTGAAGGATTTCCATGACAGAATCAAGAACATACCCGAAATAAAACAGTACATCAATTCCTCTGCTTTTAGGAAATGGCCCCTTTTTGGACCTATGGCTAAATTTGGTGGCAGTGGAGAGCCACCGAAACATGCTTAAATTTTGACATCATTAATCTTTAGTTACAGTTGCTGATAACCTTATTGAATGGATGTTAAAACCTTTGAATAAAACATGCTAATCAACGACGAAGTTATTGTAAATTACACCTTATTGATTTAAAATAATTCTTTCGCTATTTTTTATGCTTGAATTGTTGAAAAATAGAATATTAAAAGGAAGAAGTATTTCAATGCCTAGTTTGTTTTTTCTTTCGATATTTACGTTTAGTTGGCTTTGGTACTGAATTTTTTGTGTACAAAGGATGGAGTGTTCATACTATCTGACTTGATATAGGTAAGTTAATCAAAGTTACAAATTCTTCTATCGTTTTATATGTATTACAATATTGTGATTATAGATATGTTTGGGAGAGTTGTCATATTCTTATGTTAGCTGATTATAAAATGTTGAAATGAGACCGCATACATACATATATATATATATAAGCTATAATTTCGAAAGTTACTTTCTCGGTCAGTGTGTTGGTGAAATTAAATTTTTCTCTTTTTTTAACTTAAAACTTTTATTGATATGCTTCTAAAACGAAATTCACAAAAAGATTTGGTTACGAAAGTAAAATTACAGTTCAAAGTTTGATCATAAATTTTTTATTGTATGTTTAAAACTCGTTTGAAAACAATGTTCTCTAAATGTTTAAAAGTAATTTTTTATTGAAAAAATTCAATTTTTAAAAAATACTTTTTTTAATCTGTTGAACATGAATTTTATTTCTGCAACTAAATTTTTTTATTTACGCAAAATATTGTTGCATAGTATTTATCATTATGTGGTCAAAAAATATATTTGAAATATTATTACCAATGTTTTATTGCAAGATTAATACATATATTTTTTGTATAAATTTGTGTTATATCTTTTTCATTTTAATAATTTTACAGAATAAATTTTGGTAATTTTCCATTTCGCCGGCACAACTCTCGCCAAGAAGACATTATTGGCGACAACACGCAGAATACACAACTCTGTGCTAGGCTCTCTTTCAAATGATCGTAACTGTGAAAATAATGGGAATTTTTCAAAACTTCTAATTCAACATTTATTACATGAGTCTTAGCAATATATACGAGAAATATTATTATTATAGAAGCATTTTTGATGTAAGGAGAATGTTTTGAAAATAAGTAATTATTTATTCATTTTTTGCCAAAACATTGCATTTAAATAATTTTTTCTTGTAATAATATTCTTAAAAAAGTGTTATATGTATTCAAATCCAACACTAAATATTAAAATATTATTCATTTATACTCTTTATCAAAATCACTGTTCCGAATGTATAGTGTCAGTCACCTTAAGGTATCCGACTACGTTCGGAACCGTGATTTTGCAAAAGCGTATAAATGGATAATATTTATGATATTTAGTGTCACTTAGATTAGAATACATGTATAAAAAAAATTTTAACGACATTTTGACAAAAAAAAATTCTTTAAATGCAATATTTCGGCAACAAATTAACTTAGAATAACCTTTTTTCAAAATGCTCTCCTTTTGTGAAAAATGCATCAATTATAATAATAGTTTGCCTGTATATAGTTCAGTCTTCTGTACAGAGGCTCAACTAAAATTTTTGAAATATATAACTTAGAAGTGGGTTTATCCATGTTTTACGACAATAGAGGAGAACAATTTTAAGAAAAAAACGCCGATAATTATTTCAATGGGTTGTAACTCTGAAAATAATGTGAATTTTTCAAAAATCATAGTTGAGCCTCTGTACAGAGATATGAGTTATATACAGGCAAAATATTATTATAATAGAAGCATTTTGCACAAAAGGAGAGCATTTTGAAAAAGGGTTATTCTAAGTTAATTTTTTGCCGAAATAGTGCATTTAAATATTTTTTTTGTCAAAATGTCCTTAAAACAATTTTATACATGTATTCTAATCCAAGTGACACTAAATATCATGAAAATTATCCATTTATGCGCTTTTTTAAAATCACGGTTCCGAACGTAGTCGGATACCTTAAATATGTTTAGATCACTATCAATTTTTTTCATTTCAGAAAACACATTTTAGAACTTCGTTTTGTCAAATAATAAAAAAATCAAAATTTTCATTTAATTTTGGATTTTTAACCGCATTGCAGATAAGAGCCAAATAGTGCAATCTTGCACATGCATTGACATTCATAACTTTTTTTTCGAATAGCTGTTTCAAAAAAACCTATTTTTATCAGTAAAAATATTTATTTATACTTTTAAATATTTATTTGTATTTTTCAATAATAATAATAATAGTATTCATTTAAAAATTTATTCAAAATTTTCTTTTGTGTAATGTATTTGTAAGCAAGGTGTTGCACAAAAGCCTAACATTACAATTATTACACATATAATCTCTCTTTACTTTTCCTTTACTCTATCTCTAATAGCACAGCACGCAACGCAGTATCTTATGGAAACTTCTTTTTTTTTTTGGTATTGATGGAACAAAAGTAGTAAACTGACGTTCCATTATTCGTAGAATTCCAGAACATTTTGGTCTACCCGATTTTTTTATATTTGCATCACTTTGATACTTTTGTACATGTCTTTCTACTAATTTCCTTCTGAAATATAAATATTTTTCACACCTCCACCACAAGTATTTGAGATTTCTCGACTCAATCGTAAAATGTAAGAAACAATGGCCTTTATTTAAGTTTACAAAATCGCGATGACGGATTGCAGTCAATTTTACGACTGCAGACGGTGTTCACTTGCATTAGACTGTGAAAATTAAAGCAGCATAAAATACAACCCATGTTATGACTCGAGGAACTATTATTCTTCAATATTCCTTTTATTTTTACTTCAACACGCAGGATAAATCATCCTGTTTACAATAAAGAATTAATCGAGCTATTTACATGAAAGAACTATAATATGAGCACACGCTCCTTATAAAGATAAATTACTCGTACTATACACATTTCATTTGTTAACGTAAAACGCAACTATATTTCGAATAATCCAGAAACTAACTTAATAGTGTTGCCACATACAAAGTGAATAAACAAACTCAAAGCAAAATATTAAATTATTACAAGCAGTAAATGTCGAACTTATTAGGAGTGGCAACACCCCAGAATGAATTATCTCGATTGTGCACAATTTGGTTTGCACTCAAATTAATTCGAGCATACATATTAAGAGTTAAATTATAAAGGTTAAATATCGGTTAATTAACCCTCTGGCTGTGTAGCGATTTTATCAAAGCAGGTTCGAAAATTACGTATTGTTTCATAACGTATTTCAAATCTACATATTAAATCTACATTTTAAATATTCAAAAAAATTTTAAAAAAGAGTTTGTATTTTAAAATATAGAGACTTAGATCATCCAAATATGAACTTAAAAATATAAGTGAAAACAAACAGGAACAGAATGGGTTGCCCAGCTAAAAAGTCGGAAAATATACACACCCGTGGAAATCGCGGGATGCCCAGCGAGAGGGTTAAGTAAGGTTAAATTATCTTTTAAAATCTGAAATGAAAAACTATAGTTCGAGTAAATAAATATGCAAACATTATTTCATCTACATAATATGTGAATATGCTTGACAAAAAAAAATTAATAAATAAATATTGAGTAAACGAAACATTTTTGCATATGCACTGTTAACGTTAGTAAGGAAACGACTAATGAAACAAGTAATATATAAAAAAATTAAGTCAATTCCTACTTAGATCAACAAAGAAAAATTTTATTTTAACTGCTTTTTATTAAATAGTTACAATTCCTATAAATATGTATATTCATAGGACAGAATCACAGCATTAAGTGGTAATTCATTTCGATTAATTATCATTAAAGTATCGTATTGTCATCCAAAACAATCGTGTCTATAAAATTTCAGTTCAACTGAATGCTTTAAGACGTGAGAAAAAAAAACCTTTTCAATTTTTGACACAAGTCCCCAAAAGGGTCGCTAAGTCGCCACAAATGATGCCAACGTGGCTGTATTTGAAATTTTTTAATAATTAGTTTTAATCAATTAATTTTTATTAATTAGAATTTATTGTATTGTCATCCAAAATAATCATGTATATAAAATTTCAGCTCAATGGAGCGCTTTAAAATGTATTTTATTGACGATTGAAAATTCCACCAAGATAAATAAATAAATAATATAGAGAGTGTAGTCGCCCAGACATTATGGTGGCTATGACCCTGGGCTTGTAACCGAGAGTGTTCGAATCTCGAGTAAGACATGGTTGTATCTTCCTTAGGAAAGAAGTCGGTCTTTTTCACCTGTAATGGATTCCCGTCTCGAAAAGAAAGCAGCGCACCCCTTCTTGTTATATGCTGGGATCATCATCTGTAATAAATGTGTATATTCTTCTTTTGTATTGTATGTTTTTTGATCTTCTTCACTTGTATTTCATAAGTTCGCAGTATAAAAAACACACGTCAACAACAACAACACAGAGATTGTGAGCTAATAGTAGGAATTGAAAAAGCTGAGTAATTCATTTTAATTTTAAAGATGCCGCTTTCACTATGAATTGCACGTGTGAGAGCAAACGGATGATAGAAGAGAGAATGATTGTGAAGCAATTATTTCGCCACATACCGTTATTGCAAATATTTAGGTCAGAAAAGGAAAGAGTCTAAAATGATGAAATCTCGCTCTCTATATAAAGTTGTTATCTAAAATAGTGTGGGTGGCAGTATACTACATTACCTGAATTTTTCTCTCTGTTGGTACGTAAAATTACTTCAACAATTTCAAAATGGTTAAGCCCATTTTAGGATATTGGGATGCTCGTGGAATTGCGGAGCCGATTCGATATCTACTTCGATACAAAAAAGCAGATTTCGAAGACAAACGATACGTTGTCGAGGCGGATGATTGGCAAAAAGAAAAATACAGCTTGGGATTAGATTTCCCAAACCTACCTTACTACATCGACGGTGATATGAAACTCACCCAAAGTGTCGCCATTTTGAGATACTTGGCCGGAAAATACGATCTGGATGGCAAAAATGAGGAAGAAAAACGTATAATTGAAATGGCCGAACAGCAAATTATGGATTTTCGCGCCAATTTGAGAAACCTGGTCTTTAGTGAAAATTACGAAAACGACAAAGACCAATTTATAAAAGATCTTCCTAAACAATTCGAGCTGTGGGAAATGTTTCTTGGAGACAGGAAATACATCGCTGGGGACGAGATTACTTATGTCGACTTCCAGGTGTATGAGATATTCGATTTCTATAGAATCTTCCATCCAAGTACTTTCGAATGTTTCCCGACCATGAAGGCCTTCCACGGCAGAATCAAGAACTTACCGGAAATAAAACAGTACACCAGTTCCTCTGCCTACAGGATATGGCCCCTTTTTGGACCAATGGCTAAATTTGGTGGCAGTGGAGAGCCACCGAAACATGCCTGAATTTTACAGTAATTGACTACCATATTGAACGGTTAAAATCTTTAAATAAACCATTCTAAATGGCAATGAAGTTATTACATTATATTTTATCGATTTAAAATACCTATTTTGATGTTTTTTACGTCGTGAATTGTTTATAAAATAGAATATTAAAAGGAAAATACGTACTTCACTTCTCAGTGTGTTTATTAAGAAAATTAACGTTTCGTTGTCTTTGTTACCTAATTTTAAAAGCAAATAAAGAAGTATCCGTACTGTGAATTATAAACGGCCTGATTTAGGGTAAGTTAAATAACTAACATTACAAATTCTCCCATCGTATATATTTATTACAAATGTATTGTAATTATAGATATATTTTTATGAATTCCCTTGTTCTCGTATTAAGGTACCCTGCTAGGTTGAAAAGATGTTTTTTGGGTGTTAGATGTTAGGATCATTAGAAAAATACATATATAAGTATTGATGAAAAAGTAAGAATAATGTATTAGAACGGAAAATTCCAAGTCGCTTTTTTCTAATATTTACTTAAAATTATATGGAATATTTTTTAAATGTGTTTCTCAAGACTAAAATAATTTTCACGAAAATTTGTGCACGTTAAGTGGGATATCTGCAAAGCGGTCCAATAAAATTCAATGAAATTTGTCACACTTACGTTATGACGCCTTTATAGTATAATAAACCACATTTCTTAAAATACTTATATTTAATCACATTTTATAACCCCTTTTAGCTTAGAACATAAAGTAATTTTGACAAAAAATCTTTAACGCCAAATTTGAATGCTTATAACATATTTATTTCTTAAGGTATCCGACTACGTTCGGAACCATGTTTTTAAAAAAGCGCATAAATGTATAATTTTCATGATATTTAGTGTCACTTAGATTAGAATACATGTATAAAATTGTTTTAAGGACATTATGACAAAAAAAAATAATTTAAATACAATACTTTGGCAAAAAATTAACTTAGAAAAACCTTTTTTCCAAATGTTCTCCTTTTGTAAAAAATGCTTCTATTGTATTAATATTTTGCCTGTATATAGCTCAGACCTCTTTTCAAAGGCTCAACTATGATTTTTGAACAATTCACATTGTTTTAAGAGTTACAACCATTTGAAATAATTATCGGCGTATTTTCTTAAAATTTCTCCCTTCTGTTTTCGTAAAACATGGATAAACCGACTTCCAAGTTATGCATTTCAAAAATTCTAGTTGAGCCTCTGTACAGAGATCTGAGCTATACAGGCAAAATATTAATACAATAGAAGCATTTTTTTACAAAAGGGGAACATTTGGAAAAAAGGTTATTCTAAGTTAATTTTTTGTCAAAATATTGTACTTAAATAATTTTTTTTGTCATAATGCCCTTAAAATAATTTTATATACATTGTCTAATCTAAGTTATGCTAAATATCCTAAATATTATCCATTTACACGCTTTTGCAAAATCACGGTTCCGAACGTAGTCGGATACCTTAAAATATTTTTACGCTGGGGTTTGTGACACTTCAGATGGAATACTATATCAATGAAATTAAAATTACATTATGTCCGACCTATTTTTATTCATGCTGTTTTTCTTAAAGTTGAAAATTTTTATAAAAGTTTATAAAAATAATATTATTTTTTTCAAAAACAAGGGGTGGTACATTTTATTTATTTTATGACTCTTTAAGCCTATTTATGTTCTTTAAAACAATTAAAATTCTTCTGAAAACTTATGTTTTTAAAAATTAACCTCCGAAAAACTGTTGAATGCTTTAACCGATTATAAAATGTTCAAATGAGACTGCATTCGTATACATTAAGTTGTAATTCCGGAAACTTCTTCCTCAGTCACCGAAATGTTTGAAAATAAAATTTATTTTTTTCGTATTCAAAATTTTTTTATTGAGATGCTTTTGAATTGAAACACACAAAAAGATTTTGTAAAGAAGTTATTAAAATTATTACTCAAAGTTTGATCATACATTTGTGTGTGTGTGTGCGACTGTAGATTTAAAACTTATTTGTTAACAATGGCCTCGAAACACACTTAGCAAAACAAATGTTTACTGAAATCATCTTTGATGAAATTCAATTTTTTATATTTTTAGTATGTTGAATATCTATCTTATTTCTGTTACTAACTTTTAATTTAGGTCATATATTGTAAAAAACATCTTAAAGCAGTAATTCTCTTATTATAATAACGAGATCATAATATAATTGAAATATAATTTTTAGGGTTTTAGTGCAATTAAAAAGTAATTTATTTTACATCATTTTCATTTGTATAAGTATGCAGATTAAAAATTTAAAGATAAAATTAGATTTTTAGAGTTACAAGTTCCATGCATAAAATTATTCAAGAATGTGGTTTTCGGTAAAAATTTTCTGAATATATGTAACCTAAGTCTGAATGTATTCCGTTAAATCCACTGTATAACACGCACTTTTAACACACACAAAAAAAAAAAACAAGATCGAAATTTACGGGTGAGTGTTATACGCCGGGTTAAAAACACGGTAGCTTCAAAAATAAAAAATAAAAAGATATGAGCATTAAAAAAAAACTAGACTTCTAAATGTATCGAAATACAGTTTATTTAAAAGAAATGACATACTTTATAAACTTAATGGATTGTATATATATAGTTCTAGAAGTATACTATTTTCTTTTTCAAAAGCTTCGAATAATACCTCGAATAAATGACTTCAAAACATAAGAGCATTGCATACCTACATTTCAAGTTTCTTCGTAAAAAAGAGGGCGGACGATATACGACGAATATGCCTAAAATTTAAAAAATGCAGCTTGAAAGTTGAGGTGAGCGTTAATGCTCTGGATTTTACGTTGCGTAAAATATAATGCTTATGTAAAAGAGTTAAATGCGGTTTAAAATAGATTTTAGGAAATATATGTTACTGTAAAAAAATATCTTTTTGACTGAAGACGTTTTGAAACACATGAAGAATAAGAAATGCGATGTTAAAAAGTTTTGTGTAAAAAATTCGTTTTCTATCTTATACATTCAATATTAGCATTCATGAAAGGAAATGTAACATAATTACTGTATATA
>BMAV01002387.1:100365-125091 GCA_019973955.1 Trichonephila inaurata madagascariensis | reverse complement strand
CATTTTGAAAAAAAGGTTATTCTAAGTTAATTTTTTGCCGAAATATCATACTTAAATAATTTTTTTTGTCAAAATGTCCTTAAAACAATTTTATACATGTATTCTAATCTAAGTGACACTAAATATCATGAAAATTATCTATTTATGCGCTTTTTTAAAATCACCGTTCCGAACGTAGTCGGATACCTTAAGGCTGAGTCGAGAATGAGATGAGGCCCCCATTGTGACAAGGCCCTGGGACTGGGCCCAGTTGGCCCATGCCTTAAGACGTCTCTGCTTGCAAGCATTTTTTCTTCTCTAGCTTCTTCGACATTCCTTGTATATTTATGGTCATTCTGGTGGATGAAAGATTCCTCAATGTGTTAAAACATTTTTCGACGGCAAGCAGAATTCGTTTGTCATCAAAAAACAATCAGAAAATTTCTTCAACCGGTTACCACAGATTTCAAATGAATCTATCAGGGAAATCCCGGCTTACGACAATTCTATTCCTAGCTCTTCTAAGAGACCTAGAGCAGTTCTTAATCACTCGTATCAACACTTTCCAGCTCTGAAATGGATGAGAATGTCTTGATGCGAATTAAAAAGATATGAGCTTTATTGTTACACTAGTTGTCTTCTTTTGCAAAACTTCACTCACTCTAATTATTCCCCTCCCCCGCGCCATGCAAGTTTTTGATCGCGTTTAGTGTGGCAACTTCACCCCTCATGATCTTATTTCAAACTCCTCTACCTTTTCTTACTTTTTCTTCCAAGTGGTTATTTAAAACTTCCTTTCAATAACCGCACGCAGTTATCTTAGAGGTAACGTGTAACGGACTTAAAAAATATTATTCTCTTAATCCTTGTTATTAAAAAATATATCCCTTCTCTCCTCGTTCCGTCAAGATGCGGCAGACGGTTGAAAGACGGGCTTTGCTGTCATGGAGATGTGACGTCATTTTCTCTTCGTTTTCCTATGAAAGCGAAACAGAAACTAAATCAACTGGGAGAGTGGTTTCCACCCACCCCTCCACCAGCGTTATTGCGCTGCATTTAATGTGGACTGCTTTTTATTTTTATATGTAACTTCAACAAATTGTTCTCTGTTCAATTTATTATGATGAGTGGATAACAGAGCTATCACTAAGGTTCCACGTAAATGTATAACCGTTACCGTTTATATATATATTTGGACAAGATATATATATATATATAGTGTCCAAATTTTCAATCGTTAATAAAATACTTTTGATTCATCCACTCAAGTTTAAATAAATTTTTTAAAACCTGTAGTGGATGACACTTGATGTTAATACAGTTTATTCAAATATTAATTTATTAAGTCTATTTAATTAATGAATAAATATTAACAAACAAAAATAATAGTCCGATAGCATATATAGAAAGGAAAAATCGCTCGTTGTGTCGTATATATATATATATATATATATATATGTTTGTGTGTGTTTATCCTTTTTTAAAAAAAAAAATATCTTTCAAACAGAGCGTTTTTCTTGAAAATCACGAACATTAAAAACTGTCAATGTATAAATACTTAAAATATTGTCAACAATTAAATAATATCAAGACATTTTTTTTTATCTTCATGGAATACTGCAGACTTTTAATAGACTTTCGAATTGAAAGTTATTGAGAAAATAACCAACGTAGGATTCTTTGAAAAAAATGACTTTTTTACTACTTGATGTCACAATGATGACGAATAGCAATCCCGTTTATCATGACATCACGATGACAAACAACTGCACAAATAAATTCAGACGATTTCAAATTATGAGGGATATGGCGAGACAGATGTTTCTCTTTATTTTTACATCAATTCCTTTCAAGGCTGACATGTCTAGTCAGTCTTACTTCCTATTTTTACGGCATCAGAATCGAATTTCTCTCAATTTTTTAAAACTTAACTAAGGTTATATTCATCTTGTATAGTCGGGGCAAGAGATGAATTTGCTCTCCTATTGGTTTTATTCAATTCCCCCACCCCCATCAACAAGTGTAGGTTTGTTTTTGATTGTTTTTATCTACCTATCACTGCATTTAACAAAGGTCTTCAAAAAGTGATGAGTAATAATAAACTAACAAATAAAAAAATCAGAAAAAGTAAATAATAATGATAAAACTTTAAAACAGAATTTGAAATAATAAAAGTTGAAAATTAAACTGAAGGATTCTTAAAACATTAGCCCCTCTAATTTCATCTTGCATTATACCATGTACACAAACATGTTAAAAATGTGCAATGATTGATACGCACCCAACATGTCTAACTACAGTCCCACTAACAGGGTCCCACTAACTGAAATCCCACTCAGAACTAGCTCTACGGAAGTAAATTGGCACTTACTCGTATTTATGAATTTAATGAGGATTTTTGAGTATTATAGGGTCAATCCCGCAACCTTCTCATTGTGTGTCTCAATGTTGTTACTTATGCCACCTGATCGACAGTAACATCGGATCAAGGTCCACGGAATTCATCGTGGCTTAGGGCTAGATTGTTACGCCTTGTCGTTAGCCTTAGCTTTGAGCACCATGCAGTTGACAGCACGATTTTGCTAGGTTCCACCCCAATTTTGAGGGAGAACACCCTAGGATGGTCAGGGGCCTCCCAACAACCTCACGTGAGGACTTGTGGCTCGATGACTATTTAAAGTACCCCCATGCCACGAAGGCACTATACATTTATAAACATCCATGACTTCTCCGGGATTCGAACCCAGTCCCTACGGTACCGCAGTCAGCGTCTCTAACCACTATTCTGGATGGGTGGCGTGTTTAAATATAGATGTGACTAATCAATAAAAAGCTCATTCACATAGTCAGCCGGTTGTGCGTTCGATTCAAGGTTTTCGATATTTAATGGATGCTTTATTATTTCTTTAAATAGAAAAAAAAAAGTTACGTAGATTTAATGCACGTTGAATCAATTGAATTTAAAAGTTTCAATGAGCCGTCCAACCGTTATAGTGGTTAATGACTCTGATTAGGTTCGAATCCCGTAGAATGCATGGGTATTTGTAAATGTATAGTGCCTTTGGGGTATGGGGGTACTCTAAATAGCAGCTGAGCCGCAAGTCCTCTCGTGATGTTGGTGGAAGGTCTCTGACCCCCCCAGGGTGTTCTTCCTCAAAAGTGGAGTGGAACCGAGCCAAATCGCACTGTCACCAGAATGGTACTCAAAGCTACGGCTAACGACAGACGTACAGCTAGTTCCTTGCCACGATGAATTGCATGGGCTTTGATCTGATGTTACTATTGATCAGGTGGCATATAAGTAATAACAACAACAAAAGTTTTAATACAATACGACATGTGTGGAAATTTGAAAGACGTGGTGGCAACACGAGTATTGTTATTTGTTTGTGATTAAAATTGTAATTTTTTTTATTAGTAGTTTCGGTGATTGTGAGTTATAATAAATGATTCTCAGATAGTTAATCCTTCTGGTTATATTTTTGCGAATTAATTAATACAATTTATTTTTTTGTAATTTTACTTAAAAGATATCGCTTGAGTCTAATATTTCGTTTTGTATGATTGTTTTTCTTCTGAAAATGTTACAATTATTTCTGTTAAATCTCCAAATCTGGCGAAAAAATAAAAAAAAACATACTCTCTCCAAAAACAAACGATAGATTACCTTTCTCTCATCTCAGCAAGAAAAATAATTAAGAATAAAAAAAATAATAATAAAAATTAATGAGAGAGAGAGAGAGAGAGAATAAAATAAATAAACATGCTCTCTCAGTAACAAACAAACGAACGAAAAAAAAAATCGTTCGCCTATCCATCTCACTGGTGGGAGAGTAGTGTAGCGGTATCTAAATAAAACCAGTACTTAAACATCACGCGAAGACGATCGTTTTGGCGTGATCGATAGAGTACTGGCGTTCGGAACGGAAGGTGCCCGGTTCGAATCTAACTACAACTCTTTTTCCCACCATATTTCAACGACTTTCCTGTTTTATATTCGCTATTGCGTAACTTTGAGGTCAATGTTTTAGTATTATTTACTTGAATAGAAAAAGTTTCTTCGTGCTCAAGCGTCGGTGGTATAACGGTTAGCATAGCTGCCTTCCAAGCAGTTGACCCGGGTTCGACTCCCGGCCGACGCAAGAAGCTTTTTAAAGGATTTGAAAATAAAATATATTACGTAAAATGTTTGTTTTTACAAACATTTTAATAAAATTCCTTTTAAATCATTTTTTGAGAAAAAATTTTATATTTCCATTCCTTTTTAATACAATCTATTTATCTTCATGTACCTTCATAAGAAATTGAATGGTATTTTCTGTCATGTTGGTTTTAAGAGGCTAAAGATTGAAATGCTTAGGAATATTTTGTAAGTAAAATATTTTATTTTCCTAAATCTTGGAAAAAACGAGGCAACAAAATTAATACTCTGTTCTAAGCCATAATATGATGAATAATATTATTCACCATCTGATAATATAAGTGATGATATTTTTTCTAAAATAATATTAACGAAATAGTTCAAGCTAAAAAAATAGCTTACAGACTTTTAGTTTTCATAGGATCTATTCGATAAGCAAATGAATTTAAAGTTGCAATTTTTTGTGAATTTATGGAAATTATTTGCGTTGACATTTAAAATCGCCAAAAAAATCCTTTGTCACTACTTAGTATGTCTGTAAGCCTCATATTATGCAATGCGGAGCATGAGGAGTTTTGCAAAAAACAAAAAAAGAAAAAAAAATGTTAAAAAAAAAAATTAACTCACAAAAAAAACCCTGTGTTCTAAAAAACGTCTTATCAAACATCTATATAACCCCAGTAACTTATATAACCAGTAACATCTTATAAAAATGTACTTTTGGCAAATGTAAAAAAATTATACAGTGCAAATAACAGTGCTATAAAAATTGTAAAAAGAAGAGAAAAAGAAAAAAATTCAAATTTTTATAAATCAATTACATTGGACAGTGATGATACTTCGCACACTGTTATCTGCATATGAACGATGAAGAAATTTTTAAAAGTCTATTTATCGCAAATTTCACTGCGATTTTTTTCCATTTTAACTAATACCCCTCACTGGAACTCTAAAATCACATCTACATTAGAACATCAAGTCAGAAAAGCATAAATAGAAAGTATATTGGATTCTATTAGATAAGCATGAAAAGAAAATGTTTCACCTTCAAAATACAATTTGAAGTAAAAATTGACGAACTATATTTCAGTATGAATTTTGAACAGAGAATTTTTTATATTTTTTAAACTCAACATCAAGATTTTGAGATTCATTGTCAATAACCCAATGAAACGCTAATCTAACTAAATTGAATCTCCAACCAGATCTCAAGGTTTTCAAAGAACTCTTGACACCACGTGTGTCTAGTTATCAGTTAAGTGACAAAGCAGTGTTCATCTACGATAAAACCAAGGACACTGCTCTTGAATTCTCGATCAAGAAAAAGCTCACACTAGAGAAAAAAAAATATTTCAAATTGAACGAGGCAGTCAAAGAGGAAGTTAAGAATCAAATTATCTTAAGCATTTCATCCGTCTTCATATTGCGTTCATTGAGTGCCTAGTAAAACTGATTCAGTGGTTTTAGAGAATGGTTAAGCCTACTTTAGGATACTGGGATCTTCGTGGGATTGCAGAACCCATTCGATATATTCTTCATTACAAAAAAGTCGACTTCGAAGACAAGCGTTACCAATTTAGCAATAATGAATGGAAGATAAGCAAGTATAGCTTAGGCCTGGCTTTTCCAAACTTAGTTTATTATATCGACGAAGATGCCAAACTCACCCAGAGCGTTACTATTTTAAGATATTTGGCTCAGAAATATGACTTAGAAGGCAGGAATGACCAAGATGAAATTCGCATTCATTTAGCCGAGCAGCAACTCAATGATCTTCGATGGAGTTTAAGAAATCTTGTGGTGAGGAATGATTTTGAAAGTGCTAAAATAGATTTCATTAAGAGCATCCCACAAAAATTGAATTTGTGGGAAAAATTCCTTGGGGAGCGTAAGTATATTGCTGGAGATTATATAACGTATGTCGATTTCTTGGCATTTGAAACCTTTGATTACTACAATTATTTTCACCCGAATTCATTTCATGATTTCCCGTCTTTGCTTGCCTATAAAGATAGGATACAGAACTTATCTGGATTGCAAGAATATTTTACTTCCTCGGCTTACAAGGTATGGCCCCTTTTTGGTCCTGGAGCTAAATTTGGAATCTAAGCAATAGAATACAAGAATGTTTGAATTCTATCTACAGAATAAAATCAAAAAGAATACCTAAACCCTTTACAAGTAACAAAACTAAAGAATCTCTCTCGAATTCTTCTATAATCAGAAATTTATTAAAAAATCTACTCAAAACTAAGTCTTTTATGTAGAACTAACTTGAAGCGATTCAAAGAGCGATTAGAAATATAAAGCATTTGAAAGCAAGTAAAGATTTTTAAGCATCAAAAGATTAATTATTTTAATGAGGTCTCTCTTCTGATTTATAATGTATCATTTGTATATGAAATTTACTGCTCTAAACCAGATATCATTCAGCAGAAATTTGAATGCAAAAATTCCAATATGATGGTCAGTCTGACAATTTTGAGATACACATAGGTTTTTAAAGTTATACTTACAAAATTTTAAGAGTGTTCAAAGAGAATATTTTTTCTCGAGCAATCAATGCACTTTTGTAGATGGATTTTCCAGATTAAATGCTTCAAGCCAGTCATTTCTTGGAACTAATGAAAAAAATGCATTTAAAAGCATTTCAATATCTTCTTCTGAATGAAAACGACGTCCACGAAAGTTCTTTTTTAGATTAAAAAAATAACCAAAAGTCATACACGTACATAGCTTGGTTCAAAGAATAAGGTGGATATTCTATCACTTTTTTTTCATTTGTTTTTATTTAAGAAACTCAACTGTTAATCTAGCTGTATGGAAAGATGCATTGTCATGGGGAAGCATTAATCCCCTAACACTCACTTGGAAAATTTTTGGAAGACATTTAATGGTATACTAGTTTGCTGTTTCTGTCTTCTGTCCTTCAAACTTGATGACTGTGATCAACCCCGTACTTCCGAAGAAAACGGCATGCATTACTTTTTTCATTGCTCGTTGTCTTTTCACCATTGTCGGTGCAGAATCATCTTCAAAGACCTATCCTTTGTTTTCTTGACGTGTTGGAATGTCAAAAAAAAAAAACGGTATGTACGTTTCATTAACCGTTACAATTTTAGAATTGATGGAGTGGTCACCATCATTTAGCAATTTAAGGGTTTTTTACATATTCTGTCACATTTTGCTCTTTTTGGTGCTCAGTTGAATTACGGGGAATCCAACAGCAAACTACTTTTTTCATATGTAATTCTTCATGGATGATTTTGTGTACGGCTGAGAATCCAATGCTAAGTTCCTTCTGTAACATTTGGTAGGTACAGTGATTATCACCCACTAACATTTTTCGTATGGCAGACACATTATCCGGGATTACTGCCGACATCGGCCTTCCTGTGTGTTCTTCATCCTGAAGAGAATTGTGACCTATTCAAAAATTTTTATAGTAGCATTATTCTTGAATACAGTAATACGACATGGAGATTCATCACCAAATGCTAATTGCAGCCATTGACCGCATTCGTCTTGATTTGATGTTCTCGCGTCAACTCCATTTTCTCTTGTCTTAAATTTATTCTATACTAAATAACTTGAAGTAAGACAGTAAAAAATCGTCTACTCTGTTAAAATATTTTGTAGTTTCAAATTAAGTCGTTAATTTTTTTTTTTTTTGGTAACTTCTCGTTTGTGTATAGCTCAAAAATTTCAGAGTTATACAATATAATTAAAAAAAAACAGCAGAGTATCAGAAATTATTCTTTTATATAATACCTTACATACAAATGAATGTTGGTAAAACCTAAGCTCTAACAGTGCAAAAGTATATATTATATTGTATTACGTAACATTTTATATACTCATTAAAACTAAGAGAAACATTATATTGATTTTATTAAAAAATTTTTTCACTGTCTATGTTATTCATTTGCAAGTGAATATGATTTTATAGGGGAATTATAATTTATAATCTATAGAGTGAATGAACATTTGTTCATTGTGAAACTGGTTTTAAAATCTTATTACTTTAATGCTTACAAAATGCTAATTAAATAATTTGAGTTTAAGTTTTTAACGTAATATAATCATGTGTGTGTGTGTGTGCCATTGTCTATTTTTACAAGATTTTGCCAAATGATTCACTTTGTATTTGTTATCATAATAAATATTTCTGAAACTTGTACTTCGATACGTATTATATAGTAGCAAAGTAGCATTTTATAGAAAAATTTACTTTGCAGCTAATCGTCAAAATGTGCGCGCTGATTTATTTTTAAACTTTCCGAGCTTTCGTTACTATTTAACTAATTACTTGTTTAAAATCATTTTATGAATTGAATGAGAAAAATGATTTCATGTAGCAAACAAAAATTACATGATGAATAATAGTAGCATTTTTTGTTTTAAGAATGTCACCAAAAACAAAGAACTGAATGAAAATAGCACCCAAATTCAAACAGCAGACGCCTCGTTGTGAGTACATAAAAAAATGCCTATAGAAATGTGCCTGTACAATCCATACTCCGATTCAAACTCAGTGGCTCAACAGCCCATGAGGGCCAGGGCCTACTGTGCTCATCCCAGTATACGTGACCATTGGGCTCTGAGGTGCATAAGCAAATGACCCGATCAGGTGGTCAGTCTGAAGCGAGACCCGCAGTGTTTAAGTCCCCAAGCAATCTTGGTACTCTTTTGTCGGACCACTGCAATAGGGATGAAAGGTTGAGTCGATCTTGCCCAGCCCGGGAATAGAATCCGGACCCGTGGTGTGGAAGCCAGATTGGTTGCCACTCGACCACTGGGCCTCGTACGATCTATAGTTTATGAGAAAAACAAGGTAAATTATAATGCATGGTGATAAAAGAATGATGATTCCACACCGATCATTGGATCGGACGTAAGGGTCTGGTTCTATGGCCATCACGATCGCCAGATCTCCTAGCGTTGGATATTTTGCCTATGGGGCATGCTTAGAGAATTGTTGTATAAAGACTTAGTGACTACACAAACGGACTTATTTGCTCTTCTGCATGCTATGAAGTGTACACTCATCAATTCCGCAGGGTGCTCATGCCTGCCTCGATATGCGCAGCGGACTCTCTTCGAACATTGGTCTTTATAAATATTTGAAAATACTGCACTTGATGTTATACTTTGTTTTTCGTGTCTTTTTCGTAGACTATGGATCGTACTGGTAGAGTTTCTAAGGATCTCGTATCCACGCCTAGAGATATAGGAGAAAGGAAAGGCAGACTAACCATGTACACAATTAGTTAATTTATTTGTAACACAATCAACAAAGCAAGTTCAAGCAATCAAAACTAAGAGATGCACCCAATTAAAACTATAAGGAGTCGATTAACAAGGTACGCAAAGTATGAGAAGACTTTAAATACCAGTACACTTACTTTAGGCTCGAATACACTGCCTTCATAGCTATCTAATCTGTATTCAATCTCTAGTGACAAATCATCACCTTTATTATTACAGTTATGAAACTGCAAATCACGGCGTAACACTATAAATTTGATTAATAACTGTTCCGGTAGCAAACTATCCTATCTCTCTCTCTCTCTCTCTCTTCCTTTAGCTTGAAAGCTTAGACTATATGTAGTAGACCTAATTTACATAATCACGTTCTCTTCTTCAGAGGGTGCGTTGCAAATAAAATAGTTTTTAAGGACCAAAGATTTCCCAAGAGGATTTGTTAATCAGAACGACGCGGATAGAGCCGTCACAAGTTCTTTTTATTTACTTCCAACTAGGGATCTGGCTGTGCAGAGTTTGGGCGCTATTTTTTGGGGGCAAGTCTTGAGGCATCCCTGTATACAGGGATGCCTTAAGACTTTTTTGAGGTTCTGGGCCCCGAGAAATCTTAAGATTTACTGACACCTTAGACCCCTATGCAAAAGTAACTCCTACCTGAGATTTTTAAAAATAGACAATATAATAGCATGCATTGTCAAATACTTGTAGATACGATAATTTAAAACAAATAATTATGCAGGACTCACAAAATCGGCTCGACTAAATGAGTTGAATGCTTGTTTATAGTATTAGGCCTAGGCCTAAATATAAACAACGGCCATCACATAATAATACAGTCTAACCATTTCTCCACTTAACATGCAGTTTGAATTTTTTTTTTTTTTTTTGGAGAATATGTACTGGAATAATAATTGACATTAAAATTATCTGAAACACGATGCTATTCAGACTGAGTCGAGAACAAAACGAGGAAGCCCTGAGCCCAGATCCAGTTGGCCCATGCCTTAAGACGTCCCTGTCTGTGCATGAGAATAAATTACACCTTTAAGTAACATTGAAGATATTTTTACGTTTCTTTGGTATAGTAAGAGTGTAAACCTTCGATCAACTTCTATAATTTTACATAATTATTTTCTGAAGCTATGAAACGTTTCTTGAATCTAACGTTATAAAATATTCGATATCAAAACGCTTATCAGCTCGAATCTCAAAAGAAGTAAAATGAAACTAAAATTTTGTAAAGAATTTCATAAAAAAAACTTGCGTTACAGATGAGGTGCAATAAAGTTTCATGTACACCCGTATTCAAAAATCTAAATTTTTACTACTCCCAGCTTTGTTGTAGTACAATGGTTAATTCTAAAAGTAAAGCAAAATAATTAAATAATGCTAGATGTTTCTTGAATTAAAATGCAAATAATTTATTATTTTCAATGTTTGGGATCTGGTTCCTTTAACATTATTAGCATTTACTTAATATTTAACACAACAAAGCATTTCAGGAACTGACGTCCTTTAAAGGTTAACAATAATTTTCTTGATCATATTAACCATTCAACTGATTAACAATAACGCAATTTTTAACTAGCAAAGTTTAGATTGTAGTGTTAATAAACAGTTTTAGTTTTTTGCTAAATATGTACAAGACAATTTTAGCATTTATTTAACATAGTTATGGGGTTATTACTCTTTATGTGCGCTCTTTATTCTTCTTTGATAATGAACTCTATTCTGTTACATGTTGACTGTTCAGCCATTGAATAATATGGAAGTAAATTATAAAAAAAAATTAGACATTTATTATTAAGATCCATAATTAATTTGTGAAAATTTAAAAAATACTTTAACTTAAGTTCACTTAGTAAAATATTACAGTCTTTCAAGTTTCTTAGATTTATATATATATTCTTACTAATGGACTGCAACGTTTTAATTTACATAACATGGCTGATGGAATTAGACTCGTCTACATGAATGAAAAATAATTGTTATTCTCGAAAACAAAAATTGTAACAAATCTTCGTTGGAAAATTTAAGTTGTAGAATTACTAGTATAACGAAACAACAACAGAAAACATGGAAACATCTTTAAAAAATGATTACACAAAAATATACAAATTTTAAAAATTAAAAGAATTTACTTAAATATTTTTGAATGTAATATGTTATTCTCACTTTCAAAAGAACTATAAAATGAAATATTTTGCAACAATTTTCACAGAGCCAAAAAGTAAGCCAAAAAATATTTAGAAAATAAAAATAGCAATGAAGTTGATGCATCTGATTTCGCATTCATGTGACAGTAATGTGCAGAAAATAACCATGGCGGCTAATAACTTTTCACTGGTAGTGAATATGTAGCAGGAAAATGATGGAATTAGAAAATTCATCAAATCCCTAAGGGAGGTAGGGGATCAATTGGTGGGAGGTGTTAAAATGACGTCTCTTGAAGGTTACTTACCTGATAAAAGTAAGGGATTTGAACAAATCCTTGACATGTTTCAGTGAAATGATGAAATAATATTGTCAAGAGTTTAAAAATGTTTATTTAAGAAATAGGGTGCATTATTAAACGCAGAAGTAAGTAATACAACAATAGTCAATGAAATACAAATTATTTATTCAAAACTAATTAACAAATAATTAGAAAATTAGGCTGGTATTTTTTGATGTGTAGCATCTTTTCTCTCGGTTGCTTACACACTAAAATATCAATCTCTATGTTAATCCTATGGTACTATTTTTTTCAAGATATGGGGTTGATATTTAGGGGATCGATAGTGCTACCTGTATGGTTAGGAAGTAGAAGGACTCGACCCCCAGGTGTCTCCCCCCCTCCCTGGACAGCATTTTGCCAATGCAAATCCTGACTAGTTCATTTCATCATTTCACTGAAACAGTTCAGGGTTTAATACAATCACTTACTTTCATCACGGAAATGACCTTGAAGATAAATTATTTTAACATCTTTCATCAATTGATCCTATCCCTTAGGGATTTCATGAAATTCCTAATTTCGTCATTTTCCTGCGACAAATACATTTCAAATCTACAAATGATTTTGTTATTATTGTAATCAATTTCATGGCTATCACACTATCGTTAATTGTTCCCACTGAAAATATAGAAAATTTAAACACGTCAAACCGTAACCAGAATTACACGCGTTTTTCTATTTATATTATTATTACGTCACGGGAAATAGATTCCTCATTTTTCTGCTTTGTTGTCTCTTCTGTGCCGATTGTCCTCTAACATTAGGGTCAATGCTCCATTTTTGTTCATTGGAATATAGATATTCAATTATCCTTGCAAGCGTCGGTGGTATAACGGTTAGCATAGCTGCCTTCCAAGCAGTTGACCCGGGTTCGACTCCCGGCCGACGCAGTTTCATTTTATGTTGATATTATAACTGCTTATAATAACAATGCATAAAAAATTTCTCTCCATTTCGTTGATTGGCTATTTTTTTTAACATGAAATCTCTTTTCTATACATCATGCATTTTCTTATGATAGAAAAGTTCAATTCTTTTTTAATTATCTAGCATATTTAACTTAAATACTTAAAGGTCAAGATTTCATATAATTTTCCTGTGTGATTTTTTATGAAAATTTTTTTTTTTAATTTTATCTATAATTTTATTTAAGTTATCTATTTTTTTTAAAAAAAAATAATTTTTTTGATTAATTCGCAACTGTGTGTGTGGAAATCTGAAATGCATTTTTAAAAATGAATTAAAACAAAAATAGTAACTTTGTGAATCACGCCTATATAGGTCTCAATGTAGAATTATGACAATTTCTTAAATAATAAATTACATGAATAATGTCATATAATATATTATTATTTAATAATGTAAAACATATTATTTCATATATTATTAAATTGCTACATAAAGTAATGATCAAATTGAAAACTAAATTGGTTTCATTATCATATACTATAACAACGAAAAATATGGTGTTTTGACTTTGTGGTCATCATTGTTGATGTTGAAATCTTAGATCGTAGCAATTCCAGGCAATTCAGTGGAAGAAGCCTTGTGATCAAGGTCACGGATTCGTGTCCGGCGTGTCATGAGTTCGACCCTCGTACGCTGAAGATCCGCCGGGGAGGGAGCGATGAACGTAAATCCGTCGAGGCTCCAACGACCTCCTTATTGGTGTGGTGTGGAAGTTAGGAGAGGGGTGCCGGCTCAAGTGTCGTCTTGACCATGGTTTAAAATGACGAGGTCCATCGCCAAAAGCCCTGGAGTAGCTGAATAGTGCGACGTTAATATTCACTCACTCCGGGTTATGCAACAAAAAATCGAAGAAAAGTTTATTACATCTTGATTCAACTTAATTTATTAAAATAGTTAGAAAAATGTATGTAAAAAGGATGCGCAATCTATATATTAATAAGGCTTAAGGTTAGGATTATGGTGAGTGAATGTTTATTAACTTCAAACTCTGAGGCAGGGGTGTCCAGCACGCGGGCCACATGTGGCCCGCCAGTACATAAGTTGCGGCCCTCCGATTCTTTTAAAAAAAATTTTTAATATCAGGTTTTCAAAGTTTTTTATTTTGAAATTTATTTGAGTGGAAATTTATGTATATATATGTGTGTATAAATCTACAATGTATTTGCCTATTACCTGTTCTTGTTTTAAAATAAATCCCCTTTTTGATAATAGAAATGTCCTTTATATTAAAATAGATTTATATTTTATCAAACAGTTACATTTGATTTTACTATAATGAATTACTTTTCTAATAAATTCCGAATTGCATTATGCATATACATTATTATGGATGGTACCTGATTCTCTGAGTGTGCAACTTTCGTTTCTAATCCTCCTTTTCTGTTTGGAGTGCCCAAAAAGCAAGAGGCAGTCAGATATGTTATTTAAAGTATAAAAAAAATAATCAGGACGGTTAGAGAAAAGGCAATGTATACTTAATCGCTTGCGAATGACAGCGCAATCAAATTTTAACAATAACGAAAGATCACTTAAAAAAGAGCACCATAATTTTCAAGAAAATGGCAACTGTAATATTTTAAACATTATATTTGATCTTGCAGTATTATATTATATAAACATTATTATATTATCTATGTCTGTATACATGAACAATAATGAAAACAATAATAATAATTCATTCTGTTTTAAAATTTCACTCCAATAAATGTTTTTTTGTTTCCAAATCTGATATAAAGGTATATATTTTTAAGTGCGGCCCGCGAGATTATAATGTTTTTCCGAAGTGGCCCGCAAGGTCATTTGAGTTGGCTACCCCTGCTCTAAGGCCACACAAAGGTTATTTTCAACGGACCTCGTGATTTTTAACCACAATCAAGTGAAGATGGACATTAGAGATTTGAAGGACATTTGTAAATATATTTGGATCACGACCTACATGCAAGCAATTTATCAAGATATGCTACGACTGCTGTAGCCGAGTGGTCATGGTCACGAACTCGTGATCGGCGAGGCATGAGTTCGAGTCCTGGGAACCTCAATAATCCACCGCGTAGAGTAAGTGAGTATTAACGTCGCACTATTCAGCTACTCGAGGGATTTTGTAGAGAGCATTAGTAGACTTAATTTCAGTAATTAGTCTACTGTAATTTCCAGAAGAATCCTTATGGTCACCACTAGCCAAAAATGATCGCCAAGTCGCCAGAAATGATGCCAACTTGGCTCTATCGTCAAATTTCTATTGAATCGCCATTATAATGTAAGGAACGGCGTTGTTTGCGAATATTACAATTTCAACATAAAATAAATACAGTATATAGAGTAATATAAACGCATTCCACGTCCAGATATAAATTATTTACACTTTTTTAAGTATTCGTTACACAAAACTCGTAACACTATGAATCCCTATTAAAGATCATTCGTACCAAAAATGCTTCAGTTAAAATGAAGAGGATAACATAACTATAACCTTCCTCCCCAAAGTTCCACTTCACGACAATGTGAAGACTATAAGCCTCGAAAAATGTAACGTTCATTAACCTTTTTATACGTCGAGAAGAAGACACGAACCCACAACTCAACGAAAACAAAGCCGGACACGAGTTCTCGCGACCAAAGTAAACTAGCAATAAGAATCGAAGTAGATAAATTAAAACAAGCTTGTGAGAGCGAGTGAGTGAATATTAACGTCGCACTATTTAGCTACTGGAGGGCTTTTGGCGACGGACCTCATCATTTTAACTCATGGTCAAGTGACGAGGATGAAACCTGAGCTGGCACCACTCTCTCCTAATTTCCACACCACACCAACGAGAGAGGACGTTGGAGACTGGACAGATTTAACGTGCATCGCCCTACCAGCCCCTACCAGCCAGCTCATCAGCTGCTTCGTTTCCAGGCACACCCACATGCGATGGTATCCACTGGAGACATACTTGTTTCCTCTGACCAAGCCTAGCCAATTTGGATAATATCTAGACCAATACTGTACATAATTTTTGGATGGAGCTTCTGCTGTCTGTCAGGATCCAGATACTGTGCTTATAAGAGTTGAGAGCATGATCGAGAGCACCACTAATAGCAATGAGTTCCGATCTAAAGACGGAACAGTGGTCAGAATTCATGATGCTGATTTTCACATCATTCCCAAGAGTGTAACTAAATATACTACTCCCTGCTCTACCAGTACCCGAACGACTATCATCTGAGTAAATAATCAAGGTTTGATCTGGTATGCCATTTATTACTTCAAGTACAAGCTGTCTGAGTAATTCTGGATAGCTGCTATGCTTGGGAATACTGGTCAATAATTCCTCCCGGAATTCAACATGATTAAAAGAATCAATAGGTGTGATGCAGCTAAAAGGTGTAGATGTGTCCACATTGAAATCAATAAAACCACGTTTCCACATGTAATTAAGTAGGCTGTCTCGCTTTAAACGTTGGTTACTTGCCCAATTTAAAATTAAAAAAGAGGTTCTATTGAAGGAACCAAAGCTTTTAATTTTGTTAAAATATCTATATGAGTTGACTTCAAATCTCATAGTAAGAGGTTGGATGTGTCTGCCTCGTACAGAACTATGTCAGTAGGGCAACTATATCTAAGGCCTGTGATAATCCTCGCAGCGCTGAGTTGTACTCTCTCCACACACACAATTTTTTCAAGTTAATAGGAGATGCCACTTCAAAGATTTGATATCCATATTCAAGGATTGGGCGAACCAAGGTTGTATAAGTTATTCTAAGTGTGGAGGCGTCTGAACCCCAGTCTCTGCCAGAAAGATATTTTAAGATCTTAAGTCTCTTTCTTGCTTTATCGGCTATTTTCTCAATATGTTTACCACAGTTCACTTCCGAGTCTAAAGTGAAACCAAGATAGGTAGAGTATTTACTGTATTTCAAGCACTCACTCATTGGGAAAAGCTCAGGAGAGCAGTTGTAAAGATGTCTATTAGTCGTGAAGAGGCTGACTGTAGACTTTGAAGTATTGAAAGTAATTTTGTGGTTATGTGGCAAACTCCTGAATATTTACTAAGGACCTATTCAACTGGGATTCCATTTTACTAATATTTGCATCATTGCACCAGAAAACGACAACATCAGCGAAAAGTCCAGTTTGAGAAGGGTTAACATATTTTTCAACCCCGGAAATAAATAATGAGAAAAGAGGTTGACTCAAAACGCAGCCCTGGGGAATTCCTTGACAAGTTTTGTAATAATCCGATAAATTAGCATGGAAATTGGCACAAAAATTTCGGTGATTTAGAAAGTTTGAGATCCAGGGCAGAGCTTTACCTTCAATGCCAAAAACACCAAAGCACTTGCTTAACAACTTATATTTCCATACCCTATCAAAGGCTTTTGACACATCTAAAAATGCCGCCATGGTGTTGGTTTGTGATTCTGAGAATCTCTAACACACTGGTGAAGAAAAAATTTGATCAACAGTAGAGTGACCCTTACGAAAAGCAAATTGCTCCGGGGGCATTAAGTTATTAGTGTGTAAATGGTGAGTCAATATCCGTAGCACCATGCTTTCCATTAGTTTGCAAGTGATGCAGATAAAAGAAATAGGACGATAGCTTGTCTTCTTGTTGGGTTTATGAATAGAATTAACGATGGTTGATTTCCACTGTCTTGGTAGTTTGCCAGTTTTCCATGACAAGTTACATATCTTTTCCTACCCAAAATTCCAAGGTGGGACAATAAATGCCCAGGGATACTATCTGTACCAAGTGATTTGTTGGTGTCCAGATTTTGAAGGGCATAAGTTAATACGGGTAAGGTGAAATCAACATTGAGTTATCTACAGACCTGTCCCAGCAAGATTTTATTTGATCTCTGGTGACTCTGACCAAGTGTTTGTCAGAACTACTAAAAGCAAGCCTACTTTCATTTGGGTAGTGCTGAGCCAGAGCCTCAGCCGCTTCCCGAGCATCCACCGAGACATGGCCATTATCACTAATGATAGCATTAGTTTCTTCTTTACTAGGCTTTAAGTTATCAATTTGCTTGGCCGGTTTCCATAATTTAATATTTGAAGTTCTATGATCCAACTTTTCACATAGATTCTGCCAGTTTGACTTGTACATAAATTTTCTTAATTTCAGCGTTAGGCTTATTCAATTTAATTTTTTTGTCCAGGCCGCCATTTTGGGCAATGACTTTTAAAAGTTTCGTCTTTTAGGCAATCAATGGCTTAATAAGGCCTGAATTGTGGGCAAAGAAAGTACGGGTCTGTTTGCTTTTCCCCCTAGGGATTGAAGACATAGCAGCTGTAAAAATGGAGTGCTTGAAATAGGACCATTCTTTTTCCAACTTTTCTGAAATAAGTTCTTGCGATATAAGATCGCTGGAGATATTTTCAAACAGACTCCATTCGGCTTTCTTAAAATTACAGTGGAGGTTCTTCACGCCAGTACGATTGACTTTAAGATCTATTTCGACTAAAATAGGAAGGTGATCGCTGCCAATAATGTCCAGTACTCTCCAGGAATAGTAAGGAAGTAAACCAGGACTTATAAATGTCAAATCCAAGACATCAGTAGAACCGTAACTGTTAGAGCGGAAAGTGTGAGTGCCATCATTTAGAGACAAGAAAGCCTTGTCGTTGACCAAGTTACCAAGTTCCAAACTTCTTGCAATTGTAATAGTGCTACCCCAGGTTCTTGGCATTGAAGTCTCCTAGTATTACAGTGTTGTCATCAAACAGACCTTCCATCATGTTTGTATCAGGATGTTGACTATTTGGAGGATGATAGAGGTTCTTAATGGTAATAGTGCGATCTTTAAAAGGGACTGAAAATGGACGTCACGAATAAGAAACATGAGTCCTCCTCCACCTGAAGCTCTGTCCCTTCGGACGATATTATATCCCTTAGCATTCAGAAGTCTCTGCTCGCACAATTTAGTTTCCTGAAGAGCTATAATTTCCACATGTAGTTTATCAGCTATTTCCAGAATTTAGTCTAACTTACTTCTTGCAACTACAGTCCTTGATCCATTAATATTGCATTGTAGCAAAGGAAGATATTTGGAAGATCTTTTACTTTGTGGAGACTGTAACATATTTATCACACAGGGCCCTCAACCTAAGTCATGTGCTCTTCCCTGATTTACCTGCGCGACGGACGATGCAGTGTGAAAATCAAATAAATGCGGTTGGTCCATGGCGAAGGGTATTATGCAGCTTCCCTTTAGGGGGGGGGACCACTTGGGTGGAAGACTGATTAAATCTCATACCTGTTTTGGTCCACGGAAGGTATTTTATTTCCCTTCTACCACCTTTTGGAAAACCAATAGAGGCATTCCCCGATCCGCCACCTGGAGACGCGACATGTAGGGATTAGAGGCTCCCCCTACGGTAAGAGTGTTTAAATTCAATATGCATTGGGGGAAATTAAAAGTTTTCAATTGAATAATAGCCTTACAAATTAAAGGAAAGAAGTAATTTTTGTGTTCTATCTGCAGTTTTATAAATGTTTTTCTTTTTTACTCTTATACAGGTAGGGGAGTTTATAACGTCCACGTAAGTATTAGTCAAAATATGAAAAATTCTCTAGAGGGGCGGCACATTAGGTCTTTAAACGCGGGTGATCGACATTCTGTGGGATCTCTCGGTTCTGTTATGTATCACTTACAGTAATACAGTCGGACCTCTACATAACGAAGTCGCTAAATCCCGGCAAAATGTTCGTTATATGGAAAATTTGTTACATAGAGGTTCATCTTTTAATATACTTTATAAACCACATAAAACAAATTTCAAATTCATGAACACTATATATTAAAAAAAGTTATTACTCACACCTTTTTTAAATTAATATATGATTATTTTATATATCTTACCCATCAAAAAAGAAAGAAAGAAAGAAAAGCTGCGAGGAAAACAAGAAAAAAGAATGTCGCAGAATTAATTCTCTATATTTTCATTAAGAAAATGATTGAAAACTAAAAATAATGAATTTTAAAGACATTTTATAATTTAAAGCATACAAGTAACATTAAACACACATTACTCTATATTTAGAACACGGGGACACGGGGCAACTCCACTGAGGGTGAAAGAGAATATCGAAGATGTTTCTAGTGAACTGGGCAATGGGGGTTCAAGGTTGCACTTCTTGGATAAAACGTCCAGAACTCTATTGCTCTCGGCGAGTTAGGATCTAATAAAACCAGTTCAATATTTATGACCACCATAAAATGTGTTGAAAAGAGAATAACCTGAAATTTTTTCAAAAATACTTTAAAAAAGGGAGAACAAAAATTGAATCACCAAAGAAAAAGTTCGTTGTGTAGAAAATGCACTTCACTATAGAGAGGTTATTTAACGAAGAAAATCGTGATATGAGCAAAAGGTTCTAGGGAAAAGTTCGCTATATAGAAAAATTTGCAAAACTGAGGTTCGTTATTTAGAGGTTCGACTGTAATTCGAATCTTTTACACATTATTTACAAAGGATTATGGCTTCAAAAAAGCACAAAATGTTTGAAATATCATCATAATTTAAAAATTATGAGCATATGAGAAAATAAGAAATAATTCTGCAATAAATATTAAGTAATTTTTGAGTTGCGCACGCTGTTTTCTAAAATAGTAGCTTCTGATGTATAAAATGTATCATACTCTTTAAACCCTACATCGCTTAAGAATAATATATCTTTTGTGTATTTCAAAATATTTGAAAAATATTGAAATTAAAAAAGAAATGAAAATGTAATTTTTTTTATTTTTTAAAAAATAAAATTTTGTGTTCTATTAATATAAAAATACTACAGTGTAATAAAGGGGAGGGGGATACATTAAACTTTATAAATCAACTTATAGCTAGTAATTAAAGCTACTGTTTTAGAAAATAGCATGCGCAACGTAAAACTTAATTAATATTTCTTATATAGAAAGAAATGTTTCTTATTTACGTATTCTTATAATTTTTAAAATTATGACTATACTTTAAACATTTTACACTTTTCTGAAGCCCCATTCCTTTATAAATAATGTGCAAAAGATTCAAATTACTTTATTTTAGATTCAAAGAGTTATATATATTTGAATATTATTTATATTTTCAGCCCTCTACAGAAATTTAACACCCCTGAGACCCCTATGATATATTCATTTTATGTACTCAATTTAACCTTGATTAAAGGAATTTATATATATAAATAATATTTCATGATTCTTCAATTTACTTATCTATTAAAACCGTTAAATCAGCACAGGCAAGTGAAATATCGCCACGTAACTGTAACAGATAATGCTTGGCTAAGTAAACTCGAATGTAAGTTCAAGATTAAAAGCTGAAGGTTGAACAGATGGAAATGCTCTTTAAGAAAAACATACGAGCTGATTACAGTAAGATAGAAATTAAAGAAAATATAAAAGCAAAATATAGACCAATAGAATAATTTCCTTAAAAAAAAAATGGTCAGTTGAAAAAAGCCGATTCATTTTGTTGAAGGTGACGTTTCGTCTACGAAACCACGCGTGCATTTGCTATCGACTGTTAGAAGAGGATACTAAGTGACTTGGTCACATGACCAATTCTGTGAAGGTCAGATAATAAAAACAAAGGAATTTGTCGTCACGTTCTACGTATGAAGCGAGATAATACGGTAGGAAGGCTGTTGCTTTGACGCTGCCTTTTAGAGTCCTTTTGTCAGTACGTTCGGCTATTTCTCTTTCAAAATGACTAAGCCTCTTTTAGGATATTGGGATCTCCGTGGAATTTGCGAGCCGATTCGATATTTACTTCGCTACAAGAAAGTAGATTTCGAAGAAAAAAGGTACGTTGTCGGTACAGATGAGTGGCAAAAAGACAAGTTCAACTTGGGACTGGAATTCCCAAATCTGCCTTACTATTTCGACGGCGATGTGAAACTCACCCAAAGTGTGGCCATTTTGAGATACTTGGCTAGAAAACACGGTCTGGATGGCAAAACTGAGGAAGAAAAACGTAGAATTCAGTTGGCCGAGCAGCAAATTCTCGACTTCCGTATGATCTTAAGAAGTCTTGTGGTCAGTGACGGTTACGAAAGTGCCAAAGATGAATTTATAAAAAATCTTCCCAACCATTTCAAGCTATGGGAGAAGTTTCTTGGGGACAGGAAGTACGTAGCTGGAAACGAGATTACGTATGTCGACTTCCAAGTGTATGAGATCTTTGACTTCTACAGAATCTTCCATCCAAGCACCTTCGAAAGTTTCCCGACTTTGAAGGCCTTCCATGACAGAATCAAGAACTTACCCGAAATAAAACAGCACATCAATTCCCCTGCTTTCAAAAATTGGCCTCTCTTTGGTCCAATGGCCAAATTTGGTGGAGGCGGAGAACCACCGAAACATGTTTGAATTTCGACATCATTAATCTTAAGTTGCAGCGAATAATTATCACACACACATTGAGTGGATGTTACAACATTTGTGAATGAAATATTCTAATTGACAATGAAGTTATATTACAGTATACTTTTTATAGATTTAAAATAATTATTTCAATTTTTATTCATTACAAATTATAGATATAAAGTAGTTCTTTAAAGATATTTGCTTTATGATGCATAATATATAAGAAAGAAATATTGTTTCTTCAATCTTTGGTACTGAACATTGAGTGTAAAAAAAAAAACTTAGTATTCTTAATGTGATTTATTAATGAGTACCTGTATTAAATTTTAAAATTAGATGTAAGTTTTTTGATATTAGTGTCTAGCAATTGCATTGATGTTATAAAAATTTTTTATGGAATAATAATTGTTGCCATATTAACTAATGAAAATATACAATATTATTGATTTTTCTATATACTGTAGTTTAAAAAAAGAGTTTTTCGATTGTAAGGGGAAGTAATATTTGTATTCTTACTTGATAATGAAATAAATTTTTGTAGTTAAAATTATTTTGTTATTTTTATTGAGATAATTCTGAAATCAAGCTCTCTTAAATATTTTTACTCTGAACATTATGAAAGTTTTGTGTAACGTTAGCTCATTAATTTGTGTGTGTATGAAAATTTTCATTATAATTGTGCATTTTCTGTGAAATGTACTTATTCTCTTTTGCTTAGTAACCTTCATTTCACAATTTTTTCTTTTGTTTTTTGCTTACGGGATATTTTGTATTTACATTGAGATTTTATCTTATTAAGAAAAAAAAATTATTTGCATAAAATAATCTTATATTTGCATAATTAATTTTGATTCATGTAAAATATTATTGTACTTTAGTCACAACTTTATTGACAGCAAAGTTAAAATTTGAAATAGTACCATTATGTCCTTTGCATTTACTGCAATTAAAACACAGAATAATTACATTATATTATTCACAAATAACATTTTGAAGTAAAATATTTCAGTTTGTTATAAAAAGAAATATAATAGATAAATATAGAAACGATAAAAAAAAAAATAGAAATAGATATTATGAATAGAAACACAAGATTGCACTTCAGTATAATTTACGGCGACAGTAGCCTAATGGCTATGGTCTCGAACTGGTGGCCGTCGTGTCATGGGTTCGAGCCTATAACCACTGGGGTGGAGGCACATTAAGGTTGTTTTCACCATGTGTACGAGAGCGTATACTTAACGCAGAGCCCATTTTCCGACAGAAAAAATTGCCTCAATTTTTATAAAAATTGTGACATTGTAAATCATGCATTTGTTTATAATATAATGTTTTTAAAATTTCAAAATATTTCATAAATAATTAATTTTTCCTTTTAAAATGCTATGGGATAGCTCATTTAGCCTTATGGTGTAGGAGGAAAAATACAAAATACATTTTATAAAAGAAAAAAATGTGTCAAAACTCGCATAAAAATGAGTAATGTGATAAGTGATTCTCCCTACAGGATAGTGAAGCCAGAATATAAAATTAACGCTTGAGTACTTTTATAACTGAAAAAATATCCCGAATTTGGGTCCTATTTTTCAACATTGGCCGAAGACAGCCTTAAACCTGCCGTGGCTCAAAATACTCTCATTGGTGTGTTGTGGTAGTTTGAAGAGAGGAGGCCAGCTCGGGTGTCATCCTCATCACTTGCCAAAGGCTCAAAATTACAATGTCTCCGTTGCTGATAGCCCTTGTATAAACACTCACTCAATATCATTTACTGAGCATCAATATAATTTACCGTGTATTAAACTTGGGTTTTGGAATATATTAAGGCAATTTATAAGGATTTTTTTAACCCTTCTTATAAAATAAAATAAAAAATGAGTAACATATAAACTGTAACTAAAAGAATGATATAAACTCCTTAAACTTTTTGTGAACTAATCGTAATTATAAATATAAACAAGAAAAAGGATTCTTATACATACATGTACAAAGCTTGAAATATATTTTCAGTAGCATATTATTAGCCACAGAACACACAATAAAAAAAATGTATATTCGCCATATAACTCATTTCCCCTTTTTCTACACAAAAATCTGAAATGTACGCATGTAGTACTCTTAAGATTTTTAAGTCATTTATTTGAGGTATTACGGTGGACTTGGTAGCCTAGTGGTCAAGGTATTGGAGCGTGGCTAGCATGTCTCGAGTTCGAGTCCTGTACCACTAAAGACCGGCCGTGTAGGGGAGCGATGCACTTTAAATCTGCCGAGAGCTCAAACGTAACGCTCCTGTAACACTTTCAGACTTCTGAAATGTTAAGTTGCATAGAAAACATTTGAGTTTTATTTATCTTTACTGTTACATGCGTGATGGGAAATCGATTTCGTTTCCTCGTGCAATTTATGCGTGATATTGGGAAATATTGAGGTCAATGTGCTTTTTCTTTATATATATTTGAATAAGGAAATTCACGTAGTTATGCAAGCGTCGGTGGTATAACGGTTAGCATAGCTGCCTTCCAAGCAG
>BMAV01002387.1:80615-99965 GCA_019973955.1 Trichonephila inaurata madagascariensis | reverse complement strand
TGTGTGTGTGTGTGTGTGTGTCTCATCGTTGGAATTCTTAAAATGGATATTTACAAAGATAGTTTCGAATTCCTCAAAAAGATATAATAAACTCATAATTCATTTTGAAAGATGTTCAGTTTTGTATTAAGAGCATTACCGGAAAATTTTGATAAACTACATTAGGTTTTCTGAAGTTAAAAAAATTCTCTTCAATTTAAGGAGGGGAGGCTTGCCATCAAAAATTATCTCTAGAAAACACAAATAAAAAGCGATGAGGGGAAAACATATGAATTACAGTCGCGCGTAGATTCAAAAACTCTTAAGGCCTTTTTGAAAAAGTTCTTTTGTTAAACTCCTGAGATTTCTGTCTTCCATTCTTACAGCAGGAACTAATTTATAAATTTTAAAAAGTTAGAAATTAATTTCTGGGCTGAATTTTACTTTTATTTTAAAACTTATTTCTATACGAAAGGAGAGAGGTAAACTACGAAATGAAATGTATCAATTTTATTTATTTATTTATTTATTTATTTTTTGTAATTTACTATAAATATATGGATTTTATGTATAAAAGAATGAAATGAGATTAAAATAGAGGGGTTTTCAGAAGACCGAGAAACTCTAATATCAAAAGTCCAATAAAAATGTAAAAGATTTGAGTGGAAGTCACCAGAAGCAATCAATAAGTAAAAATGCAAAAAAGTGTTTGATTTTCGTAGAGAAAAAGTTCTTTTTTTTCTAATGGGCTACATTTTAGCATCTTAGCATTTGCATACACTCCAAATCTCCAAATGTGAGAGCCATTCCATGGTGGCACCATCTAGTGGCGGCCTTTCTACCAAATTTGGAAGCTTGAATCAATTTTTAATTCAAGCTCTCGTCCGATGCTAAGTATTGCCCTCGATTTAATTTTTCCAGCCAAATTGATACTCAAGGGATCTTTTACATGCCCCATAATCGTTTGACACGCTTGCCTACAGTTTTAACATCGACACCAGCCAGGATCGAACCCGTAACCTTAGGCTTCCGAAGCAGACACCCTACCTTCAAACCACTGGAGTCGACAGAGAAAAAGATGTTCAAATTAAAATAAAAGATATTAAAAGAGTCTTATTCTCACATTAGAGAGTAAATTGTTTTAATTTTGTGATACCCTTAGAGAGATATATTATTTATTTAAATAAATTCAACACACATATATATAATAAAATATTTTTATCATGTGTTGATTTTCTCAAAAATTTGGATAATTAATTTGCTACTAATATAAATTTTAAAAGAAAAGGACAGTGAGTCTAAGATGGTCTGGTTGTTGTTGTTTTTGTTACTCATGCCATTTTTCGGCAAAGGCCAGATCGAAGACCACGAAATTCCTCATGGCAAAGGGCTAAGTAACGCCTGTCGTTAGCCGTAGCTTTGTACACCAAACAGGTGACTACGATTTGGCCCATTTCCATCCCAATTTTGAGAAAGGACACCTGGGGATGGTCAGGGGCCTCTCACCTCTCTTCCCCTTCTACCAACTACAGGAGAGGACTTGCGGCTCAACGGCTATTTATAGTACCTCCACGCCGCGAAGGCACTATACATTTACCCCAGGCCCTACGACACAACAGTCAGCGTTGCTACCCATTATACCGGATGGGTGACAAGATGGTCTAGTAAAAGAGTTGTACATTTCATAGTCTACGGCAGTGGTTCTTAAACTTTCGAATCTAATTTTCTTTATGCTGATTACTTTTTTTATATTTAAAACTATCATTTTTATACATGGAGTATAACGTGCACCTATAAATTTAGGTCTTAGTTTTCACACACACACACAATTCCTACTATTAGATCCCACTCTCTATATATTTATTTATCTTCGTGGAATTTTCAATCGTTAAAAAAATACATTTTAAAGTGCTCCATTGAGCTGAAATTTTATATACATGATTATATTGGATGGCACTAGAATAATTTAATTATAATTAATAAAAATTAATTGATTAAAACTAATTATTTAAAGAATTACAAATACACAGCCACGTTGGCATCATTTTTGGAGACTTAGCGACCCTTTTGGCGACTTGTGTCAAAACTTGAAAAGATTTTTTTCTCACGTTTTAAAGAATTCAGTTGAACTGAAATTTTATAGACACAATTGTTTTGGATGACAATACGATACTTTAATGATAATTAATAAAAATTAATGACCACTTAATGTTGTGGTTCTGTCCTATGTATATACATATTTATATGAATTGTTACTATTTAATAAAAAGCTATAATAAAAATTTTCTTTGTTGATCTAAGAAGGAATTGAGACTTAAATTTTTTTTTATATTACTTGTTTTATATTTAAAACTATCATTTTTATACTTGGCGTATAACACGCATCTGTAAATTTAGGTCTTATTTTTTGTGTTAAAAGTGCGCGTTATACGCCGGGTTTCACGGTAATTTTACCTGTAAATCATCTAATGGCGTGTTGTTTCTTAGAATTCTGCATATAAAATACCTACCCAAAGGCTTCATTTAATCACAACTACGAAATATCCGTCATCGTTATTCAAAAGTACGTTTCTAGTGTAACTTGAATTTATCTTTTTGAGCCATCACAATCATTTCGTGCAAACTAAACTGACTACATTCGGAACCGTGATGTTGGAAATTCGTATAAATGAATTTTTTGATATTTAATGCCATTTGAATTAGATAATATGTATATAAAACTCTCTTAAGAATATTATTACAAGAAAGAACGTAATTTTTATGCAATTTTTTGGCAAAAAAGGAAGAAAGAATGACATATTTTCGAAACATTGTCCTATAATGTGGGAAGTGCTTCTGTTTTAATAATGTTTGGTATATACGTATACATAGCGATAACTTCTATGCAAGGGATAAACTAAAATTTTGGGAAAATTCGCATTATTTTCAGAGTTACGATCAATTGAAATAATAACCAACGTTTTTTTTTGTTTTTTTTTTTGTTAGAGTTTCTCAATTCTGATGTAATAAAATATGAATAAATCCCTCTCTAAATTATATACAGTCGAACCTCTATATAAAGAATCTCTATATTGCGAATTTTTCTATGTAGCGAAATTTTGCCTGGAACCTTGAACATTTCACGACTTTCTTCGTAAAATAACCTCTCTATAACGAAGTGCATTTTCTATATAGTGAACTTTTACTTTTGTGATTCATTTTTTGTTCTCCCTTTTTTAAAGTATTTTTGAAAAAAATTTCAAGTTATTCTCTCTTTAATACATTTTATGGTGGTCATAAATCTTGAACTGGTTTTATTAGATCCTAACTCGCCGAGAGAAATAGAGTTCTGGACGTTTCATCCAAGAAGTGCAACCTTGAACCCTCATTGCTTAGTTCACTAGAAACATCTTCGATATCCTCTTTCACCCTCAGTGGAGTTGTCCCGTGTCCCCGTGTTCTAATTATAAAATAATGAATGTTTAGTATTACTTGTATGCTTTAAATTATTAAATGTCCTTAATATTCCTTAATTTCAGTATAAACCTATTTTCTTAATATATAAATACAGTGAATTCTTCGACATTCTTTTTTTCTTGTTTTCCTTGCAGTTTTTCTTTCTTTCTTTTTTGATGGGTAAGATATATAAAATAAACATAAATTAGTTTTTAAAAAAAAGTGTGAATAATTACTTTTTTTAATATATAGTGCTTAAGAATTTAAAATTTGTTTCATGTTGCTTTAAAGTGTATTAAAAGATGAACCTCTAATAGCGAATTTTCAGTATAACGAACTTTTTTCTGGGATTTAGCGACTTCGTTATATAGAGGTCCGATTGTATTTCAAAAAACCCAGTTCAAACTCTATTTAGAAGTCCTCGCTATATATCATTACTATAGAAGCAATTTTTTTAAAAAGAAGATTTTTAATGTGTGTTATTCTTTTTTCATTGTTTACCAAAAGAACTACATTTAAATATTTTTTTCTCGTAATAATATTCCAAAAACAATTGTTTATTTATATTTTAATGCAACTGACACTAAAAATTTTTAAGAATATTTATTTTTATGCGCTTTTTCTAAAAAATCACGGTTTTGAACCTAGTCAGTCACCTTAAGATAAAGAAAAAGAAAAGCAGTAAGAAATTCTAAAGATGCATAATTTGTGATTCACAATGATCGTGTAATATGCAATTCGTTACACTACCCTTACTTCATTTTATAAAAATGATAGATGTTACTTTAATAATTTCTAAATCCAAATTACTACTTTAGTAATGACCCTTCTTCCCAGTCACGAAATCACAAAGAAAAATCAATAATTAGAAAAAGAAAACTATATTTTATTCCTACATTTCATAATTTGATTGAAATTTGTTCTTTTATCTCAATCTGTATTACACCTTCTTTACCCTCATAATAAGTTACTACAGTAAAGTCATGTTCCTTAATGGCATACTACGCGACGGCTACCTCCTTATATTGTAATCCATATTTACACTGTAACCTTTCTTATGCCCCTACGATGGTTATTTCACTCTAACCTCTGCTCTTTATTACAGAGTAAAGAGAGAATTAGCGAGGAAAAAAAGCAAAGATAGAAAGAAAGATATTCCAAAAGAGCTTCCGGCCAACAACTCACCTCTCATGACTCCGATAACTCAAAAACAGCCCTTCAGGACATCTATACCATCCTTAAACCATTATTAAATGTTATTAAGTAAAATAAGCAAGGCTATGGGCCCTGATCGACACCTAATCAGCACCCCACGAGTACTCAACATTGGCTTTAAAAAAAAACTCGCCAATCAGACACCTGATCCATCAAACAAAGGGAGGGACCTAATTGGTGGAGCGACAGTTGGCTGTTATAATAAGCTCGCCAGCTATCTGATATCACGACGAAAATTGCAGCCAATTTAGGAATCGTCAACCCAAATGAATCAGATGCCAAGCATTTAAGCTCGGATATCCTTACTACTTAGTGATGGTTTTATTTTTTGTGCTGGGAATTTTGTCGAGGGGATTATGATGATTATTAACTGGTGTCCTGTGTGAGAGATGAAGTAAGTGATTTGACCCATTGGAGGAAATACCTTGTCGTGTTTTTGCTTTTTTATCAGAGGACCATCTTTGGTAAGATTAATGGAATACTCACATGCAGTAGGGATTGCAATTATATAACGTATCATCTTCACCCACATTTTTTTTATTTTATTCTATAATCATTACTTCTAATACAAAATTATTGTCAAGTCTTGTAATGATGGAAGCTTGGAGTTATTTGTAGATTAAGAGCTCTGATTAATTTCATAAAATGCGTAATTAGATTTTTAGTATAATAATGAGTTATTTGAAAATTTGCATACGTAATAAGTTTTAATTTGGATCCTTTGAAGACATGTTTATGATAATTAATCAAATATACAGTGGAATACGTTTAACACGAAAACTCTTAAGACGAAATATTGGTTAAAACGAAATTCGAAATAATACAAACTACTGTGGATTTTCATGTGCGGGTTTTTTTTTTTTTCAATTCCTATATTACTTACTATTAGTTCGCACTCTTTCCCTATATATTTATATATATATATCTTGTTCAAATTTCCAATCGTTAATAAAATACTTTCTATTCATCCATTCAAGGTCAAATACGTTTTTTTAAACTTGTAGTGAATGACATTTGATGTTAATGTGCAGTCTTTTTCAAATTTTAATTCATTAATTAAATTAAAAAATGAATGAATAGTAACAAACAAGAATAATAGTCCAACAGCATATATAGAAAAGAAAATTGTTCGCTGTGTCTCTGTAGCTCAATGGGTAGAGCGTTGGACTTCTCATCCAAAGGTCGTGGGTTCTAATTCCACCTGTGATGGACTAATTTCTGAGAATGTGATTTCTTTTTTACTATACTGCTTTATTAGAATAATTAAATTTAATTAATGAATAAATAGTAACAAACAAAAATAGTCCAGCACCATATATAGAAATGAAAATGGCAAGAAAAATTGCTTTCTATTTTGTTATTTAATATTGTGATTCTGTCATAGTATCGAATGCGCGCCTGCTCCCGAGTTAAGAAGGGTACGTACTTGGCTTCAGTCAGGCTTTGAATCCCCTAGAATCCTGCCCCCCCCCCCTTCAGGGATGCGGTAGTTGTGAGGGTGTACGTAACGCCTCTGCACAAATTAAGATGAAGAAAGCTTTTTTTAATAAGATTCCATTGTGTGTGTGTTCTTCATTTATTTACTCATTAGCAATTACCAGCTCGCTTCGATGGGGTTTTCATTTTATTGTATAACTATATATTGTTTTTTTTATTCAAGTTCCATCATTAAGCTTTTGAAATTGAAACTTAAGCCGAGTTGAAAAAAAAATTAATTTTTGAATATTTCTCCTTTGATTTAAAAAAAAAAAATGTAGGATTTTAATTCACAAAATGGAATATTCATCTTTTACACATCCTCGTAGTCCCCCTCCCCCCGCATTTCGGAGTCGATTTCTGCAAACTCATTTTTAGTGAACTTCTATTCAGATGTCAAGTTATAGGTCTAATAAATGAATAACGATAGCTTTTTTAATCTATAATCCCTCCCCTCTTCTTGGAAGGTCATTTCGACAAAACATGTTCTTACAAAATCTCTTCTCAAGACCAGAAAGATGTTTGCAAAATTCCAAGTACGTTGATCTAATAGTTAAAAAACGGTATTTTTTTTTATTTATAACATCCCCTGTAACCTCCTTTGGAATTCGATTTTCACAAGTCCCTTTCTTACCATGTGTTTACTCAAAAAAGGAAATATGTTTTCCCAATTTTAAATCTGTAAGTATAAAAGTTCAAAAACGGAAAATAGTGTCCACAAAGCCCTCGCAACTGCCTTGGAGTCGATTTTTGAAAATCCGTTATTAGTGGATCTCTACTTAATAAAAGAAGCATGTTTTCCAAATTTCAAGTTTGTTAGTTCATAGTTCAGAAATGGGATTTTTTTTTATTTGTAACACCTTGGTATCCACCCCTTCGAAAGAAAATTTTCGGAAAAGGCTTTTTTAGCGGATCTCTACTCAAGAAAAGAAACATGTTTTCCAAATTTCAAGTCAGTCAGTGTAATAGTTCAAAAATGGGGTTGTTCGTTTGGAAGTCGCGTTTCATTAAAAACGGAGTTTTGATCAACAAAAGAAACATACCTGCCGAATTTAAAATTTGTATGTCTAATAGTTCCGGAGATGTCTTAATGAGAAAGGGAATCGCTTTCTTCTAAATGAAAAGAAAGTAATTTTTATTGCAAATAAATTACGTTATTTTTAAATAAAGTTAATGTTTGTGTAGAAAATGTTTTTCTAATAAATGATTCGCAATTATGTCATTTATAGCAGAGTGGTTATGTGGAAACGTATGTAAAGAAATAGCAGCCTCCAATCTAGATAAGTTCATAACAATATCGATAGCTAAGTTTTTAACTGCGTTCCTTGGCAGTTAACTGAATTTCCTTGGCATCATTCCCTACATTTGAATTTTAAGATTAAAATGCTCCACTCATAGTTTTTTTTCCCCAAAAAAGAAAATACAGTCGAACCTCAATGTAACGAACCTCTATATCACGAATTTTTCTATACAGGAATTTTGCCTGGAACTAAGAACATTTCACGATTTTCTTCGCAAAATAACCTCTATATAGTGAAGTGCATTTTCTATATAAAGAACTTTTTCTCTCTTTTATTTATAGTATTTCTGGATATTTCAAGTTATTCTCTCTTTTAACATATTTTATGGAGGTCATAAATCTTGAACTGGTTTTATTAGATACCTAAAACTCGACGACAGGAATAGAATTCTGGGCGTTTCATCCAAGAAGTGCACCCTTTTCGGGGTTTATGACCGGCAGAGAGTATGTTAAAAGAGAGAATAGCTTGAAATACCACGGAATGTGGAGTTTTCACGTGTCCCCGTGTTCTTGAACTAGTCTCCGTTCATTTGTAGTGTTGATCAGTCATACTGGTAACTTCGTTTCTTGTAGCTCAAAAGTGTCAAAACGTAAGTGCTTGAGCATAAAAAAAACAATTTAAATCTTCAGGAATTGGGTAAAGGCGTCAAGAAACTTTCCTTGCAGTTTTTCTTTCTTTCTTTTCTTTTTTTGATAGGTAAAATACAAAAATAAATATAAATTAAGTTACATAAAGGTGTGAATAATTACTTTTTTTTAAAAATATATGTAATGTTTATGAATTTAAAATTTGTTTTATGTGGTTTATCAAGTAAATTGAAAAATCTACCTCTATATAACGAACTTTTTTTGAGGATTTAGTGACTTCGTTATATAGAGGTTCGACTGTATTTGAAACCTTCAAAACATTCCCATGCACATGTTACGTTATCATTCCCCAGAAGTTTTCCTTTGGAATTTCGGTTGAGATTTTATGTAGGTCACTTCATTCTGGAGTCGATCGAGACGTCTATATGAAACTCTTATCCTGTACCAATGCACATTGTTTTCCAGATAAAATATTTGCAAAGGGTAGCAGATGGGTTATGGAAATCTTGATTCCTTGTAAGGAAACAATGTTTGTAATTCTATAAATTCCAATGTATCAAGTAACTTAAAAGAATTTCTTCTTTGTTGTCGACTGAACAGCGTTTGGAATAATTGTATCGGGTCATTCCAACAACAGGGACAGCCGTTGGTCCATCCAAATTGAACTTCTTCCCATCTATGAACATAATATCCATACACGTTTTGCACAAAGCGTATATTTTTTATTCAGGGCGGCATATGCATCTTGGAGTAGATCAATGCTCCGCATTCTAGGATAAACACTATGCTTGTATAATTTGGAGAACAAAATGGAATTGGACTCACAGATGGCGACTGAACAGAAAATTGGACACTTTGATTTATTTTGTAATAAAGATACTGTTAAAAAAAACAAGTAATATAAAAAAAAAAATATTAACGTCAATTCCTACTTAGTTGGAAAGACGTATTGGCGCCATCTGTTGCCTCCAGCTGTGAATAAAGAATAAATTTTAAATTAAAGAATAGAATTTAATTAATGAATTAATATATTAGAAAAAAACTGTATTAACATCAAGTGGCATCCACTACAAGTTTTAAAAAATGTATTTGAACTTGAGAGGATGAATAGAAAGTATTTTATTAACGATTGAAAATTTGAACAATATATATATAGAGATAGGGAGAGAGTGAACTAATAAAAGAAATTGAAAAACATTTATCTTGCTTTGCAGCATTTCTTGAGTTAAAGGAAAAAGTTGCTTTTTTTTCTTTAAATCAACATGCTATTTTTTGTCTAAGTTACATAAATACCAGCTGAAATATTCGTACTTCGCACGGATAAATTGAAAAATAAAACAACAGAGAATAAGAGATAAGGAAATTTTTATGAGTAAGTCTTAAGTGAATTGCAAACTAAAGAAAAAAAAAGGTCTGTATCTCTGCCCAACAAAAAAAGGTCGTAGGTCTAATAAATTTAAAAAAAAGATTTGGTTTATCTATAATGCCCCCTTTGTGACCCCTTTGTGAGTCGACTATCGAAAACCTCTTTCTTTAGCTGCTCTGCTCAGCAAAAGTAACATGTTTTACAAGTTTAAAGTTCGTAAGGGTTTAGTAGTTCATAAAAGGCAATTTTTTTATAAATAAAGCACCCTCGTGAAACCCCCTTAGGTCTCCATTTTTGCAAAACCCTTTTTGGGTGGATCTTTACTTCATGAAAGGAACGTGCCTACTAAATTTCAAGTCAGCTTCCCATAAGGTATAGTGGTTAGTGACACAGACTGCGGTGCCGCAGATCCTGGGTTTGAATCCTAGAAAAGGCATGGATGTTTGTAAATGTATAGTGCCTTCGTGGTATGGTGGTACTCTAAATAGCCGTCGAGCCATTAGTCCTCTCGGGAGGTTGGGGGAATGGGAAGAGAGGTTGGAGGCCCCCGAGCACCCCCCCCCAAAAGAAGTTCTTCCTCAAAATTGGGGGGGAACCGAGCCAAATCGTACATTCATATGCATGATGCTTATAGCTAAGGCTAATGACAGGCGTAAAAATGTAGTATTTAGTCGCGATGAATCCTGTGGACCTTGATCTGATGTTACTGTTGATCAGGTGGCATAAGCAACAACAGCAACAAATTTCTTGTATGTAGGTCTAAAAGTTCAACAATGGAGCTATATTTTATCTATAACGCACCTTTAACCCTTCTCAAGCCCCCGTGGTTCAATTTTCGTGAAAACCTTTTTTTGTAGTGGCTCTCTCCTCTCCATGAAGGGCTGCTGTAGCCCAGTAGTCAAGGTACCGGATCACATGGCCATCATGTCATGAGTTTGAGCCCAGTACCACTTAAGACCCGCCATGTAGGGCAACAATGCACGTTAAATCTGTCGAGAGCTGAAACGTCCTCCCGTTGGTGTGGTATGGTAGTTAGGAGAGAGGGATGCCAGCCCAGGTGTCGTCCACGTCACTTGACCATGGTTCAAAATGACGTGGTCCGTCGCCAAAAGCCCTCGTGTAGCTGAACAGTGCGACGTTAATATATTCACTCACTCACTCACTCTCCATAATAGGAACATATCTGCCAAATTTCAAATCTCTGTAGGCTTAGTAGTTAAAAATGTGAATATTTATCTACAATGGCACAAAACCCCTTGGGTGTCGCTTTTCGTAAAGCCCTTTCTTAGAGAAATATGCCAACCAAATTCCAAGTCTCTTGGTCTTATAGTTCCGGAGATATCATGAGGAATGAATGAATGAATGAATGAGTGAGTCGCTTTTCTCCTTAATACTTACCGTAAAATCCGGCGTAACTTTATCACCAAAAATGAGGTCGAAGTTTACTCGTGCTCGTTACACGCCGAGTATAAAAATGATAGCTCCAAAAATTAAAAAAAGAGATGAAAATCAGGAAAATTAGACTTCTACATAAAGCGAAAGATCGTTTATTTTAAAGGTATGACACACACACACATTCTTTATGAATTTAAAGAGTTGTAATTCTAAAAGCATACTAGAGTTTTTCAAAAGCCCGCCATAATATCTCCAGTGAGTTAATGTTAACGTCGCACTGTTCAGCTACACGAGGGCTTTTGGCGACGGACCTCTTAATTTTAAACCATGTTCAAGTGACGAGGACAACACCTGAATTGGCATCCCCTCTCCTAACTACTAGAGCACACCAACGGGAGGATGTTTGAGCTCTCGACAAATTTAACATGCATCGCTGCCCTACACGGCGGGTCTTTAGGGGTACTGGGTTCGAGCTCGTGACACGCCAGCCACGCTCCGATACTTTGACCTACTTGGCTACCGCGCGGCCACCGTAATATCTCGAATAAATGACTTAAAAACATAAGAGTACTACATAGTACATTTCAGAGATTTCTGTGTAGAAAAAGGATTGCGCGTTATATGGCGAATATGCATTTTATTTTCTTATTGAGTACATTTATATAAATCCCCGTGCACCCCACAAAGTATCAAACGGGGGCTTACAGAAGTAAGCATGAAGCACACATCACAAAGGAATTTAAAGTCACGAAGACTTTTACACAGTACAAATATCCATGTCTTCTCTGGGATTCGAATCCAGGCCCCACGGTGCCGCACTCAGCGTCATTAACCACTATATCGAATGGGAGGATAAGGCAATTGTACATTAACATTAAAAAATTTCAGCTTGAAAGTATAGATGCGCGTTATACGGTGGTGCGTGTTACGCGCCGGATTTTACGGTATAAAAGATATTCATAACTCAAACAAATATATCAACGTTTGTTAGATTATGTAAGCGTGAAACATCAATGTTTTTGTAAAAGTTATGCATGTTTCAAAATGTGGCAAAAATTTTTATAGTACACTTACCTAAATAATAAATACCGTGTGTGTGTGTTTCCTCCTTTAAAATTACCTAAGAATATGTTTACCGTCTTTTCACTGTTCGATGCTGAATTAAATATATGTTGACTAGATGGCTATCGTTCCTGTGGAAACCTTTCGGCAAATTCGAGCACAAATATGCATACATTAGCTCGTCCAAGCTTCCTGTGAATTAATTTCTTCCGTGTAGCTCAAGGCCGAATCAATTATCGTACTAATTATGATCAAATGAGAAATATCGAGATAAAAATATCACCTTCACACTCTTATTTTTAAATACAGCTTGTTGACTTTATCAGCTCCAAAAATCCTATTCTGAAAGTGTAATCTACTTCCTTATCAAAGCTATAAAATATATCTTAGCTATATCATACTAATTGAACATAAGTAAGATAAATGCATTTTTAACGAAAGAGAGCAATTGGAATTGAAGTAAAAGGAAAATTAATAAAATATGGTTTCAAATTTTGAGCCTGTATTTATTAACACATCACTATTAGGCAATACGAGAGCTATTGACGACGGACCTCATAAATTTGGACCACGGTCAAGTGACAAGGACGACACCAGACCTAGCACTCTCTCTCCGAACTTCCACACCACGCCAGAAGAAGCACTTTGAGTCTCTACAAGATTTACCGTGCATCAGCTAATCTCTTCAGAAGTTTAATCTCTCTTTCAATTCCTACAATTAGTTTACACTCTTCCTATATATATATATATATATTTATATATATTGTTCAAATTTTCAATCGTTATTAAAATACTTTTTATTCATCCACTCAAGCTCAAATACATTTTTTTAAACTTTTAGTGGATGACACTTGATGTTAATACAGTTTTTTCAAATATATTAATTTTTTTCATTAAATTTAATTAATTAACTATAATTTAAGAGATATATTTCCGTCGATATTATTCCCCTAGATGGCAGCACCGTTAGGCAAAACAGCTTTTGTTAAATTTATGATGAAGATTTAACCTGAATAATCATATGCTACTTATATAGACGTCAGCTTTCCTTTTACATTGGTGTTAAGATAATTTCTTACCTATTATGTTCAATTTTTTCAAAAATGTAATTACAAATTTCTTGTGGTTAAAAAGTTTTTAATGTTAATTTAAAAAGTGTTTTGTCACTTAATATTGTGTGTGATTCTGTCATATCATATGATTCATATGTATGTACATATTTATATTAATTGTAATTATTTAATAAACAAGTAATATAAAAGAAAAATTTTAAGTCAATTCCTACTTAAATCAACAAAGAAAAATTTTATTTTAGCTACTTTTTATTAAATAGTTACAATTAATATAAATACAAAGGACAGAATCACAACATTAAGTGGTAATTCATTTTTATTCATTATCATTAAAGTATCGTATTGTCATTCAAAACAATCGTGTCTATAAAATTTCAGTTCAACTGAATGCTTTAAAACGTGAGAAAAAAAACCTTTTCGAGTTTTGACACAAGTCACCAAAACTTTCTTTAAATAATTAGTTTTAATCAATTAATTTTTTTAATTGTAATTAAATTATTGTATTGCCATCCAAAATAATCATGTATATTAAATTTCAGCTCAGTTGAGCGCTTTAAAATGTATTTCATTAACGATTGAAAATTCCACCAAGATAAATAAATAAATAAACAAACAAATAAATAAATATATAGAGAGTGTGAGTTAATAATAGGAATTGAAAAAGTAACTAAAATAAATTTTTTGTTGGTTGACCTAAGTCGGAATTGACTAAAAAAAAAAAAATTATATTACTTGTTTTTCTAAAATTATCTTTGTAGTTATATCAATGGTAGAAACCCCTGCAGAAACTCTTCTACAAATGCAGATTTTTATCTGGTAATGTGAAGAATAGGATAATAAATTCTACGATGCAATAAAACTGACGAAATAAAACCTTATCCATGACCTTCGAAATTCAATTCTAAAGTCAAGTGAAATAGTCTTCTACTGAAATAGAAACTTCAAATATCTGGCATTTCTAAATTCGTTTACGTTCGGTAATAAAATTTTAAGAACTTATAAAGGCTGACGCCTAGTAGTAATTTTAGGGTCAACGAAGACATCCATTTCAAAATTTAATTTCCCTTTTTCGTCAACTAATACGACTGCGCTTATAATATTACTCGTAACAGTCCTAGAAGTCGCATTGAAATGAATTATTCATAAATTGCACAGTTAGTAACGTATGCGAATGACTTGGGAAGTTTTCGAGGCGCATTTTGAAGATACCCATCGTATTTTCATCAACATTTTAGTGCATGCTGAAAGTAACTTCGCCGTAACTTCTCATGAGTATGGAAATAGTTTAAAAGTCAAATGGCGATTCTTAAATATTAGTCTATGATTGTAATACCTGTCTGTGAATGAGTGAGTGAGTGAGTGAATATTAACGTCGCACTGTTCAGCTACACGAGGGCTTTTGGCGACGGACCACGTAATTTTGAACCATGGTCAAGTGACGTGGACGACACCTGAGCTGGCACCCCCCTCTCCTAACTACCACACCACACCAACGGGAGGACATTTCAGCTCTCGACAGATTTAACGTGCATCGCTGCCCTACACGGCGGGTCTTTAGTGGTATTGGGCTCGAACTCATGACATGCCTGCCATGGTCCGATACCTTAACCACTGGGCTACCGCAGCCCAATACCTGTCTGTGAGAAGGATAGTTAAATTTGTGTTAGATTAGATTTGAATTAATGCTGGTTTGAGAAGGTTTTGTAGAATCCAGTATGAATACAAATTGAACCATCTCGTTTACAAAAAGTTTATATTTTTGCTGACAATAAATTGGATCGTATATTTTCTTTTCCGGAAAGGTAGGCAATAGATTAAAATAACATTATTTGAAACGATCATCAAGAAAATTCTGATTTAATGTTTTTGTGTTCTAATTTTACGCATAAAAACTGACAAATGTGTGATAAAATAAAGAAATTCTGAGGTATTAAATACGCTTATGGTTTTATAGTAATTTAAAGCTAGTTTCTGCATTATAAGTATTATGTTAGTAATTTAATACTACTACTACGATAAAAAAAATTCGGGGTCTGCGGTCATTGCTGAAGACGAAAGCAAATATCTAAAGTTAAATTATTTGAAATGGATTCTCCCAACCCTGCCCTAACTGACCATGTCTATGTCATGTGACCAAACCGAACACGCAGCTGCTATCTTACGAAACAAGCCAATCTATGTTCCGTGATGTAAGAAAGATGGCTTTTCTTGAACAGCATTGAACATTAAATTCTGTTACGGCTTAGGTAAAACACCAATGGAGACTTGGAAATGCTAAGTAAGGTGTATGCTGAATCTACCATGGTGAGAACTAAGATTTACGAATGGCTGCGGAGTTTTAAACAGGGCACAGAATCCATCGAATACAATAAACACGTTGGACCACTTTCGACTTCCACGGAGCGCGGTAAATATTGCGTGGGTGTCTGAATGTGTTCGAAAAGATTGTCGCCAAACACTTCAACAAACCGCTGAGTCTACACACTTCTCGAAGACGTCGTTTGAGGGAATCAATTCGTGGTAAACGGGATCAGTTCTGGCAGAGTGACAACTGTTATCTTCTGCATGTCAACGCACCAGCACATCGATCCCAATTGATGAAAGAGTTCCTCTTAAAAACTAACACTAATGTGCTTCAACATCCCCCTATTCACCGGACTTTTAGCCCCGTGCGATTTTTACCTGTTCCCATCAATGAAAAAACGTTGACAGGGGCGCAGAAGCTTAGCAGAAGGCCTTAGGGGAGGTTGGGAAAATTGGCTTCCAACTGTGCTTCCAGAAGTTATATGAACGCTGGCAGAAGTGTATCGTCGCCCAAGGGACTACTTATATGGTGAAAGTGCTTCGGTCCTGTGCACTATTCAGGGTAACGTTTTCTACACCTTGCCCCCAAACTTTTAGATCATACTACGTATTGTTTTAATCAAGTTTATTGTTTATTGATGTACATAGATATTAATGTACATTGTCTGTATGAGAGAGACAAAGACGATTTCACTGGAATCAACATGTTACTGGGAAACCTTTATTTGGTTGCAGTCGTTTATAATGCAATGTTCCCCAACCTTTTTGTCGCAGTGGACCGGTCAACATTTGGTAATTTGATTACGACCTGCTAAGGGGCGGGAGATGTTGTGATTGCTTAAGATTCTTTTGATTTAATAAACAATTTAATATTGTATCTGAATATGCCTTCAGAATAAAATACAGTTACTTAAAAAAATGAATACATAGTTATTTAACATGGTTTCCATAAAGAATCTCACAAACCCAAAAGAAATACACTACAGTAAATAAAATACAAATGATTTAATATTTCTTGGGCGGGCTGGTACCATTTGATCCACGGACCGGTACTGGTCTGCGGCACGAAGTTTAGGAACATTGATTTTAATGGATTAATGAGAATTTTTTTCTGTTTTTAATTTCACATTTGGTTGATAAAAACACATGGACAAAGCTAATAGACAAAACCGTTCTATTTACGTTGGCGTTGAGTTCATAAGGCGAAAGCGTTACAATTTTGAAAAAAAAAAATGCATAGTGTAAACAAACCTTTTTTTTTTTTTCTCTCTCAAATGGATATAGAGAATTTCGATCCTCTATTGTAAAACCTCAATAATATAACCTCTCCTTCTCAATTTATTCTATATCTCGGAAACTTCTTAAATTCACATGGTATCATATAACCGAGAATATAAAAGAAATCTATTGAAACATTTATTTTGCTGTAAAATCCCCAAAATATATTATTTTAATAAAAGTATTACTTTATTGTTTACACATAAGTAGCCATACATGCCAAATTTAATACGTATAACGGAACGTATATACGGTAGAGTGATTCCATTGTTTACATATTATTAGGTTGTCAAGTTTGAAATGGAGCAAAAAATGCACATAATTGAATTCGATTTTTTTCCAATAAAAAGAGTAAAATTTTAAGATGATCTGTTAATTTTCTTTTCAAACTGAAATATGCGTTAAAACGAGGAAAAGATGTACTTTTCACAAGAAAAACAAATTATGCCAAAATACGGCGCCTAAATGAGGTTATGCGCAATTGAAATAAATAACTTGAACTTTGCTCTGTTTCATAATTGACAACCTAATATTTTGTCTAAATATTTCATGATTTTAGAAAGGATGAGAAATTGATATTATTAAGCTAAAATCGGAAAAGAGGCAAAACTCTTGGTGATATAGTACTTAATTGTTCTTATTCTAAAATTTATTTTTCTCGCATTAAGGTATCCGACTACGTTCGGAACCGTGATTTTAAAAAGACGCATAAATGGATAATTTTCATGATATTTAGTGTCACTTAGATTAGAATACATGTATTAAAATTGTTTTAAGGACATTTTGACAAAAAACATTTATTTAAATAGACTATTTTGGCAAAAAGTTAACTTAGAATAAACTTTTTTCAAAATGTTCTCCTTTTGTGAAAAATGCTTCTATTATAATAATATTTTGCCTGTATATAGCTCAGACCTCTGTACAGAGGCTCAACTATGGTTTTTGAAAAAATGATAATATTTTCAGAGTTACAACCATTTGAAATAATTATCGGCGTTGTTTTCTTAAGATTTCTCCCCTCTGTTGTCGTAAAACATGGATAAACCCACTTCTAAGGTATATATTTCAAACATTCTAGAGACATTCCTCTGTACAGAGGTCTGAGCTATATACAGGCAAAATATTTTTATAATAGAAGCATTTTTCACAAAAGGAGACTATTTTGAAAATGGGTCATTTTATATTCATTTTTTGTCAAAATAGTGTACTTAAATAATTTTTTATTGTAATACTATTCTTGAAACAATTTGATATACATTTTCTAATGTAAGCGACACTAAATATCATAAATATTATCCATTTATACGCTTTTGCAAAATCACGGTTCCGAACGTAGTCGGATACTTTAAACAAATTGATCCCAATTTTTTTACAAAGTGGGGAAAATTTAATTTTTTTAATTTCAGATACACCATTTGTAACTTTCGCTGTATTCACTTATTCATCACTAGCTTGTACTTTCATCTCTGGAAGAAATGCTAGTATGTGTGTTCTCGTCGCTTTTTGAAAAAAGAAGTTTATAATACGTTGTTGTACTAGAAGTTGTTCACAAAAATTTTAACAGTGGTATATGAGAATACGTCCTTTCATAAAGGACTACTTTTAAATGTAGTTACCTTTAAATCGAAATCCATTCAGAAATCTTTAGATATTTCTTAATCTTTAAGAAAAATCGTTGTAAAGTCTTTACTGTGTCCTTTCATAAAAGCAAGATAGTTAAAATTATACTAAAACACGATAAAAAATGTAGATAGAAAGCAATGCATACGTAGATATTCGTTTCAATTAGGGATAGTATTAAATTTGATGCTCTTTTTAAATAATTAAAAATGAAGTTTATTTTTGCGAAAACACTTAATTTACAAATATAGCTCACAGCAATCAAATAATCCATTACATTCTCGGTAAAGCCGGCAGGGAACTTTTCAAGATCACTTTAAGTTGTTTTAATTTTCGAAACTAATCTTAAATTATTACTATTTCAATCTATCTATTCTTTTTCTTGCAAAGTTTCTCGGTGTTTCCCATCCAAAATGTAATCTAATCCCTGTGTTACAAATGCGCGATGCGAATTTCGACATCAAGTTTCATTTAGTTAGCATAAGTAGGTCACAAAAATAAAGTACAAATTTATACATTAAAAAAAAATTAGAAAAATTTTCGGATGCCTTGAAATAGTATATTTCCTTATTTCGAATAGTTTTGTTGAAAACAACTAATTTAGTTTTAAAGTGTGTAACGGTCTTAAAATAAATTACTTGATCCTATATTTTTTATTTATTTATTTATTTTATTTTATTTTATTTTATTTTATTTTATTGCTACAGCTACCTAACGAATTATTGGCATTTAACAATGATAGAAGGACACGTGAGGATTTTGTGGCACTTTGAGGGTTATCAAAAGTTGGTCCTTTTTTTTTTTTTTTTTTTTTTTTTTTTTTTTTTTTCTTTTTTAACATTTTCAATTATCTACTTTCTGTGTCTGACTTAAGGTATCCGACTACGTTCGGAACCGTGATTTTAAAAAAACGCATAAATGTATAATTTTCATGATATTTAGTGTCACTTAGATTAGAATACATGTATAAAATTGTTTTAAGGACATTATGACAAAAAAAAATTATTTAAATACACTATTTTGGCAAAAAATTAACTTAGAATAACCTTTTTTCCAAATGTTCTCCTTTTGTAAAAAATGCTTCTATTATATTATTATTTTGCCTGTATATAGCTCAGACCTCTGTACAGACGCTCAGCTATGTGATTTTTGGAAAATTCACATTATTTTCAGAGTTACAACCATTTGAAATAATTATCGGCGTATTTTCTTAAAATTTCTCCCTTCTGTTTTCGTAAAACATGGATAAACCGACTTCC